>CM055896.1:28376683-28782358 GCA_029582155.1 Panopea generosa | reverse complement strand
CAGTGTGTAAGCATTCGATTTGTTATTTTCTCCCTATTATTACACATATGCACATATACACATATATATTATTATACATATACATATTGTACTTGTAAAGATAATTTAATTTGACATTTTTATATATCTATTGGTTGTGTTCCCCATTCAGATAAAACTGAAAAATATATGCTCGTATTATATGTATTATTATAATTTATTTAAGGATTAAAAACCCAATTTCAGTCATCATAAAATAAGACCAGTTTAATGTTCGTAAAGACTGAAGGGCTTCGTGTCAACATTAAACTAGTAATTTTTTATTACCAGATGAAAACTAAAAATTCGGCTTTAGTTCTTATATTTACATTATATTTTCAAACTATTGCATTTGTATGGTATCTTACGGCAAACGTCATGTGAACCTAACGGCATCGTGACGTCTCACCAGCAAAGCAAAATAGTGCAACTATTGAAATGCAAACTGGACTGACCTTAGATCGCCTCAGCTGCAAATGTTTTTCATTGGGAAATGAAATGCATTTAATCTTTATAGTTCATTTAGGTCGTCGATTGTAGTAAACATGTAAATATTTAAACATAATCAGAGACGTTATAACTTCCGTGTATAAGTATGAATGAAAATTTAATTGAATAAGTCTTGTCGTTTCGTTTATGAATAACCATTAGAAATCAGATACCTATCGCCATTCCCATAGCATCGGTATTGTGTGGCTTTATACGGTTTTGTTTAGCTACCGTTTTATGTTACATTATATACCAATGATTATCGTGAAAGACATTATTCACGTCACCAATAATGCATTATATGGCAGTGAATTGAATAATAAATTCACCTAACTTTTTTCATGGGGTCGTAAAACTAACACACATTTTACATACAGTCAAACCTGTATAAGTGGTCACCTCTTTTTAGCAACCACTTGTCTTACACAGCAAAATATTATATTTATATTTTTTATAATATTAGTTGTACGAAGCCTGTATTTAGCGGGTACCTGCCTTAAGTGGTCCATTTTGCTCTTTCCATTTAATGGCTGCTTAAGACAGGTTTGACTACACATAATCAAAACAAAACAGATGAAGGAGTTCATCTTGGTTATAAATATAGAACAATAGTGTCATCACAATGACCAAAGTGGTATGTCAAAACATCTTAAAACACAAAAAAATCGCATTATTCAATTTTGTATCTAGAAAATCTTTAAAACAAAACGATAGAAGATACTAGTCCGTAAAGCTATGTTTACGGTGTAACGGTAATATAAATGTGTATACAATTTGGGATGGTTTTGAAAAGAAATAAAGAAGTTCTAATTATGATTCTACTTTTGCAAGATTGTGATCCAAGTGACATTCAAAGATGACCTACCAATATTCTTTCACCATACGATGATTTGCATATCTGGTTATTTTCTGAAAGTTTGGAAGACTTCCGGTTTAACATGTATATGGTGTTAAACTCAATAGTGACTAACAGTACAATTCCACAGTAAATGTATTTTTTATTATAATGGGCATTAAGTACTCACTCTTTATGTGATATTTTTGACAGCATGAATTAATATTCTTTACACATGCATCAAATTCACAAAAAGGATTTGCTAAATTATAATCCAACCCTTATGTATAAACAGTAGTTGTAGTATTATAAATTAAAGGCCAACCCTCATGTGTAAACAACAGTTTTAGTTATATAGATTATAATCCAACTATCAGTTTTAGTTTTATAGATTTTAAGCCAACTCTAATGCATCAATAGTAGATGTAGTTTCATAGATCATAAGTCAAAATCTATGTGTAAACAGTAGTTGTAGTTTTATATATCATAAGCCAATCCTCATGTGTAAACAGTTGTTGTAGTTTTATAGATCATAAGCCAACTCATATGTGTAAATTGTAGTTGTCATTTTATAGATCATAAGCCAACCCCCGTGTGTAAACAGTTGTTGTAGTTTTAGAGATCATAAGTCAACTTCCATGTGTAAACAGCAGTTGTAGTTTTATAGATTATAACCCAACCTCCATGTGTAAACAGTAATTGTAGTTTTATATATCATAAGCCAACACCCATGTGTAAACAGTTGTTGTAGTTTTAGAGATCATAAGTCAACTTCCATGTGTAAACAGCAGTTGTAGTTTTATAGATTATAACCCAACCTCCATGTGTAAACAGTAATTGTAGTTTTATAGATCATAAGTCAAAACCCTCTTTTTTAAACAGTTGTTGTAGTTTTATAGATCATAAGCTAACCTTCACGTGAAAACAGTAACTGTAGTTTTATAGATCATAAGCCAACCCCCATGTGTAAACAGTCATTGTGGTTTTATAGATCATAAGCCAACCCTCATGTGTAAACAGTAGTTGTAGGTTTATAGATCATAAGTCAAAACTCTCTTGTTGAAACAGTAGTTGTAGTTTTATAGATCATAAGCCAACCCCCATGTGTAAACAGTTGTTGTAGTTTTATAGAGTATAAGCCAATCATCATGTGTAAACAGCAGTTTTAGATTTACAGATGATAATCCAACCATTATATGTAAACAGTTGTTGTATATTTATAGATTAAAGGCCAACCCTCATGTGTAAACAACAGTTTTAGTTATATAGATTATAATCCAACCCTCATTTGTAAATAGTAGTTGTAGTTTTATAGTGTATAATCAAACCCTAATGTGTAAACATCAGTTTAAGTTTTATGAATTATAATACAACCTTCATGCGTAAACAGTAGATTTAGTTTTATGGATTATAATCCAACCCTCGTGTGTAAACAGCAGTTTAAGTTTTATAGATTATAATCCAGCCCTCGCGTGTAAATATTAGTTTTAGTTTTGAAGATTATAATCCGACACTCATGTATAAACAGCAGTTTTAGTTTTATAGATTTTAAGCCAACCTTCATGCGTGAACAGTAGGTATAGTTTTATAGATCATAAGTCAACCCCAATGTGTAAACAGTAGTTGAAGTTTTATAGATTATAAGCCAACCCTCATATGTAAACTGTATTTGTAGTTTTATAGATTATAAGCCAACCCTCATGTGTAAATTGTAGTTGAAGTTTTATAGATTATACGCCAACCCTCATGTGTAAACTGTAGTTGTAGTTTTATAGATCATAAGCCAACCCCCATGTGTAAACAGTAGTTGTAGTTTTATAGATTATAAGCCAACCATCATGTGTAAACAGCAATTTTAGTTTAACAGTTTATAATCCAACACTTATGTGTAAACAGTAGTTGTAGTTTTATAGATTGAAGACCAACCCTCATGTGTAAACAACAGTTTTAGTTATATAGATTATAATCCAACCCTCGTGTGTAAATAGTAGTTGTAGTTTTATAGAGTATAATCAAACCCTAATGTGTAAACAGTAGATTTAGTTTTATAGATTATAATCCAGCCCTCGTGTGTAAACAGTTGTATTAGTTTTATAAATCATAAGCCAACCCCCGACACTCATGCATAAACAGCTGTTTTAGTTTTATAGATTTTAAGCCAACCTTAATGCGTAAATAGTAGTTGTAGTTTTATAGATCATAAGCCAACCCCCATTACACAACAGTAGTTTTATAGATTATAAGCCACTTCTCATGTGTAAACTGTAGTTGTTGATTTATAGATTATTAGCCACCCCTCATATGTAAACCGTAGTTGTAGTTTTATAGATCATACGCCAACCCCCATGTGTAAACAGTAATTATAGTTTTATAGATCATAAGCCAACCCCCATGTGTAAACAGTCAATGTAGTTTTATAGATCATAAGCCAACCCCCATGTGTAAACAGTAGTTGTAGTTTTATAGATCATAAGCCAACCCTTATGTGTAAACAATAGTTTTTTGTTTTATAAATTATAAGCCAACCATCATATGTAAACAGCAGTTTTAGTTATATAGATTATAATCCATCCCTCATGTGTAAATAGTAGTTGTAGTTTTATAGAGTATAATTAAACCCTAAAGTGTAAACATGAGTTTAAGTTTTATAGATTATATTCCAACTTTCATGCGTAGACAGTAGTTGTAGTTTTATAGATCATAATCCAACCCCCATGTGTAAACAGTAGTTGAAGTTTTATAGAGTATAAGCCAACCCTCATGTGTAAACAACAGTTTTAGTTTTATAGATTTTAATCCAACCCTCAAGTGTAAATAGAAGTTGTAGTTTTATAGAGTATAATCAAACCCTAATGTGTAAACATCAGTTTAAGGTTTATAGATTATAATCCAACTTTCATGTGTAAACAGTAGATTTAGTCTTATAGATTATAATCAAGCCCTCGTATGTGAACAGCAGTTTTAGTTCCATAGATTATAATCAAGCCCTCATGTGTAAACAGTAGTTTTAGTTTTATAGATTATAATCCAACACTCATGTATAAACAGAGTTTTAGTTTTATAGATTTTAAGCCAACTCTCATGTGTAAACAGCAGATTTAGTTTTTCATAGATTTTAAGCAAACCCTCATGTGTAAATAGAAGATATAGTAAACTTTATAGATAATAAGCCAACCCTCAGGTGTAAACAGCAGATTTAGTTTTATAGATTTTAAGCCAACCCTCATGTGTAAACAGCAGATTTAGTTTATAGATTATAAGCCAACCCTCAGGTGTAAACAGCAGATTTAGTTTTATAGATTTTAAGCAAATCCTCATGTGTAAACAACAGATATAGTTTATAGATTATAAGCCAACCCTCAGGTGTAAACAGCAGATTTACTTTTATAGATTTTAAGCCAACCCTCATGTGTAAACAGCAGATTTAGTTTATAGATTGTAAGCCAACCCTCAGTAGTAAACAGCAGATTTAGTTTTATAGATTTTAAGCCAACCTTATGTGTCAACAGTAGTTGTAGTTTTATAGATTATAAGCCAACCCTCACGTGTAAACAGCAGATACAGTTTTATAGATTATAAGCCAACCCGCATGTGTAAACAGCAGTTTCTGTTTTACAGATTATAAGCCAACCCTCATGCGTAAACAGCAGTTTTAGTTTGTAGATTATAATCCAACCCGCATGTGTAAACAGCACATTTAGTTTTATAAATTTTAAGCCAACTCTCATGTGTAAACAGCAGATTTAGTTTTACAGATTCTGATTATAATCCGATGTCGTTTAATATGGATAAAGTAAAAAGTAGTCAATTATATATACTTGATAGCTTTTTCGTGGTGAATTGGATACAATTTCAGGTTACAACAAGGATCTCTTATTTCTTGGTTACTGCATTAGGTAAATAGTATCGGCTACATAAATAAATCTCTCTCTCTCTCTCTCTCTCTCTCTCTCTCTCTCTCTCTCTCTCTCTCTCTCATATTCCATATTTGCTGAGCGTTTTTAGTACTTTTTATATTTATATCAAGGAGTTTGTGGAAAGGGAATGACCTCTAGCTGGTGGGGGAAATTTAATGTTTCAAACGTCAAAGAAATGTTGCATTCTAACGTTGTTTTAAGATTGAAAAAGGCCATGTGATTAGGAATTGCCCGATGCTATTTCTTATGGTGATATATTGTCTCATGTTTTTGTATTATTATTTCCCACCTATTGCTTCAATCCGTGTCAGGTTCTGTAAAGCAATCTGTAGATATATATAAACGGTATACACTGTGATATATTATACCAACTATTTTATACGCACAATTGTGTTTATGCACGCAATGTAGTTATCGAATACACTCAAAAAGAAAGCTCTTTAATTCTTTATTTGGTATTAAATAACGTAAAATTTTGTAATGAATGACAGCTAGCATTCCGTATAATATCATTAACATCTGACAATGTATTTTGAATAAATTTAGTAAATATGCACACAAATGGCGCAAATCGAATGCATATTATGTTATCGTTTATGTTTTATATTCATGCCGACGTCAAATACAAATTATTTGATTTTGTTTAAAATTCAAAACACAAAAGTCTTATATTTATACGATTTTAAATATATTTTATAATTATCTATTAGTAAATAAAGTCGATTTCTAATAAGGATAGTTCTACATGTATGCAATGTAATTTTGCATTCGGCGGCGACAGAAATGACTTATTTACATCGTAGGATGTAACATTTTTTCAAAGGATGATAAAGAAACAAGTTATAAACATATCTTAATAATGAATACATTTTGTGTTTGTAAGAAGTTACATTGTATCCATATAGCTCTTTTATACGACCCAAAACGTTCCCAGTATTATTTGGATACATTACTACAGGGTATGCTAATTTAAGCAATTGTTGTTTTGGAAGAAGAGCGAGTCGTTACAGTACCATGCAGCTTTGATTTTGACTTATCGCCATTTCAGAAAAGACAACGATTGTATAATATTAACAAACATATCATACTACTATGTTAGATATATATTTGTTTAAACTCAATTTACAATAATTCGACGCAATTGGTCTTTATCAAGGATGAAATACAATAAGCAATTACATCTAGATCTTGTCGATTAAAATAATCCTGGCACAAATAGAAATTATCATCAATGATATTATCATTTCTCTTGCAATATGCACCAGTATTATACTGGTTAGTCCAATGTCGAAATCAACAGTAGACTTCACTAGACCCAACATAAGGCGGCGATATGCCTGATGACTGGAATTAGAAGGAAGTACTAAGTGAGGGGGGTAGCTTTTGTATGTTTTCAAACAATTAGATATAGCTTAAAGCACGTGCAACCACTATCGTTTTGACTTCGCCAGCTTGGAAAATACAGTTTATATGTTTGTATAAAGCAGTGTGGACTATAAAGTATGTTGGCCGTATACCTACATGGGTTAATCCGGCAAACCCTGTGCATTGTATCATATTGTAAGTTTACTGCACATGTTCTCAACCAAATAACAAAAACTGTGTGTATTACAATAATGTTTGTACTATGGTACTTTAGTACAACAGTGAACCTAAAACCAATGAAATGTTATTATACACTGTCGGTCACGTTCTTGCACCAACACTAAAAACAGTGGTTGACGATGCAAGTGATATAGAACAGAACATATTTTTATTCAGACTTAAACTGTACAGTTTCTCGTTTATAAAATAAAATTACAAAAGTTTACAGCCACGTCTTATAAACAACAAAGCACAAAAAATAATACAAAGTACATTATATCGTACTTGGATACCCTTGGGGTATTGGGTCATGATAAACTACTGTAGCAAAATGACCAAGGGCCGACAACTCACGAGGGTAGAATACAAGTATACTCAAATAAAATTTATAATTTTAATTTTACATGAATAAAATTACGAATATACAATTATACAACATATACAAGATAATTACTCAACAACAAAAAAAACACAGCTGGTTCAAAAAATGTCCTATGATGGAATTAACACTTTTTTCACACATTTCTATCTCCTACACGTAACCTATATCGCGATCCAAACTGCTTACATCATATGAATGTTAAAACTGTTTTTAAAATGCACTAATATTGCATTTAAGATATTACTACCGCGTCCGGATTGGTGTAGATTTAGCATCAATTGTCCCTTGTGGCGATATAAACTGGGTTATCTACCCTAGAACTCTATACTGAGTTTCTTGCTTTACGCCGTCTCATACAGACTGGCGACCGTACTCCAACGTCAGGATCGTCAAGTCGTCCATATGACAAGTATGTGGGTTGCTGTCATTATGACGGTACTACATTTGTACCACCAGCTGACTTCCTGTCACGTCTAGATACGTCGTTGGCGTAGCGGACACATACCTCGCGTAAGTCTGAAAACGGCGCCATCTGCCGTTATGTACTGGAACAGTAAAGTGCTCGATCCTTCTCGTCACGCCAACTCCAAAGATGTTGTTGCTATACTGGACCGCTTCCCCATAACACAGTCAGAATATATAGCAAAACAATCCACATACCTTAGTGAATTTCGTGCAAATTATGAAACAACAAACTTTCATGTATCGTACGGTATCGTACGATGCGAATTTTACGCTATTAAGCCCAATGTAAACTTAAATTAGTTTTATGACAAACAAACATGTTTAATTATTCTAACTTTCTTAACACTTTGAATTTGATGAAATAAACTTCAAAATGATTTATTCTTTAATCAAAGAATGAAAATGTGAAAAGATCTAAAAAACGTTACTCCTATCGAGCTATCACTACGTTTTAACAATTCAACGCTACCTGACCTAAATATAGCCTATATCATTACAATGGACACGTAGTAGCTGACACTACTAAATAAGGCCACAATAACCTAACTATTTTGTTACAACTACGCATTCGTGTTATCTCGGTAGCGTATGAGATCGTGAGATACACCAATCAGTGTTCTCGTTGCGCTTTATGAATATTGTGATAAATACTTAACCGTACCGTGACCATATACTATACATCATTAACGCATAACAATGAAAGAGATGGAAGGAGTCGTAAGTCCTTGTCATACTGACAAATATATTAATACAACTTATCTCATTACGCTTAATTAATGTTCTGATAATAATTAACTTGCATGTGACCATACATGTAACAAGTTTAATATACAGCTTAACGTATTGCCAATATTAAAGAGATGGAAGAAGTCGAAGAACCAGGTCACCCTTTTTAATGTAATCATGCATATTTTGGACATGTATGTCACATTGTTTATATATCAAAATCTATTTAAAGCTGAAATATATTTACATGGCTATTACAAAATTAAAACAGAATACAGACGGACGCCGGACAGATGGTGAAAATGCAATGGGAAAGACAGTCAGATAGAGAAAAAACAAACAGGCGACAGACACAAAACAAAAGAGCACAGAGGAAATCGGTGTTATCATTTCAGATTGTTTGTTTACCCTTTGCAGATGTGTACTCTAAGGCTACGTGATCTAAATCGCTGTCGTCACTAGCCACTCACCACTTAGGTCGTGGGTTTGAACACCGCTCCGTCCTAAAACTTTATTTGAGAAGTTTGCCTATTTACTCATTCTGAGGTCTTTTTCCACCATTAAAACTCTGGATATGCCATATATATTCTAGCATGTGTTGAAAATGGTGTTAACCCCCATTACAAATGTACGATCGCGTATTAATGGTAGCGAAACAATATCACAATGGCCCTAACGGAGCACTGTAGGGCGGGAATTCCTCACACCTGTACTTTGTGCGACATTTAAATTTCTTTTAATTAGCATATTATTATCAAAATCTTTACTAATACTAGTCAATGCAGGAGCTGGTGAATATGATGTTTGTATAAATTATACACCGTGACTACTCAACTTTCATAATCGGTTACCTGCATTTATTAATATTCCGTCAACTCGCGTAAATTTCTTATTTTAATCTACAATGCAATAAATAAAATCATTGGGCATATATAGTTCATTTAAATTCAGACGAAGTAGGCATCTAGCAACTTTTTGAAATGCACCACCGGCAAAGTTAAAATTCACAATTACATGTACATGATTTTATATCAGGTACTGTGCCATGTATGACCGCCATGGCAATACGTCTCGGACTCAATGTGACCCTAACCAATTTGAGTATGTAAAGAACTCGTTTAAAAAATATGACAACTCTTGCAATCTCATATTTTGATACATTCATTACAGAAGGTTAACCATCTGGTCTAGTATAACAATATCCAAAGATATTTGCAGAGATGTATTGTTTCAATGAGGTCGAATCGCTACAAATTTTGCACGAACATTATACTGATATAATTGTGAAAATTAGCTGGCGGGTGGTGATTTTCAAAATGTTGGTACATGTTTATTACTTTATGAACTCAAATACAATTTCGGGAAATATACACAATGAATTTTTCAATAGATTGTAGATTGAAATATGAAAGTTACAAATACATGTTACGGAAATATCAATAAACCAAGGTGATTGATTATAAAAGTTGAGTAATGTATGATCCTCCCACTCCATTTGCATTTTAACTAAGAGTAAACTCTACCCATAAACTTTATAAGCTGATTGTGGTTTGTGTAGTTTCGTGTTTAAAGTCATTGATAAACGAATACACAATATCCCATAATTATATTTGCTAGTAGTTAAGTATTAAAGGCTGTTTATGTTTTTCAAATGCATTTCTACATTGAATGAACAATGTTAACGGAAACTGTAATATCAGAGATAACAAATTCTGTGTTCGAATTTATAGCCACATAACTATTTTCGCTGCGATTTATATCTTGTTTTTAAATTGCAAACGTTGCAGTTACCTTCTTCTTTATATAAGAACAACGGTATATTGTCCTTTTACCCCTTGTTAGGCCTTGATTAAGCTTATTGGATGGCAAGATACAAACGCGCAATAAACACAATAAACAAACACCGACAACAGAACTGACGACTGAAGGGAACTAACTCAATATGTGGAGATTATTTAGTTTTAGGATGCAAGTACTCTGGGCCGACCTTTCATAAACTAGTAGATGTGTATATGTTGGTTGCCGGCCCACTTGATACGTATTACAATATACACTATGAAGTATCTAAATAGCACCAAGCACGAAGTTATATTCAGAGAAAAACCGCAGAGTCTAAGTAACTGACAAACCATCTTAGACTTTTTTTTGGAACCGAGCTTGGCTCGAACCCTCGACATCATGGGTGAATATAAGTAATCATGAAACGGTGCTTTAGAAAAGTCGGTCACGAAGGACTGCTCGCCTAGTAAGATTTCAACTTGTCTAAACATAACCGTTTCTATGGTAACGGTTCAGTGAATGGAAGATTTCCGTCTGCGTTGTAACGGTCAAGACAATCATGGTCACCTGAATCTGAACACTTCATAAACGTATTTGTTTTATAATTAATCCATCCCGTGGAATCACCGGTCGTCATCCAGTGTAAGGCATGTCGATATATCTCGTGACCGTACCGGTTTCGTGTAAATAATCCCGGATTTCTCGGGACATTCACCCACATGCCGTCCAAAAGTATTTGTGTGGGTTTCAATCCAGCAGAAAGTAAGAGTTCAGAATCCATCATATGCTGGCCATACAACTCAACATTCCAACCATTATTTATTGCAAACTTACCCCCGGCGGTACGATTGTCTGCACAGCACCATTGCGAACCGAGATCTTTGAATCTTATTCCATTTTCCACAAATTTGGGTTCCAATCTTTGAAAGGCAGAATAATTTCCTGACAGAAATGTTATATCAGCATCTCGCTCCCAAGGTAAAATCTTCCCGAATTTTACAGCCCCCAATGAAGTACCCTCTTGTAGTTCACAAATGATGCCCGCTTCCTGACAGCTTGCCATGACTTGTTTAACAACGTCAGCGTTCGCCTTAAGTGCGCAATGAGATAATGCTTTAGAACTATACATTGAAAAACCAAGTTTACACTGAGATATTAACGCCTGACCCTGTACTGTAACTATCTTTTGAAGATTCCATGCAGACATAAAAGCATCCCAATCACTGCTCTCGGGAACGATGGTGTTAATATGAAACATTGCATCAGGACATACAATAGGTTCTTGCTTGAATTTACCAATTCGTAAGAACCATTCTTCAAACAAACCGGCATTCACGTCGAATTGTGTGATCGGATGTTTTTTCATTATTTCAGTTTTTGCTAAAAATGGACCGATTATATAGTCACAGAATAAACATTCATGCAGAGATTCGTCATATCCTTCCAAATATTTTAAAGTGAAATTTCTGTGAACTGACTGGAAACAACCTTTACTCCAGTGTCCATCTGGCGTTCGTACAGCACCTCCAGCAATTGAAACTTGAAGACTTTCAACCTCTCGAACTAACCGTTCAAGCCTGGAGTCATTTGTGAAAAAATCAATGTCCCTGGCCATAAACACATATGGTGTTTTAACTTCTTCCACAACGCTCTTCCAAACACTGCCATCTCCTTGACCATCCGGATTAGTCAATTTCAAGTTTGGAAACTGTTTCTGTACACCTGTTAGGTCTGCGTTATGATCAGTTGCCAGAACAAGTGCTATATTCGGGTATAACTCGTACACCGAACTCACGAATGCCGTTATTTTATTAACCTTAAAGGCAACACCTATCGTTGGATCGTTGGTAAACTTTATGTAGTTAACAAGGGTTACCAATTCCCAAATAGGCTTGGCGTAACTACAGTTGGTAACTACAAACCCTTCATAAAAGAAAGGGTATCCAAAAGTTGTACTTTTATACTCCTCTGGACAAACACTTTTGGCAGCTACTGTCTTTCTTTCAGCTAGTGGTGTTTTATCAATTTTAAGATCTTGAAGTACATCGTCAATAATTTCAATGGCATCTTTTAGATAATCAGAAGTTTTAGATCCTCGCACGTGTTTCTTTGCCCTATATAAGTTGTTTGCTATTCTTGAAATCTTATCCTTGATATCATAAACTTCCGGAGGTATGGATAGATTTCTTTTTACAATCGGCACTGGAGTAATCTGAAAAATTGAAACAATAATTGAAATGTTGTGATTTTTATCAAAAAAATGAAAAATTAATGGCAAAGCCTTCACAACAGCTTAAATATATCAAATATTTAAAATGCATAATACACATACAAGCTTGCTTGTGTGCGTGGATGTGGGTGTGTACATGAATACAGAAGTAGCAGGTAACTCTACTAGGAAGCATAAACCTAGTTAATGGATGCACTCGATCTCGCTCTTCCCCCGTAGTCACATCAACTGTTTCTTAAGTTGTTATGGCCTAATACAAAAAGCTTGAACATTAAATCATATATAAAATGATATCCACGCATTAACAAAAATTGTGTATATTGTATTTTACTACTTATGTCAAAACCTGATATGTCAGAAAAACACCGGATAAATTACACTGATGAATACACAACTGACATGAAGACAAACATGATTCTGCCGTCGTATAATGTTTGTGAAACCTCAAATAATCTTATCCGGTATAGACAGTGAAACCTCAAATGTCCTTATCTGGTATAGACAGTGAAACCTCAAATATCCTTTTCCGGTTAAACAGTGAAACCTCAAATATCCTTATCTAGTAAGACAGTGAAACCTCAAATATCCTTACCCAGTAAGACAGTGAAACCTCAAATATCCTTATCCGGTAAAACAGTGAAACCTCAAATATCCTTATCCGGTATAGACAGTGAAGCCTCAAATATCCTTATCCAGTAAGACAGTGAAACCGCAAATATCCTTATCCGGTAAAAAGTGAAACCTCAAATATTCTTATACGGTAATTACAGTGAAACCTCAAATACTATTATCTGGTAAAACTGAAACATCAAATACTATTATCTGGTTAAACAGTGAAACCTCAAATATCCGTATCCGGTAAAGACAGTGAAGCCTCAAATATCCTTATCCGGTAAAACAGTGAAACCTCAAATGTTCTTATTCGGTAAAACAGTGAAACTTCAAATGTTCTTATTCGCATATGCTTAGTACTGGTACTACCCAGGAAAGCATCGAGCGTGATTTGTCTTAGTTGTAAGAAGTAAAATATATAAGTTTAAAATAACAGTGAAACCACAAATGTCCTTATCCGGTAATACACTGAAACCTCAAATATCCTTAGCCGGTAAATAAAAGAAACCCCAAATACCATTATCCGGTAAACACAGTTAAACCTGACACGGGAATAACCTTATCTCACCCAGATACCCAAGGAAGATTACCCAAGAACTAGCGTTAAGAATACTGCCTCAAGTAAAGTATGGCAAACATTGCAGAATGGTGTTGTAAAGGTATAAGTCGTACAATACAATATTGTTTTTTCTTATCGGAGAAAGTCTATTAATAAGGTGCCTAAAATAAAGACATCATGACTTGGGGGTGGGGCGTGGGGGTATACCTTTTCATGTACATGTTGATAAGACATCTGAACTTGAATGACTGTGACCATCACTGCCCAGCACAGCAAAACAGTCATGCAGAGAATCGGGGCACGAACACGGCAACATATTAGCCTCATCATTCGTCTGGGTGAGATCTGAAATGAGATAAGCCAAAGTTTCATGTTACCAAAAATATATTAACATTTTATGTTATCAACAGTATTCCTAGGATTACATTTTTTTTTATTTTTCCGAAGCTTTTTTTAGCACAATCTAAACGCTTGGCATTTTGGTCATGTATCAGCAAGTGTGGGATTCATCTAGCACAAAGCTTCTTTAATTTCAAGTAGAATATGATATACTGTGCCTTCTGAAATGAGTGTTTCATGTTCTTACGCAACTTTGTTTCTACGGAGGGCCATTAGTCACAGAATTTATTGAATGCCCCTCGTAGCAGTCAAATGAAATTGCTAGATATACCACAAGAACCACACATATTAACCATATACCATCCATTGCAACTGTTTAATACACTGCACGAACCACACATATTATCTATATATTAGCTTTTGCAACTGCTAGATATACCGCCAAAACCACATACGATAATTATAGAGCAGCCATTGCAAATGTTAGACATACTATAAGAACCACACACATTTTAATATGTAGCTGCATTGCAAATGTTAGACATACTATAAGAACCATACACATTTTACTATGCAATTGCCATTCCAAATGTTAGACATACTATAAGAACCACACACAATTTACTATGTAGCTGCCATTGTAAATGTTAGACATACTATAAGAACCACACACATGTTACTATGTAGATGCCAATGCTAATGTTAGACATACTATAAGAACCACACACATTTTACTATGCAGCTGCCATTG
This sequence comes from Panopea generosa, assembly GCA_029582155.1. Taxonomy (NCBI): domain Eukaryota; kingdom Metazoa; phylum Mollusca; class Bivalvia; order Adapedonta; family Hiatellidae; genus Panopea; species Panopea generosa. The sequence goes on along the minus strand of CM055896.1, from coordinate 28,767,672 downwards.
CAAATGTTAGACATACTGTAAGAACCACACACATTTTACTATGTAGCTGTCATGATTGCAAATGTTAGACATACTATAAGAACCACACACATTTTACTAAGTAGCTGCCATTGTAAATGTTAGACATACTTTTAAGAACCACACACATTTTACTATGTAGCTGCCATTGCAAATGTTAGACATACTATAAGAACCACACACATTTTACTATGTAGCTGCCATTGCAAATGTTAGACATACTATAAGAACCACACACATTTTACTATGTAGCTGCCATTGCAAATGTTAGACATACTATAAGAACCACACACATTTTACTATGTAGCTGCCATTGCAAATGTTAGACATACTATAAGAACCACACACATTTTACTATGTAACTGCCATTGTAAATGTTAGACATACTGTAAGAACCACACACATTTTACTATGTAGCTGCCATTGCAAATGTAAGACATACTGTAAGAACCAAACACATTTTACTATGTAGCTGCCATTGCAAATGTTAGACATACTGTAACAACCACCCACATTTTACTATGTAGCTGCCATTGCAAATGTTAGACATACTATAAGAACCACACACATTTTACTATGTAGCTGCCATTACAAGTGTTAGACATACTGTAAGAACCACACACATTTTACTATGTGGCTGTCATTACAAATGTTAGACATACTGTAAGAACTACACACATTTTACTATGTAGCTGCCATTGCAAATGTTAGACATACTATAAGAACCACACACATTTTACTATGTAGCTGCCATTGCAAATGTTAGACATACTGTAAAAACCACACACATTTTACTATGTAGCTGCCATTGCAAATGTTAGACATACTGTAAGAACCACACACATTTTACTATGTAACTGCCATTGCAAATGTTAGACATACTATAAGAACCACACACATTTTACTATGTAGCTTCCATTGCAAATGATAGACATACTGTAAGAACCACACACATTTTACTATGTGGCTGCCATTGCAAATGTTAGACATACTATAAGAACCACACACATTTTACTATGTAGCTGCCATTGCAAATGTTAGACATACTATAAGAACCACACACATTTTACTATGTAGCTGCCATTGCAAATGTTAGACATACTATAAGAACCACACACATTTTACTATGTAACTGCCATTGTAAATGTTAGACATACTGTAAGAACCACACACATTTTACTATGTAGCTGCCATTGCAAATGTAAGACATACTGTAAGAACCAAACACATTTTACTATGTAGCTGCCATTGCAAATGTTAGACATACTGTAACAACCACCCACATTTTACTATGTAGCTGCCATTGCAAATGTTAGACATACTATAAGAACCACACACATTTTACTATGTAGCTGCCATTACAAGTGTTAGACATACTGTAAGAACCACACACATTTTACTATGTGGCTGTCATTACAAATGTTAGACATACTGTAAGAACTACACACATTTTACTATGTAGCTGCCATTGCAAATGTTAGACATACTATAAGAACCACACACATTTTACTATGTAGCTGCCATTGCAAATGTTAGACATACTGTAAAAACCACACACATTTTACTATGTAGCTGCCATTGCAAATGTTAGACATACTGTAAGAACCACACACATTTTACTATGTAACTGCCATTGCAAATGTTAGACATACTATAAGAACCACACACATTTTACTATGTAGCTTCCATTGCAAATGATAGACATACTGTAAGAACCACACACATTTTACTATGTGGCTGCCATTGCAAATGTTAGACATACTGTAAGAACCACACACGTTTTACTATGTAGCTGCCATTGTCAATGTTAGACATACTATAAGAACCACACACATTTTACTATGTAGCTGCCATTGCAAATGTAAGACATACTGTAAGAACCACACACATTTTACTATGTAGCTGCCATTGCAAATGTAAGACATACTGTAAGAACCACACACATTTTACTATGTAGCTGCCATTGCAAATGTTAGACATACTATAAGAACCACACACATTTTACTATGTAGCTGCCATTGCAAATGTAAGACATACTATAAGAACCACACACATTTTACTATGTACTTGCCATTGCAAATGTTAGACATACTATAAGAACCACACACATATACTATGTAGCTGCCATTGCAAATGATAGACATACTGTAAGAACCACACACATTTTACTATGTGGCTGCCATTGCAAATGTTAGACATACTGTAAGAACCACAAACATTTTACTATGTAGCTGCCATTGTAAATGTTAGACATACTATAAGAACCACACACATTTTACTATGTAGCTGCATTGCAAATGTAAGACATACTGTAAGAACCACACACATTTTACTATGTAGCTGCCATTGCAAATGTAAGACATACTGTAAGAACCACACACATTTTACTATGTAGCTGCCATTGCAAATGTTAGACAAACTGTAAGAACCACACAGATTTTACTATGTAGCTGTCATGATTGCAAATGTTAGACATACTGTAAGAACCACACACATTTTGCTATGTTGCTGCCATTGCCAATGTTAGACATACTGTAAGAAACCAAACACATTTTACTTTGTAGCTGCCATTGCAAATGTAAGACATACTGTAAGAACCACACACATTTTACTATGTAGCTGCCATTGCAAATGTTAGACATACTGTAAGAACCAAACACATTTTGCTATGTAGCTGCCATTGCAAATGTTAGACATACTATAAGAACCACACACATTTTGCTATGTAGCTGCCATTGCAAATGTTAGACATACTATAAGAACCATACACATTTTGCTATGTAGCTGCCATTGCAAATGTTAGACATACTATAAGAACCACACACATTTTACTATGTAGCTGCCATTACAAATGTTAGACAAACTGTAAGAACCACACAGATTTTACTATGTAGCTGTCATGATTGCAAATGTTAGACATACTGTAAGAACCACACACATTTTACTATGTAGCTGCCATTGCAAATGTTAGACATACTGTAAGAACCACACACATTTTACTATGTAGCTGCCATTGCAAATGTTAGACATACTATAAGAACCACACACATTTTACTATGTAGCTGCCATTGCAAATGTTAGACATACTGTAAGAACCACACACATTTTACTATGTAGCTGCCATTGCAAATGTTAGACATACTATAAGAACCACACACATTTTACTATGTAGCTGCCATTGTAAATGTTAGACATACTATAAGAACCACACACATTTTGCTATGTAGCTGCCATTGCAAATGTTAGACATACTATAAGAACCACACACATTTTACTATGTAGCTGCCATTGCAAATGTTAGACAAACTGTAAGAACCACACAGATTTTACTATGTAGCTGTCATGATTGCAAATGTTAGACATACTGTAAGAACCACACACATTTTACTATGTAGCTGCCATTGCAAATGTTAGACATACTGTAAGAACCACACACATTTTGCTATGTAGCTGCCATTGCAAATGTTAGACATACTATAAGAACCACACACATTTTACTATGTTGCTGCCATTGCAAATGTTAGACATACTGTAAGAACCACACACATTTTACTATGTAGCTGCCATTGCAAATGTTAGACATACTATAAGAACCACACACATTTTACTATGTAGCTGCCATTGTAAATGTTAGACATACTATAAGAACCACACACATTTTGCTATGTAGCTGCCATTGCAAATGTTAGACATACTATAAGAACCACACACATTTTACTATGTAACTGTCATGATTGCAAATGTTAGACATACTGTAAGAACCACACACATTTTACTATGTAGCTGTCATGATTGCAAATGTTAGACATACTGTAAGAACCACACACATTTTACTATGTAGCTGCCATTGCAAATGTTAGACATACTATAAGAACCACACACATTTTACTATGTAGCTGCCATTGTAAATGTTAGACAAACTGTATGAACCAAACACATTTTACTATGTGGCTGCCATTGCCAATGTTAGACATACTATAAGAACCACACACATTTTACTATGTAGCTGCCATTGCAAATGTTAGACAAACTGTAAGAACCACACACATTTTACTATGTAGCTGCCATTGTAAATGTTAGACATGCTATAAGAACCACACACATTTTACTATGTAGCTGCCATTGCAAATGTTAGACAAACTGTAAGAACCACACACATTTTACTATGTAGCTGTCGTGATTGCAAATTTAAGACATACTGTAAGAACCACACACATTTTACTATGTGGCTGCCATTGCAAATGCTAGACATACTATGAGAACCACACACTTTTAACTATGTAGCTGCCATTGCAAATGTTAGACATACTGTAAGAACCACACACATTTTACTATGTAGCTGCCATTGCGAATGTTAGACAAACTGTAAGAACCACACACATTTTACTATGTAGCTGCCATTGCAAATGTTAGACATACTGTAAGAACCACACACATTTTACTATGTAGCTGCCATTGCAAATATTAGAAATACTGTAAGAACCACACACATTTTACTATGTAGCTGCCATTGCAAATGTTAGACATACTGTAAGAACCACACACATTTTACTATGTAGCTGCCATTGCAAATGTTAGACATACTGTAAGAACCACACACATATTGACCATGTAACAATAATTGCAACTGTTCGATATGCTGCAAGAACCACACATATTTCCTATATGGCAACTATTGCAACTGACATATATACTGCTGTATATTCTGCTATATATACTTCAAGAATTGCACATATTAAACATATAGCAATCATTGCTACTGACGTATTAACCATAATGCAGCTATTGCATCTGACATTATTAACTATATAACAACCATTTAAACTGACATACTTATTATGTTTCAGCAATTGCTACTCACGTAATTACCATATAATAGCAATTGCAACTGACATAGTTACATGTACAAGATAACAGCAAATGCAATTGACGTATAAACCAAAAACCAGCCATGCTAACTGACGTATCAACCATAAACCAGCCATTGCCACTGACGTATTTACCATTTAGAAACCATTGTAACTGACGTATAAACCGTATAGCAGCCATTGGCAACTGACGTATTACCCCTATAACAGTTATTGTAATTAATGTACAAACAATATAGCAGCTAAAGTTACTGATGTATTATTCATCAAACAGCCATTGGCAACTGGCATATCAACCATATAAGGGCCATTGCAACTGACGTATAAACAAGATAGCAGCCAAAGTTACTGATGTATTATTCATCAAACAGCCATTGGCAACTGACGTATCAACCATAAAACAACCATTGGCAACTGACGTTTTAACCATAAAACAACCATTGGCAACTGACGTTTTAACCATATAACAAATATTATAACTGACGTATAAAAATATAGCAGTCAGAATAACTGACGTATTAATCATAAAACAGCCATGTTCAATTGACGTATTAACCATAAAGAAGTCATAGCAACTGACGTATAAACAAAATATAGCAGCCTAAGTAAACCATAAACCATCCATCATAGTTGTTTGTATTAAGTATATAGCCATATAAATCATATAGCAGCATTACACTTGGAGTATTAACCATAGATCTGCCATTCAAACTGACGTATTAACCATGTATACGTCATTCCAACTGACGTATTAACCATGTATAAGTCATTGCAACTGACGTATCAACCATAAAAAAGCCATTGCAACTGACGTCGCAATCTTATTGTAGCGATTGCAACTAACGAAATAAACCTTATACATGTATATGTGACAATCAATGCAACTGACGTATTTACCATATATCAGCCATTGCAACTGACGTATTTACCATATATCAGCCATTACAACTGACGTATTTACCATATATCAGCCATTACAACTAACGTATTTACCATATATCAGCCATTACAACTGACGTATTAACCATATAGCATCCAGTTTAGCAGACGTATTAACCATTTTGCAGCAATTGAAACTGACATTTCAATCATATCACAGTAATTGGAACTGATGTATAACCCATAAAGCAACCTTTGCAACTGACGATTCAACTATAAACCAGCCATTACAACTGACGTATTAACCATATAGCATCATTGCAACTGACGTATCAACCATAATCCAACCATTACAATTGACATATTAACCATATAGAAATCATTGCAACTGACTTATTAACTATAAACCAGCCATTACCAATTATGTATTAACCATAAACCAGCAATTACAACTGGCGTTTTAATCATAAACCAGCCATTACAACTGACGTATCATCCATAAACCAGCCACTGCAACTGACCTTTTTACCAATATTCAGTCATTGCAACAGACATATAAACCATAATCCAACCATTACAATTGACATATTAACCATATAGAAATCATTGCAACTGACGTATCAACTATAGGTTAGCCATTAGAACTGGCGTATCAACAATAAACCAGCCATAAAAACTGATGCATCAACCATAAACCAGCCATTACAACTGACGTGTCAACCATAAACCAGCCATAAAAACTGACGTATCAACCGTAAACCAGCCATTACAACTGACGTATTTACCATAAACCAACCATTACAACTGGCGTATCAATCATTAACCAGCCATTATAACTGACGTATCAACCATAAACCAGCCATTATAACTGACGTATCAACCATAAACCTGTTATTACAACTGACGTATCAACCATAAACCAGCCATTACAACTGACGTATCAACCATAAACCAGCCATTACAACTGACGTATCAACCATAAACCAGCCATTACAACTGACGCATCAACCATAAACCAACCATTACAACTGACGTATCAATCATAAACCAGCCATTACAACTGACGTATCAACCAAAACCCAGTCATTACAACTGACGTATTAACCATATATCAACCATTACAACTGACGTATTTACCATATATCAGCCATTACAACTTATGTATTAACCATAAACCAGCAATTACAACTGACGTTTTAATCATAAACCAGCCATTACAACTGACGTATCATCCATAAACCAGCCACTGCAACTGACCTTTTTACCAATATTCAGTCATTGCAACAGACGTATAAACCATAAACCAGCCAAAACAACTATCGTATCAATCATATAGAAGCCATTGCAACTGACGTATAAACCATAAACCAGCCATTACAATTGACATATTAACCTTATGCAGCCATTACAACTGACGTATCAACTATAAGTTAGCCATTAGAACTGGCGTATCAACAATAAACCAGCCATAAAAACTGATGTATCAATCATAAACCAGCCATTACAACTGACGTGTCAACCATAAACCAGCCATTGCAACTAACGTATCAACCGTAAACCAGCCATTACAACTGACGTATTAACCATAAACCAACCATTACAACTGGCGTATCAATCATTAACCAGCCATTATAACTGACGTATCAACCATAAACCAGCCATTATAACTGACGTATCAACCATAAACCTGTTATTACAACTGACGTATCAACCATAAACCAGCCATTACAACTGACGTATCAACCATAAACCAACCATTACAACTGACGTATCAATCATAAACCAGCCATTACAACTGACGTATCAACCAAAAACCAGCCATTACAACTGACGTGTTTACCATATATCAGCCATTACAACTGACGTATTTACCATATATCAGCCATTACAACTGACGTATTTACCATATACCAGCCATTACAACTGACGTATTAACTATAAACCAGCCATTACAACTTATGTATTAACCATAAACCAGCAATTACAACTGACCTTTTTAATCATAAACCAGCCATTACAACTGACGTATCATCCATAAACCAGCCACTACAACTGACCTTTTTACCAATATTCAGTCATTGCAACAGACGTATAAACCATAAACCAGCCAAAACAACTAACGTATCAATCATATAGAAGCCATAGCAACTGACGTATAAACCATAAACCAGCCATTACAATTGACATATTAACCTTATGCAGCCATTACAACTGACGTATCAACTATAAGTTAGCCATTAGAACTGGCGTATCAACAATAAACCAGCCATAAAAACTGATGTATCAATCATAAACCAGCCATTACAACTGACGTGTCAACCATAAACCAGCCATTGCAACTAACGTATCAACCGTAAACCAGCCATTACAACTGACGTATTAACCATAAACCAACCATTACAACTGGCGTATCAATTATTAACCAGCCATTATAACTGACGTATCAACCATAAACCAGCCATTATAACTGACGTATCAACCATAAACCTGTTATTACAACTGACGTATCAACCATAAACCAGCCATTACAACTGACGTATCAATCATAAACCAGCCATTACAACTGACGTATCAACCAAAAACCAGCCATTACAACTGACGTATTTACCATATATCAGCCATTACAACTGACGTATTTACCATATATCAGCCATTACAACTGACGTATTTACCATATATCAGCCATTACAACTGACGTATTAACCATATAGCATCCAGTTTAGCAGATGTATTAACCATTTTGCAGAAATTGAAACTGACATTTCAATCATATCACAGTAATTGCAACTGATGTATAACCCATAAAGCAACCTTTGAAACTGACGATTCAACTATAAACCAGCCATTACAACTTATGTATTAACCATAAACCAGCAATTACAACTGACCTTTTTAATCATAAACCAGCCATTACAACTGACGTATCATCCATAAACCAGCCACTACAACTGACCTTTTTACCAATATTCAGTCATTGCAACAGACGTATAAACCATAAACCAGCCATAACAACTGACGTATCAATCATATAGAAGCCATAGCAACTGACGTATAAACCATAAACCAGCCATTATAATTGACATATTAACCTTATGCAGCCATTACAACTGACGTATCAACTATAAGTTAGCAATTAGAACTGGCGTATCAACAATAAACCAGCCATTACAACTGATGTATCAATCATAAACCAGCCATTACAACTGACGTGTCAACCATAAACCAGCCATTGCAACTGACGTATCAACCGTAAACCAGCCATTACAACTGACGTATTAACCATAAACCAACCATTACAACTGGCGTATCAATCATTAACCAGCCATTATAACTGACGTATCAACCATAAACCAGCCATTATAACTGACGTATCAACCATAAACCTGTTATTACAACTGACGTATCAACCGTAAACCAGCCATTACAACTGACATATCAACCATAAACTAACCATTACAACTGACGTATCAACCATAAACCAGCCATTATAACTGACGTATCAACCAAAAACCAGCCATTACAACTGACGTATTTACCATATATCAGCCATTACAACTGACGTATTAACCATATATCAGCCATTACAACTGACGTATTAACCATAAACCAGCCATTGCAACTGACGTATCAACCGTAAACCAGCAATTACAACTGACGTATTAACCATAAACCAACCATTACAACTGGCGTATCAATCATTAACTAGCCATTATAACTGACGTATCAGCCATAAACCAGCCATTAAAACTAACGTATCAACCATAAACCTGTTATTACAACTGACGTATCAACCATAAACCAGCCATAACAACTGACGTATCAACCATAAACCAACCATTACAACTGACGTATCAATCATAAACCAGCCATTACAACTGACGTATCAACCAAAAACCAGCCATTGCAACTGACGTATCAATCATAGACCAGCCATTACAACTGACGTACCAATCATAAACCAGACATAGCAACTGATGTATCAGTCATGAACCAGCCATTGCAACTCACGTATGAATCATAGACCAGCCATTGCAACTCACGTATTAACCATAAACCAGCCATTGCAACTCACGTATTAACCATAAACCAGCCATTGCAACTGACGTATCAACCATAAACCAGCCATAACAACTGACGTATCAACCATAAACCAGCCATAACAACTGACGTATCAATTATAAACAAGCCATAACAACTGACGTATCAACTATAAACCAGCCAACTGACGTATCAACCCAATCTGATCACTTCGGCCTTTATGCTACGCAATAGACCTCTGACATAATAAAGCGTCATTATGGAACAACTTCCAGTCACATGATAAAATAAATTGGCGCCCCCCCCCCCCTACCCCCCCCCCCCCCCCCCCGCCTCCCCTTCCCCCCTTATGCCACCTTATATGCATGTACGTTGAAAATATAAACGTTGGTTTACCATGACTGATATTTTAAATTTCCTTATAAATATGACCTATGTCGAGTGTATAAATAAAAAAATCGCTATAATAACACACTATATTCAACTTAATGACGGATACATAATTTGTTACTTTCACGCGAATGAACACAGACATGTAACACAGGCGAATAGTGTTGGTGTATTCTAGAGCTATACACGAGGTGTATTATACGGAGGATACGGAAATACCCGATGTTTCACGATTGGTATCAACCATAAACCAGACATTGCAACTGACGTTTCAACCATAAACCAGCCATTCCAACTGACGTATCAACTATAAACTAGCCATTGCAACTGACGTATCAATCATAAACCAGCCATTACAACTGACGTATCAACCATAAACCAGCTATTGCAACTCACATATCACAATAAACCAGCCATTGCAGCTGATGTATCAACCATAAACCAGCCACGGCAACTGACGTATCAACCATAAACCAGCCATTACAACTCACGTATCAACCATAAACCTGCCATTGCAGCTGACGCGTCAACTATAAACCTGCCATTGCAACTGACGTATCAACCCGACCAGCCATTACAACTGACGTATCAACAATAAACCAGCCATTGCCACTCACGTATCAACCATAAACCAGCCATTGCATCTCACGTATCAACCATAAACCAGCCATTGCAGCTGACGTATTAACCATAAACCAGCCATTGCAACTAATGTATCAACCATAAACCAGCCACTGCAACTGACGTATTAAATATATACATATAACAGCAATTACAGTCGTTAGATTTACTGCGGTGAAGCTAAGATTCGATTATAGATATTAATTAAATGCATAAAATTAGGCAATTGTGATTAAATGCTTTTCAATTTGTTAACCGTACTTGGGACCGCGCAAAAACGTGTTATATCCGCTTTTAACACTATAATGATAAATAATACACGTTACACTATTTAGCTTCACATTTAATAAATCTTCCTTTAGCATTAATCCGTTCACGTTCTAGAAATGTACACGTATGACCATAAGGTATATTCTTTCCGCCACATGTCAACTAAAATTAATTGATAAAATAAATAGTTCCATACTACAATTTTTTCGTTTATACTGTTCAAGTGTTGTTTGTGGACGATCAAAGCATCAGTCTTAATGGTCTGAAACAAATTGATTGCCATTCATCCTAATCCTCGGCAACAACCGTCAATAGCCAGCAGGGGCTTAGCTTGACTGGTAACGATGTGTAGGCACAGTTGTGTGTATGTGGGAGGGGCATGGTCCCCTTATTTTTGTCCAGCTAGACTGTCGTAGACGCGTTTTGGCGTATATTTTGTTACGTTTTTAGGGGTCTGGATATCCTTAATATTAACTTTGAGTTCACTGTTTTATAACCAAATAAATTGATAACAAATATGATGTTTTAAGGTTTGTTCATTCAATGTGAAAAAAAATAGCCTCGTCTCATGGTTTCAAGTGGCTACCATCTTTATACAACAGGTGTTACAACGTTTATCGCACAGATACGCATACATTGACATAATTACTAGTAGTTATGTATGTCCATACAGTATTGATGAGGAGTAGTCTGTAGACAGAACCCAGCTCTCCCGATTGGGTCCGTTCAATAGCAGTTGCTTCTAGCACGCTGATAGGCCAGTTGCTTCTGGCAAAGTTTGAATGACGTCATAATTTAGTAAGCGTTCAATTGGTATGAATTGTGGGACAGGCATAGAATTCCCTGCTTTTGCCATTGGTGGTTAATAGACCTGATTCGGGAGATATGAGGTTCTGGGATAGACTATATGAGGAGTGTTTATATGTGCCGCAGAGCGGAAAAGTTACTTTAGAAAATCTCTAGTTTTCTGAAGAATTTTCATGACGTTAACACGTTGATTACACGATCAACATCTATGTTACGTTGTACAGGGTGATTCTGAAGTAATCAGATATATAGTCTGCACTTCAGGATTAAGCCTATCCTTTGGCGTTGCCGACCATCTCGTCATTACAGAACATTTCACGATCAGTCGGGACTATTCCATACCCGTACATAACAATTTTAATTTGTCTGATGTTGATCACGTCATCAAGGACCTACACGAATTGTATCATTGTTTGTCAGTTCTACAATTAAATAAGAGATGAATATATACCAACATATTACACCGGACGACCAAGTATGGTAAAGTTTATAGATATATTACAACTCTCATAAACTTTAAAAATAATAAATGTTGGTCCAAACGTATAACAAGTTCTTAAATAACACAGGATTTGGAGACATATAGCTAAATTTCAATCCAAACTAATATATCTTAATATTTAAACACCAATACATGCAACTTGGACTGCATCTGTTCAGACTATGCCGAAACTTACAGACTATGTTGAAACTACAATATTACAATAAGTTGAAAATAGATTTTAGATATGAAGATTGGCTTACTTAGATTTTATTCCAAACGAAAAGAATCACAAAGATTTGACATGTTTATGTCTTAGTGTCCATACTTTAGAAATAAATATATGCAGCTATACACATGTAGAAAGAGAGAATCGAATTTGTTAATTATGCTCCTTAAATGTTGTTCAATCAGAGTATCATTTTGTTTTATGTTGTCCCAAATATAGAACAACAGGAACTACGTATTTAAAAAATATATCATTTCCCACTGTCAGTAAATTTATAAATCTAGTTTCATGCACATATGTAAAACAAGTGTTTCATACATCAAGATGTATTTTGATACATTTATGCTAAGAAAAAATACCTTGAATACACTGACTGATTCTTAACAATTGTATATCCACAGAGTTAAATTTATTTAAAAGGTAATTCTAGACTTTATATCTTGCGATGTTTGACTATTTTTGAATCTACATGTATAACCTTGTGTGGCCTATAATTGTAATTGGACTTCATTAAAATTAATGAAAACGGACGTATCCAATATCTGGATTTGAAGGGCGATTTTTAGCCATTATGGCCAGGCTCTGTTCACAATTTTCTATAAAAAAGCGCCTCGCTAACTTCTATGTGTTCGATTAAATGTATATACATGTATGACGGCATAAACTCGTGAACATAACGAAAATAAACAGATTGTAAAGATCCATAACAAAAACATTTATGAGGCCCTCCCAGTGGTTTTGGAGATCTGGGGAACATGGCTATTATTTTTAAAGATCTGGGAAATATTGGCCATAACTTTCAGCAAAGATTAGCTTATATAGTTTCTTGCTTTCAGGGATTAAAGTCCTGATTTAAGAGATCTTGGGGAAATACTTTTCGGAAACTGTGGCAAATATTGTTTTGGGATCTGGGAAACTTAAAGATATCCAGGGAACAGGGGCCCCGCGACTGAGGGCCTCATCTATCGTCGGTAATGATGTGACATATTTTGATCATATTCAATGATTTTTGTTGCGAATTTATAGTATACCCCCTACACACTCTTCCCTAGGGTCTGATTTTCATTTCATTTGTTGATATTTTATTTATTCGATTTCTCGGAGAAAAAGTGTATAGACGTGCCTACAGTGCCTACAGTAAGCTACGCTCCTGGCCGGTTATGCCAGCCGGTATGGTATTTAAGTATCACAAGTAAGTTGATCCGAGGGAGTACCAACACTGTGACACCACATTTCTTGTTTAATGCTCTTTCATTTATCGAAAATATTAAAATATATTTTTTATCTATCATTTATTACAATCATGCGTTAATTTGATATGTCTACAAGTGTTCCCACCTACAGTTTCCGTATTTAGATATGTATTCATATCAACGGCATATTGTCAATATCGAACGCCGTAGTTGTCTTGTGTGGTCCATTTTATATGTATTATGTGCATTCATCAATATATTATGTAGATACGTTATTACATTATGTCAATACTTAATTGCATTGTGTCGATACTTTATTACATTTTGTAGATACTTTATTATATTATGTAGACTGTTTATGACATTATGTAGATACGTCATTATATTGTGTAGATACGTCATTACATTATGTAGATACATTATTACATTATGTTGATACGTCATTATATTGTGTAGATACTTCATTACATTATGTAGATACATTATTACATTATGTTGATACGTCCTTATATTCTGTAGATACTTCATTACATTATGTTGATACTTTATTATATTCTGTAGATATTTAAACAATCATGTATGATAATCGTGTTGTCGTTATTACAAAATATTCATCCGCAAATTTAGGAATGTTTCTATCATTAATTGTGTATGTGTTCAATTCGTACACAGTTCTTTTCGGCCACAATGCAATGCATGAACAGCCTTTCGTAGATTTATTTCAAACCAGTTTATTTTGGCTCGATCAATTGCGAAGTTTGCTCAGAGTAATTGCATGTACGACTATTTCTCGGGTACGCTACGAGGTAGAGTCATCCTGAGATTCATTTTCGATAGACCACCGTGTCGGTCCCAGGAGGGATCGAAATCGCGACATTAGCGTCAGCATCCAACACTCTATCCAAACATGGTCACATGTTTAGAATCAACACTCAGTAACAATTTCAATTAAACATGTATTCAAAATAATCTAAACCTTTGTTATAATCAAAGTCATGAATCAAAATGTAATAAAATTCATTTCTACGAAGATAATCCCTGTAGGTCATGGAAGAGCCGAGTACCAACAGATGACTTTTCTCAGTTATTTAGAAATCCAGCGAAGAGTTTGAACAACACACATGGATGTACATTACCGGTACAACAGTTGACGGTTTTAAAGCATAATGTAATCCAACCCAGTCCAACCAAGTATATCCGTGGAAATTCAACACCATAACTGGTAAAACTATCGGGCGAGCTGATAATTAGTTAATACGGTCACAATCGTACACAATAGGTCAATTCCGTCATCAGGTAATGTTAACAATATGTACTAATGCGTGTTTTGGAGAAGAAAAACGAAATTGTATTTTTTTAAACTCCCTCTCATTATCCATATCCGGTTGTCATGAAACTTGTCTCGCTGTTCTCGCTATTTCCTTGTGTGATTGTTTTCAGTCGGCTTTCTTATATCGTTCTCCGATCCATCGGAAACCTTGTTTCATTTAAAACGTGTACTTGTGGGTAAGTTATGTACTTGTGGGTAAAAACGTGTACTTGTTGGTAAAATATGTACTAGTTGGTAAAAACGTGTACTTGTGGGTAATAAGAAAAATGAAAAATAATCATCAAACCATCACAGTTGCTCATTAAACAATATTTATATCGTTTCCCGATTTCCTGTTTAACTTTTAACTACGTGTACATGTATTTATAGTATCACACGCACTTCTGCGTTGAAGTATGCGATACAACAAGATACACATTTTATTAATAGTCGACATGAGATAACACAGTACACAAGGGAATGGCCGTATCTAATGTTGAGAGAACTTGTGACCAGACCCTTTTGCCTTAAATTGTATTTGACTTATATGCATGATAGATAGTGTAATATGTGTTTATGTGGCAATAAAATACATTTAAACTAAACACATTAGCTGTGTATAGCTATTGACAGACAAGGAAGTGCCGAAAAGGAAAATAAGTTTTTATAGAATTAAATAATTGAAAGTCAATTCTGTGTGTCATTTTGAATGATATACACATTGTATGTCACCATCAAGGAAATGTTGTTTTTTACCAAAATTGATCTTCTGAAATGGTAAATATGCCCATGCCCGATTTTAGGGGCAGTTGCAGACTTGGATCTCGATCCGACCATGATATAAATTATGTTAAATATATATCAATATATTAAAGTTGTTTGTTAAAGCGGTTGGATAGTATCTATCAAGATATCAATCCCTGCATGCGGTTACAGCTGTGGTATTTAATACAATGTCTGCATAGCTTGGGATCTATCCTATAACAGGCATCATATGACATGCTCTTTTTATAACCATTATTCTGATTTTACTTGTAACATATTTTATTGCTTTTTTGTATACATGTAGTAGCAAAAGGGTTGGGCGACAAGTTATCCAACATTAAAATCGGCCCTTCCCAACAACAAATTATTCACAAAAAACAATCAAGATGGCAATTATTCTGACTGTTTTAATATTAAAACTGTTTATTATATATATGATAACGTGCTTTAAAGTCAGTGAACCGTCGGACCCAAATAGCTCAATCAGTAATGTGTGTAACTGTCAATTCAAGAGTTCGAACCCGCGCCCAGTCACTGTATCTGTAATGAATGGTCGTTGCCTTTGTGTAACGACCATATATCTCCAGTTGTAGGGGTAAACCGTAAATTTAAGTATTATTATCAGTAAGTAATTATCATAATATCATTAACAGAGAAGCCATGCTTTACACACGTTCTTGGAGTAAGGCATTGACAGTATATCAACAACTGTGATTAAGTGCTTAAATTAAAAGTATTATCACATTTTTTTGCATTGCCGTTATCTATATACCAGCCAGTCATTTTCTTCACATACTAAATGTATTGCCTGTGACGTAGAAATGAGTATACGAGTCACGCACTTACAAACTGTGTAGAAAGTGACATGGAAAAGAGTGTATGAGGCACGCACATATTAAGTGTGTAGAATGTGACGCGGAAATGCGTGTATGAGACAAGCACAAACAGATTGTGTACCATGTGACGTGGAACGGCGTATATGAAGTACGCACATACGAATTGCGTACCATGCGACGTGGAAAGGCTTATATCAGGCACGCACGTACTGATTGTGTAGCATGTAACGTGGAAAGGCGTATATGAGGCACGCACATACTGATTGTGCAGCATGTGACGTGGAAAGGCGTATATGAGGCACGCACATACTGATTGTGTAGCATGTGACGTGGAAAGGCGTATATGAGGCACGCACATACGGATTGTGTACCATGTGACGTGTAAAGGCGTATATGTGGCACGCACATATGGATTGTGCAGCATGTGACGTGGAAAGGCGTATATGAGACACGCACAAACTGATTGTGTAGCTTGCGACGTGGAAAGGCGTATATGAGACACGCACATAATGAGTGTGTAGCTTGTGACGTGGAAAAGCGTATATGAGGCACGCACATACTGATTGTGTAGCATGTGACGTGGAAAGGCGTATATGAGGCACGCACATGCTTATTGTGTAGCTTGTGACGTGGAAAGGCGTATATGAGGCACGCAAATACTGATTGTGCAGCATGTGACGTGGAAAAGCGTGTATGAGACACGCACAAACTGATTGTGTAGTTTGTGACGTGGAAAGGCGTATATGAGGCACGCACATACTGATTGTGCAGCATGTGACGTGGAAAGGCGTATATGAGACACGCACATACTGATTGTGCAGCATGTGACGTGGAAAGGCGTATATGAGACACGCACAAACTGACTGTGTACCATGTGACGTGGAAAGGCGTATATGAGGCACGCACAAACTGATTGTGTAGCTTGTGACGTGGAAAGGCGTATATGAGGCACGCACATACGGATTGTGCAGCATGTGACGTGGAAAGGCGTATATGAGGCACGCACATACTGATTGTGTACCATGTGACGTGTAAAGGCGTATATGAGACACGCACATATGGATTGTGCAGCATGTGACATGGAAAGGCGTATATGAGACACGCACAAACTGATTGTGTAGTTTGTGACGTGGAAAGGCGTATATGAAACACGCTCATACTGATTGTGCAGCATGTGACGTGGAAAGGCGTATATGAGACACGCACAAACTGATTGTGTAGCTTGTGACGTGGAAAGGCGTATATGAGACACGCACATAATGATTGTGTAGCTTGTGACGTGGAAAGGCGTATATGAGACACGCACATACTGATTGTGCAGCATGTGACGTGGAAAGGCGTATATGAGGCGCGCACATACTAATTGTGTAGCTTGTGACGTGGAAAGGCGTATATGAGGCACGCTAATACTGATTGTGCAGCATGTGACATGGAAAAGCGTATATGAGACACGCACAAACTGATTGTGTAGCTTGTGACGTGGAAAGGCGTATATGAGGCACGCAAATACAGATTGTGCAGCATGTGACGTGGAAAGGCGTATATGAGGCACGCACATACTGATTGTGCAGCATGTGACGTGGAAAGGCGTATATGAGACACGCACAAACTGATTGTGTACCATGTGACGTGGAAAGGCGTATATGAGACACGCACAAACTGATTGTGTAGCTTGTGACGTGGAAAGGCGTATATGAGGCACGCACATACAGATTGTGCAGCATGTGACGTGGAAAGGCGTATATGAGGCACGCACATACTGATTGTGTAGCATGTGACGTGGAAAGGCGTATATGAGGCACGCACATACTGATTGTGTACTATGTGACGTGGAAAGGCGTATATGAGGCACGCACATACTGATTGTGCAGATGTGACGTGGAACGGCGTATATGAGACACGCACAAACTGATTGTGCAGCATGTGACGTGGAAAGGCGTATGTGAGACACGCACATACTGATTGTGTAGATGTGACGTGGAAAGGCGTATGTGAGACACGCACATACTGATTGTGTATCATGTGACGTGGAATGGAGAGTATAAGACACGCACATACTGATTGTGTAGCCTGTGACGTGGAAAGGCGTATATGAGGTACGCACATACTGATTGTGTACTATGTGACGTGGAAAGGAGTGTATGAGGCACACACATACTTATTGTGTAGCATGTGACGTGGAAAGGAGTGTATGAGGCACACACATACTAATTGTGTAGCATGTGACATGGAAAGGAGTGTATGAGACACGTACATACTAATTGTGCAGCATGTGACGTGGAAAGGAGTATATGAGGCACGCACATACTGAATGTGCAGCATGTGACGTGGAAAGGCGTGTATGAGGCACGCACATACTGATTGTGTAGCATGTGACGTGGAAAGGCGTATATGAGGCACGCACATACTGATTGTGTAGCATGTGACGTGGAAAGGCGTATATGAGACACACACATACTAACTGTGTATCATGTGACGTGGAAAGGAGTATATGAGGCACGCATATACTCATTGTGTAGCATGTGACGTATTAAGGCGTATATGAGGCACGCACATATTAATTGATTGATTGTTATCCATTTCAGGAAAAAAAAATCGTTTATATCAACAGATGGCTGCCATGCAAATGAGATTAATACACTCGGATGGGTGATTACACAGAAAGTATAACCTGCTATAGAATAACATTTTCTAAGCGTTCGCAAAAACAGATTAACGTATTGGAGAAATTAGTAATCCATAAAACGGAGAAACAAATGTTAATGTTCTTATTGGCAAACATACATGACGTTTCGTGAAGGCCCGATTAGCTCAGTAGATTACGCGTCTGACTATCAATCCAGGGCTGGTGAGTTCGAATCCCCGCCTGGCAACAATCTCCGTGACGATTGATAAACGACATTGTGTCTCATTTTCGTTCGTCTCTTACCGCTGATTCATTTGGGAAAGTTATCAGTTACTTGCGGAGATGGAGTGTGCTCGAGTACTGGTTTGTCCCATGAAACAATGGGTAGTTTAACTGATCGTCTGTTAGCCCTCGATGGCATAAAAATGACACTAAATATTTAATCAAGCAATCAATTGTACACGAATCAGTAGAACAAAAGTTATATATTCTAAACGGTTAAACAATTTTGGGGATCACATATTATCCGTTTACTTAACTAGGAAACCAATTCTGTAATAAAATGACCATAAAGCATATGATCTGACAGGCAAAGAAAGTTTCGTGTATTAAACAGGTTTGGTGGAAATGGTTATAAACGCCTCGTGTGCACTTTGTTTACCTGAAGCACCTAACCTAGATTGTCACCTTATGTCACATGATAGGGAACGATACGGCGAAGAATACACAGAGTGTGAAAAGACAGTGAAAGTTAAAATAAGAAACAGAGAACCACAAGACAATGTTTAACCAGTGTTATAAGATTTTGTTCAACAGAACAATGAAAATATATCTGCACAAAATAATTGGTATAAAATATAAAAATGTGTAGCATACCGTTGACAGTTTAAATCAAATCAGGTGGCTTTGTCGCTATAATCAAGTATGGGCTATATACCCACAATACAACTTTTTTTAACAGTAACGTGCAATGATCTCTACCAAGCGGCGTCCATTTAATTCCATCTACATTATCCAGAAACATTCAGATGTGCATTAGACACTAAAACACAAATTACTATTATACTGTTCACTACATTGTTAAACATATTTTAAAATATAACTGTAAGATAGCCCATCATTCACCCAGTGTAGAGTGTGAATGGACTGTAATCTATATGCCGGATAACGAACCGTGAGTGTGTACAATAATATCAATATCATTGCGGAAGCTTATTACTGTCGCCTCAAACTTATTTTTTAAATTACTACAGAAAATTAAAAATAAAGATAGTTTCATTGCCGCATCTACAATGGCGATCAGATGCCTTTAACGGCGTGAAAGTTAATATTGCATTTATAAAGCGTGTGCTATGATATTATATGTATGTTATGATAGTCTCTGTGTGCAATGGTACCCTGCATGTGCCGTGATATTGAATGCATAATAGTCTCTGTGTGCAATGGTGCGCCGCGTGTGATATGATATTGTATGTTTGATATGATAGTCTCTGTGTGCTATGGTAACCTGTGTGATATGATATTGTATGCATATAATAGTGTCTGTGTGCTATGGCAACCTGAGTGTGATATGATATTGTATGTATACGATAGTCTCTGTGTGCTAAGGCCACCTGAGTGTGATATGATATTGTATGTATATAATAGTTTCTGTGTGCAATGGTACGCTGCGTGTGATATGATATTGTATGTATAATATGATAGTCTCTGTGTGCTATGGTAGCCTGTGTGTGATATGATATTGTATGTATGATATGATAGTCTTTGTGTGCTATGGCAGCCTGAGTGTGATATGATATTGTATGTATGATATGATAGTCTCTGTGTGCTATGGCAGCCTGAGTGTGATATGATATTGTATGTATGATATGATAGTCTCTGTGTGCTATGGCAACCTGCGTGTGCTATGATATTGTATGTATGTATGTGGTTTTATGTGTGCTATGGTAGGCTGCGCGGGCCATGATATTATTTGCGTGCTATGCTGTTCTATGTGTGCTATGATAGTTTATATGTGTCATGACAAAAACTGTGTTATGATAATCCCTATGTGCTTTGAATGTTTCTGTGTGCTGTGATTGTGTATGTATGTTATGATAGTATATGTGTGTTATGATAGTGTCTATGTGCTTTTATATTCTTAATGTGCAATGGCTATCTCTTTGTGTTATTGTATTCTCTACGTGCTATGATAACCTCTATGTGCTACGATAGTGTGTGTATGCTATGATATACAATGTTTGCTATAACAGAACGTGTGCTATGATAGTATATATGTGCTATGATAGTGTATGTGTGTCATGGTAGTGAATGTGTTCTATGATATTGTATGTTTACTTTGAAAGTCTTTATGGCTATGTTTTATATATAATATTACTTTCTCTGATAGTCTATATGTGGTATAATATTGTATGTGTGCTATGATAGTTTATGTGTCTAATGATAGTATATGTGTGATGTGATGTCTCTATATGTCAGTAGGTGTGGATGTCACCTGCTGATACATGAACATTAATCAAATTGCTTTCTACATTAACATGTGCCCCTTTCAAATAAGTGTGGTTTAACTACAAGCGGTGTGTGATGCAATATGGGATGGTTGGTGTGTATGTGATTACAAATGCACATAGGCATAGGAGCCAGGGGTGCAATATTCCTGAATCCCAATATTTTAATAAAGATGTTATAAAAATCACGAAGCAAATAACAATCAATACTTTTTATTGTAAAGCCTCAATATACGTTTCCGGAAAACGTACCTTTACCACAATCAGTCCCCTCCCAAACGTTCCGACGTTTTGTCTCGCAGTGCATGAGATATCGGGTAAGAAACCAGGTTGAAGCTCACTTTGATAGAAAAAATACTTTAAAAAGATTCTATGTGGAGATCTTTTACCGTGTAAATCCTTGACCTTGTATTATAAAAGAAGTTCCCAAATACTTATAAATACATGCATATGTTGAAATCCTATTTAAGTTACCTTTTTAACACCCGTGTTGTCTTATTGCAGTATATGCTATACCAACTTTTGCTCTACTCATCTGCAGCAAGAAATCACAGCCATTATAAACCATTTTGCATAACTGTGCAGTGAGACGTAAACGTGAAGCATTCATTTGTTTTATTAGACTCTTAATAGTTCAACCGCATCTTTGTTTACCTTAAAATATTTTATCATTTACCTCAATGCACAGTGTAATAACGTTTACCAACACGCAAGAGGATGTGGCAGACGTACATTCGCTATATTGTAGTAATTTATTTGTATTGTAAAACACTATTTAAGCTATTTCTCAAATGATTGACCTATACAATGCCAGACCTGGTCACACTTCATCAAACAAGGTCAAAACATTTAATGATTTATAAACACTGCGCTTTCCTTTTTTTCAAAGTTTTATAATTTTTTTCATATACTTTGCTCTCGTGCTCGCACCGCGTCAATCAGGTTTTTTTTTATTGTTTTAATACAAATGTTACCATATTTATGTTGAATAACGAGTAAAAGTCTTAATACTGATATGCTTACTTTTATTGGGGCCGGGACCGGTTAGCTCAGTCGTAACGCGTCTGACTATCAGTTCAGGGGTCGTGAGTTCGGATCCCCTCCCGGCAACAATCTCCGTGATGGTTTATATACGACATTGTGTGTCATTATTATTCGTCTCTCACCGCTGATTCAAGTGGGAAAGTTATCGGTTACTTGCGGAGATAGGGTGTGCTCGAATACTGGTTAACCTTTTAGGATCCGCGGAAACATTGGTTAGATTAACTGATCGTCTGTTAGCCCTCGAGGGCAAAAACATGACGTTAAATATTTAATCATTCAATACTTTTGTTGGGATGTATTCAAGGTTTCTCTACGTTTTATTTCAGTTCTCGGGACAATCATTTGTATATTTTGATAATTTACCGCAATAATTTTAGCATTCACTCCTCAATTGCAGCCACACCATTGAATTAATTAAACATGCAGGCTTAAAGAATTAAGTCATGATATAAATCGGGATTAAACTGCGGCGCAAACCTTCACCATTGCGAAACGTTTTGTGAAAACAAATCTTGCCTGGATGCAGCTGTTACAAGGAGATTTACATATTAATCCGTTTGTATTGTAATACTATACTAAAGATTTGTATATGTTGACGATGATTTGTTACCTCGAACACTTATACCATATATCTCGATTGTTGGCTGACATCTGACACATCAATACCATCTGTTACGATACACTCATAAACAACAAAATGTTAATCTGATCTGAAGTCATCGTATATTCCCTTAAAGGGAATATCTCAGGATTTTTCAAAATTTTGAAATTATCTTTAATCATTTTTTTTCAATATTGCATGCCTATATCAACTCACTCACACCGTTATATGTATATATTTAACAAAGTCATCATTATATATTGAAAAGTGATTCCCTAAAATAGAAATCCCGCTCAAAAACTGCAACCTATTTTTGTGACGTATTAAATGAGCCCAGTGATTTCATTGATTCAATTTAATCCGTATTACAGTTTTCATGTCGTAAAAAATTATCATCTTTAAAATAGTCCGAATGATGATGCGAAGTTGTCAAGCATTATTTAAGTGCTGTCTAATTTTAGAATAGGAATTTCGTTTCAAGTTTACCATTCTGATTTTAATATCAAATGTGCCATGTTTTGGTGGATTATACACGCCATACCATTCCGATTTTATTTATTAATGGTAATGAGATGCGTTTTTATCCATTTTGATAATTTATTTTTAAGAAACTTATGGCGATATACTCCATTTAAACGTAAAGTCATATTTCGAAATGCCAGCTGAAATATGTTCATGTATGACAATTTAACGTATCTTTGTGTTATAGTTTCCATATTTATATTTTAAATGTGTTGTAAACATGCTTTAAATTGCGCGCGTCGAATATGTTTATGACCACTGTGACCTCTGTCTTTGTATACATTTATGTTAAACTTTAATGTCGCAGTGCACTTCTGAATGCATTAGTTGTTGTCTGTGTACATGAAATGTAGTGTTGGGATGCAAGTAAATGTTTGTTAGATCCATTAGGCAAGATCTTACTCTAGCCCTTATTATAGTTTTTTTTATATAATTTAGTTTATAGAAGATAATTATTTTTAGTTATTATTTTACAATTATGAAAGCTTATTTATTTAAATTTATTGGGATTATAATTTTACAATAAGTATTACTAGCATTGTGAAAAATGTGTTGTTATTTGTACTTAATGAGACGCATTGACTTGTGTACTTTAGAAAAAGTGCCCTCTTATATTTTGTAAGTGTATGTTTTATGCATTTACACGCTCTTAATGTGGTATTATAATGATACTCAACCAAATAAACAAAACTATGTACAGAATAGTTAGTGTTGAACATTTCTCAATAAAACCCGTCTAGGGTATGGAGACGAAAACACCGAACATCAAAGATTTTTTGTTAACTTTGATTCGCATTAACATAAAATTGTATATTGCTAGTAAAATATTATATTTTTTATATGAGAATTGATATTCTAGTGATATATTCAGCTATGCTTGGAACGACAGTATTGGTATTTTTTTTGTAGTTTGTTAAAAAGAAGTCAGAGATGCCAACATTTTCCCCATGAGCAACACGGGATGCGAGAGCTGTACAGATCAGCAATTCCTGCTACGTCTAACACAGCAATTAATTTTGCATTGTGCTGCATATAGACATGCACTTCTGGAATACTGAACACAGTGTCAATCAAAGAGTTTTGTTTCTATAGTGATAGAAAGTCTTCTGTTCGTCCAATTAAACAGGAAAAGCATGTGGTTGACCAGATTGCTTTTTCAGAATTTCGATGGTTTGATGACACCCCTTCATGTTTGACAATTCTGCATATTTGCTGCAGTGTATCACTTCGCATCTTTAAACTAGCATTCATTCATCCAACTGTGTCTAATATCACCAAAATCTGGCATAATTCATGAAAATGTTCCAATATTCTCGTACTAAGAAGTATGATCATTTTAAGCATTTCCAACAAAAAAATACCCAACCAATTCACACAGCTCTAATTTCTTTTGCGCAAGAATCTTGCTACCTTCATATAAGGGAGGTAATTGGTAAGTGAGACCTATCTACAACTTATGGTAATACGAAAATATAGAAGGGAAATCCAGGTTACCTACCTTGAAACTTGATTGGCAGACAAACTACATATAAATGACGCAGCGTCTCAATAATGCATTTATTAGAATGACATGGGTGTGTTCGAGACCGCCGAGACTTAAACTCTGATGAATTACATCTTCATGTTTTAAACAAACATGTAACCAACAGGAGACGTAGCATGCAATGTTAACAGCCACTAAAGCATTATGAACACAACTCATATAAGTGAGCATTACAATAGCTACACTACGTGCATGCATACGATGTCATCACCTTAGCACGATATGAAGAAAAAAATACGGCATTAATGAGCTTAAATATGGCAGACGACTACAGCCAACCTCGCCCTTCCCCCATCCGTGCCATTAACAACTTGAGTAACACAATGATAACGTGTGATTAATTATGAAACATTATTTGTCATGTTATTATTGTTTAATGACAAAATAATAGTATGATATTGTTTTGGAGAAACTCCTTGCATTCAAACTGACTTTGCAATTCAATCAATATGTGTATACGTGTAAGGAACATACTGTTCCATTGTCTCTGTATACATGTATTTAAAAAAAAGTGAGACCCTTCTAACTATTAAAAGGTTTTGAGCTACATGCATTACAGCACTGCGTTTGCACGCTGACGTAGCCGAGAACCAGGCACTGGGTATGTAACGTTCATTCTGTAGCGGCATAAAACGTACTGTGATAATTTAATGACTCTCTGATTATTTATCACTCTTTCACTCTCCGCCTGTTTTAGACTGAATACTTTATACTAGTGTCAAGTGAACTTATTCACACATTCTCTTTTGTAATTAAAGAGTATGATGTTCACTTAAATGACTTAATTGTCAATTATCTTTATTTTCCATTTATCTAAAACTGGTCAAGAAAATAAATCTGTCATTTTCGGATTGAAAGGTATTTCCTGGGGTCTTGTCCGTGAAAGAAATACACATGCCACTTTGTTATGGACTTACCAAATAGTGTATTAAAAGCAACACGTTTAATTACGAAATTGCTGCAACCTTAAAATATGTGAAATTATTACATTGCTCATAGATAGTTGTTATCTCACGTATTCATATTTTGGGATGGTTTTCTGACCACTAAAATAATAATGATTTGCGAGCTGGTCTGTATTCCGTTTTGTTTTACATAGAGGAAAGGAAAAATGTTTATGCAATTATCGATTTATTTCGCCAACGGATATATATATATATATATATTTATATATATCTTTTATTATTCTATATATGTATTTAACATTTATTTTGTTGCTTATCTTGTGCGAATTTTGTCGTTTATTTTATCTCGAGGTGTTTTGTGCAAGCGGCTCGTGTAATTAACAAACCACAAAGAACAGTTTTCGTTCTGGCCCCCGACTTCACGAAAATACTTTAGTCGTTTGGTTTTTTTACTTAAATCCTCATTAAACTTCCGTCATTTTAGTAATAATTTAAGTCAGGTTTACTCCTCCAGGAGATAGAGTACATGTTTATTTGACTACTGAGAACGTTTACAAACGAATAGTAAATATATTCAGTACATTATTTTAAATTAATATTATATATTGACCTAAGCTTGTTCGGGATCGCGCCGGTGATATATTAAATTTTGACCCAGTTCAACTAAGAATTGTTCATATGATTCTCCGGGTTTGTCATACAATGTTGGTGATGAACTAATATTGTACAAAACAGAACATAACAGAAATGTCATTCAGATCTTAGCATCATAGCTCATCGTCATATGCAAACATTTTTAATGCATGCAATCGGATGTCTACAATATAAAATATATAAACAGTTCTAAATCAATATTGGTGAGAGTTGTTTTAAACAAAATCATTTTGCAAAATCTAGTTAAATAGTATCCGTCGAGCAGTATTAGTATATAGATAATGATATGTTTAATTTACATATTTATGTACTATGTGCATTTGTCAGATTGTATCTGCATTTGAAAGCTTTTTTCCAAAATGATGCTAATTATGTTAACAACGATTTTCTGTTTGTTTTTAATAAATTTATCAGCTTTACCATACCTGGTCTTCCGGTGTAAAATGTGTGTATATGTTCATCTCTTATTTGATTGTAGATTGAACAAACAATAATAAAAATCATGTAAGTCCTTGATGACGTGATAACAAACACACTAAATTCGTTATGTACGGGTATGGAATAGTTCATGAAATGGTCTGTTATGACAAGTTTACAGCAAGTTTATTGGCATATCAGCAAATCATTGCCTATGACCATTTACATATTCAAATTGATTTAAATATGACATAGACATACAATAATAGGAATTACAAACAAATACATACATATCACATATTCAAACTGAAGCAGTCATGGTATTTAAACATCTATAATTACAAAATAATTTACAAACATATCAAGAATCAAGCAAATTGTTTAAAGTTTCTTGCCTTAGCTTTTGAGCTTCTGTTATAAATTTTGCCAGATTAGAAATACTTTGTTTATTCCTTGGTGACATAATGTTTTTAAAACTATTAATATTTAGAAAAGCATTATTTTTATATGTATCTCTAATTGTTCTATATGTAGGTCAACATAAGAGAAAATTCAATTTTATCACTTCATGTGTATCCACATCCTTTACAGGCTTTACGAACACAATGCATGCGTCAAGGATGTCAGAAATCTGTCTCGGAAGTAAACACTCAAGTGGTAATGATTTTATTGTGTTTATGGAAGACAAATCGGTGGTAAATTACAATTTATGATATGTTACTTATTTCATTGTTACAGTGTATGTAGTCCATCTTTTATTGATACGTGACTATAAATATATATCCTTGTTAGGATGTAAACATGTGTCAACCAGACCATATTTGTATGAATATATATCCTAGTTGGGATGTATACATGTTTCAACCAGACCATACTTGTATGAATATAATATCCCAGTTTGGATGTAAACATGTGTCAGCCAGACCATAGTTGTAAGAATATAATATCATAGTTGGGATGTATACATGTGTCAACCAGACCATAATTGTATGATTATAATATCCAAGTTTGGGATGTATACATGTGCCAACCAGACCATAGTTGTATGAATATAATATCCTAGTTGGGATGTATACATGTGCCAACCAGACCATAGTTGTATGAATATAATTTCCTAGTTAGGATGTATACATGTGTTAACCAGACCATAATTGTATGATTAAAATATCCTAGTTGGGATGTGTACGTGTGCCAACCAGACCATAATTGTATGAATATAATATCCTAGTTGGGATGTGTACATGTGTCAACCAGACCATATTTGTATGAATATAATATCCTAGTTGGGATGTATATATGTGTCAACCAGACCATAATTGTATGAATATAATATCCTAGTTTGGATGTATACATGTGTCAACCAAACAATATTTGTATGAATACAATATCCTAGTTGGGATATCTACACGTGTCAATCAGATCATATTTGTATAAATATATATTCTAATTAGGATGTATACACGTGTCAACCAGACCGTATTTCTATGAATGTATATCCTAAATAGGATATATACACATGTCAATCAGACCATAATTGTATCAATATATATCCTAGTTACGATGTATACACGTGTCAACCAGACCGTATTTCTATGAATGTATATCCTAAATAGGATATATACACATATCAATCAGACCATAATTGCATCAATATTATCCTAGTTACGATGTATACACGTGTCAACCAGACCGTATTTGTATGAATATATATCCTAGTTTAGACATATACACATGTCAATCAGACAATATTTGTATAAATATATGTCCTAGTTTGGATGTATACATGTGCCAAGCAGACCATATTTGTATAACTATATGTCCTAGTTTGGATGTATACATGTGTCAAGCAGACCATATTTGTATAAATATATGTCCTAGTCAGGATGTATACACGTGTCAAACAGACCATATTTGTATAAATATATGTCCTAGTCCGGATGTATACACGTGTCAAACAGACCATATTTGTATAAATATATGTCCTAGTTTGGATGTATAAAAGTGTCAATCAGACCATATTTGTATAAATATATGTCCTTGCCGGATGTATACACGTGTCAAACAGACCATATTTGTATAAATATATGTCCTAGTTTGGATGTATACACGTGTCAAGCAGTACATATTTGTATAAATATATGTCTTAGTTTGGATGTATACATGTGTCAGTCAGACCATATTTGTATAAATATATGTCCCAGTTCGGATGTATACACGTGTAAAACAGACCATATTTGTATAAATATATGTCCTAGTTTGGATGTATACACGTGTCAAACAGACCATAGTTGTATAAATATATGTCCTAGTCCGGATGTATACACGTGCCAAACAGACCATATTTGTATAAATATATGTCATAGTTTGGATGTATACACGTGTCAAGCAGAACATAATTGTATAAATATATTTTCCACTTAGATACGATGTATACACGTGTAAACCAGCCAATATTTCTATAGATATATATCCTAGTAAGAATGTATAAACATGTCACCTACAAATTATTTGTATCAATATATGTCCTAGTTAAGATGTATACATGTGTCAACCAGAACATATTTCTATGAATATATCTACCAGTTTGGATATATACACATGTCAACCAGACCATATTTGTAAAAATATATATCCTATTTACGATGTATACATGTGTCAACCAGACCATATTTGTATAAATATATACATCCTAGTTAGGATATACACACGTGTCAACCATCCCATATTTCTGTAAATATTTATCCCAGTTAGGATGTATACATGTGTCAACCAGACCGTATTTGTATCAATATAATATTATATCCAAGTTAGGATGTATACACTTGTCAACCAGACCATATTTGTATAAATATAATTATATCCTAGTTTGAATGTATACACGTTCCAACCACACTATATTTGTTTCAATACTTATCCGAGTTATGATGTATACATGTGTCAACCAGAACATTTTTGTATACATTGTATCCTAGATAGGATGTAAACATTTGTCAACCAGACCATATTTGTATAAATATATATCCTATTCAGGATGTATACATGTGTAAACCTGACCATATTTGTATCAATATATATCCCAGTTAGGATGTATACAAGTGTCTAACAGACAATATTTTTTCAATATATATCCCAGTTAGTATGTGTACACGTGTCAGTCAGACCATATTTCTATCAATATATGTCCCAGTTTGGATTGATACATGTGTCAAACAGACCGTATTTGTATCAATATATATCCTAGTTAGTATGTATACACGTGTCAACCAGACCATTTTTGTTTCAATATATATCGTAGTTTGGATATATACACGTATCAACCAGACAGTATTTGTATCAATATATATCCTAGTTAGTATGTATACACGTGTCAATCAGACCATATTTTTTATCAATACATATTCCAGTTTGGATGTATACACGTGTCAAACAGACCATATTTCTATCAATACATATGTCGGTTTAGATGTACATGTATACACATGTCAACCAGACCATATTTGTATACATATATATCTTGGATAGGATGTAAACAAATGTTAATCAGACATATTTTTTATAAATATATATATATCCTAGTTAGGATGTATACATGTGTCAACCTAACCATATTTCTATCAATACAAATCCCAGTTTGGATGTACACACGTCTCAAACAGACTATATTTCTATCAATATATATCCCAGTTTGGATGTATATACGTGTCAACCAGACCATATTTCTATCAATACAAATCCCAGTTTAGATGTATACACGTGTCAAACAGACCATATTTCTATCAATAGATATGCCGGTTTGGATTTATACACATGTCAACCAGACCATATTTGTATATGTTACAGTAAGATCACGAAATTACTGTTTCACTCAGGGATTTCATGAAATCCCTGAAAATTCCAGTAATTTCATGAAATCCCTGAAATATGGGCAGGGATTTTACACTATCTTACTGGCTGATTTCAGTAAATCTGTGTAATTCTATTTTAGTTAACTTACTATACAGTTGTGTTTTTTTCTGATTATTACATCACTCATTAGCACAAACAGTGTCAGGAGGCCACTTCTACTGATGTGCACTACCAGGAAAAAGGTGTTTGTCAGGACAATAGGGGTGGGCCTGGGTGTCTATCTGACCATATGTCAATTATTTTGAGTCACACCAGGT
Source organism: Panopea generosa (assembly GCA_029582155.1). Classification (NCBI taxonomy): domain Eukaryota; kingdom Metazoa; phylum Mollusca; class Bivalvia; order Adapedonta; family Hiatellidae; genus Panopea; species Panopea generosa. The sequence continues at coordinate 28,735,986 of CM055896.1, read as the reverse complement.
CAATAGGTGTGGGCCTGGCAAATGGCTTCACCTGAGGCCTGTCCTATTAAAAAGGCATCCCGGTTCAGCCCATTCAGTATAGATTTACTTTCATGCAAGATGTCTTCTGATAGTATGGAAGACGTTTTCAGGCAAGAGTTGTTCAAAAGATATGAAGTATGTCAGAAGTATCTGATTCCAAAGACAGAATATTACAGAATTATAGAAAGCTTGAAATCGGCATCTACCAATAATCACACAAAGATCAGGAGCAGCTACTATCTGTTATCCAAGTAAGTATATTGATTTAAGTAATTTAAATATGTCTATTTTTCCAAATGCTTAGAATATTTGGAAAAAAGATGACCAGGAACATATAGTAAACACGATGAAACCTGTCGGAAATCCCCTACACAAAAAGTTCAAGGTAGTCAAATTTCCCCGGTTGGATTGTCTCAATCCCGTAGATTCTTAATTAAAAATAAATAGATGTTTTTATCAATGTTTTAATTATTAACAGTTATTATTGCTTAATGATAGGTAGATCATTAAAGAAGGAGAGAGGGATGATGCCTAATTTTAAAATCTATATTTTTTATTGAATAACTATGTTGGTGATTTACAATTAATTAAAAATGAATAAATGTTTTTAAAAAATAAATGTTTTAATTATTAACAGTTATTATTGCTAAATGATAGGTAGATAATTAAAGAGGGAGAGAGGGATGATGCCTAATTTTAAAATCTATATTTTTTATTGAATAACTATGTTGGTGATTTACAATTAGTGATGTTATTAAATATAAGAGGTTTTTATTTGACGACCTTGTGCTGTGATATAAAGATAAGCTGCCAAATGTTTTAAAGTGTTATTTGTCACCGTTAGATAATGAGTTAATAAGTTAATCATTACCGTGTTTCTTCTTTTACCTGTGGAGTATGTTTGAGATCTTCCTTTCATTGAACATATTAATTGGATGTTAATTTATAATGAGGTGTTAGTTTAACAATTGAGCCCTTTGATCTGAGTCTATCCTGTTCGCATAGACTGTGCATGTGATAAATGAGCCCTCAGATCAAAGCCTATGCATGTGATAAATATCCCTCTGATCTTAGTCTATACTGCTTCCTTAGAATAAACATGTGATAAATGAACCCTCTGATTTTAGTATATACTGCTTGCATAGAATATTCATGTGTCGATTAAGACTGGTCTGAGTCTGTACTGCTTGAACATATATCTGATGATTGATCCCTCTGATCTGAGTCTATATTACTTGCATAGAATATCCATGTGTTGATTTAGCCCTTTGAACTGGGTCTATACTGCTTGCATAGAATATTCATGTGTCCATTAAGCCCTTTGAGCTGAGTCTATACTGCTTGTGTAGAATATTCGTGTGTCCATTAAGCCCTTTTAACTGAGTCTATACTGCTTGTGTAGAATATGCAAGTGTTGATTAAGCCCTCAGATCTGAGTCATTACCGCTATGAAAACGATACGAGTTACTTTAATGTTATTTAATATAATGTAATTAACTGTCATTTCAGGTATGAGATTCTCCAGTGTGGTGATGTGGAGAAACTGATAAAGAAGCGTACACATCCAGATGAGTCGCCTCTTTACTATGTCACTGTTGAGGACACATTTGATGTCATCAAGCGTGCCCACATTGCTACTGGTCATGGTGGTCGTGATCGCATGATGAAGGAACTACAACGAAAATATGCGAACATCACTACCAAGGCTCTAGAGCACTTCAAGTCACTGTGTGCGGAGTGTCAGAAAAAGAGGAAGCGTCCAATGACCAAGGGTGTAGTGGTGCGACCTATTCTGACCAAGGAGTTTGCATGTAGAGGCCAGGTTGATTTAATAGACATGCAGGCTATGGCACACTCCAACTACAAGTGGATCATGGTTTACCAGGACCACCTGACCAAATTTTATGTCATCCGACCACTCACCACCAAGCGTGCCTCAGAGGTTGCCTTCCAGCTCATGGACATATTCCTCCTCATGGGAGCTCCTGTCATTCTCCAGAATGACAATGGTTCAGAGTTTACATCCCATGTGATCACAGAGCTGAAGGAGGTGTGGCCAACCCTTAAGCTTGTGCATGGCAAACCCCGTCATCCACAAAGCCAAGGTTCTGTAGAACGTGCAAATGGAGACATCAAGGACATGTTAGTGGCATGGATGGCAGACAATGAAACACAGGACTGGGCTACAGGAATCAAGTTTGTACAATTCCAGAAGAACTCAGCACATCACTCGGGGATTAAGTGTTCACCATACTCGGCCATGTTTGGGTGTGAAGCTCGAGTGGGCTTAACCTCTTCAGCACTACCCACAGAAGTGATCTACAGGATGGAGAGTGAGGATGATCTTCTGGCTGCTTTCTCGTGTAGCACACCTCATACACAAGAAGCTGACATCATACAAGTCATCTCAAGCAGCACAACTCCTTCTCATGAAACTGACAGCATTACAGCCTCCTCAAGCAGCCCAGCTTCTTCTCATGAAACTGACAGCATTACCAGCCTCCTCAAGCAGCCCAACATCTCCACATGAAACTGACAGTATACCAGCCGACTTAAGCAGCCCAACTTCTACACCAGCTTACTATGAAGACACTGTACTTATCATACTGCCTTCTACCAGTGAAATGAACCCGCCAGACCATTACCAGATATCCCCATCAGTCACCACCACACCAATCTTGGAAGACCACACTATCCAGATCAGGAAGCGTAGAGCTGAAGCCTATGCAGCACTACTATCTCAGGCAGAGAGGATGGTGAAACGCAGCCGTGTGGATCTCAAAACCGGTGTGCCTGGGGACAATGTGGCTGTTCCTATACCGGCAGTAGATCGTGGCAGAGGGGATCCTCGTAACATTCTTGGTGTCATCGTCAACAGAGACGTCGACACTGACCAGTACCAGATTGCTGTAAAGGCGGTTGTTTTAAAGGGACAATACTCCAGGAACCAGTTTGATCTGTGTCATCAGCGATTACTGACAGAAGCTGATGTTAGTCAGGAGAATGTAACGTCACTTCGTTCTGCTGTTATTGCGGAATCTTCATCTGGTGGGCAAGGTTTTACCAAGTGCAACTGCAATGGTCCAAAAAAGTGCCAGTCCAACAGATGCAAATGTTTTAAAGCAAAGCTGAAGTGTAACTCAAGATGTCATTCCAGCCTCACATGCTCCAACAAATAAACTTTTGATAGATATGCCCAATATACAATGGGAAATGTGTGCCGCATTAATCAGTTACTGCAGTGCTCATTGCACTTGTGCCTTTTTTAAACACAGTCATCAAAGTGCTTTCCTTGAGAACTGTTTTACCAACCCACCATACCTTCCCATTTCTTATATGTTTTATTCTGTTTTTATTTAAACCCTTTACTGCCGGAAGCAATTCTATAAATTATACCTGAAATGTATACCTGATTATTCAAATGTATCAATAAATAAAAAATCACCAGATGTATATATCCTAGATAGGACGTAAACACGTGTCAACCAGACCATATTTGTATAAATATATATTCTAGTTAGGATATATACACGTGTCAACCTGACCATATTTCTATCAATATATATCCCAGTTAGGATGTATACAAGTGTCAACCAGACAATATTTTTTTCAATATATATCCCAGTTAGTATGTATACACGTGTCAATCAGACCATATTTGTATAAATATATATCCCAGTTTGGATGTATACACGTGTCAATCTGACCATATTTGTATGAAAGTGTATCCCAGTTAGTATGCATACACGTACGTGTCAATCAGACCATATTTGTATCAATATATATCCCAATTAGGATGTATACAAGTGTCAACCAGACAATTTTTTTTCTTTATATATACCAGTTAGTATGTATACACGTGTCAATCAGACCATATTTGTATAAATATATACCCCAGTTTGAATGTATATACGTGTCAAAACGACAATATTTCTATCAATAGATATGCCAGTTTGAATGTATACACGTGTCAACCAGATCATATTTGTGTATATATATATATCCTAGTTTGGCTGTTCATACGTGTCATCCAGACCCTATTTGTATAAATATATATCCTAATTTGGATGTATACACGTGTCAACCAGACCATAATTGTATAAATATGTGACTTAATTTGGATGTACACACGTGTCAACCAGACCATATTTGTATAAATATATATCCCAGTTTGGATGTTAAAACGTGTCAACCAGATCATATTTGTATTAATATATATTATCCCAGTTTCAATGTATACACGAGTCAACCAAACCGTTTATCCTAGTTTGGAAGTAAACATGTGTCAACCACACCGAAGTTGTATAAATACATATCTTGTATAAATATATATCACAGTTTAGATGTATACACGTGTCAGCCTGACCGTATTTATATAAATATATATCTTAGTTTGGATGTATACACGTGTCAACCAGACCATATTTATATAAATATATTTTATCCCAGTTTCAATGTATACACGTGTCAACCAAACTGTAAATCTTAGCTTGGATTTATACACGTGTCAACCAGACCATATTTATATAAATATATTTTATCCCAGTTTCAATGTATACACGTGTCAACCAAACCGTATATCCTAGTTTGGATATATACAAGTGTCACACCGTATTTGTTTAAATATATATCGTTGTATGGGTGTGTACACGTGTCAACCAGACCGTATTTGTAGCAATTTATATCCTAGTTTGGATGTACACACGTGTCAACCAAACCATATTTGTAAAAATATATTTTATCCAAGTTCCAATGTATACACGTGTCAACCACATCGTATATGTTTAAATATATATCCCAGTTTGGATGTATACACGTGTCAACCTGACCGTATTTGTATAAATATATATCCTAGTTTGGATGTATACACGTGTCAACCAGACCGTATTTGTAGCAATATATATCCTAGTTTGGATGTATACACGTGTCAACCAGACCGTATTTGTAGCAATATATATCCTAGTTTGGATGTATACACGTGTCAACTAAACCGCATTTGTATAAACACCGAGGTTTAAATGGTAGCAGACATAAAATATTGTTGCCCTATCTATATTATATACAGTTACGAATTTACACATCTACTTGTTAGACAGTATTTTGCTAATATAAAATATATAACAAATATGATGTGTAACTTAATACTTACTGACCGCATGATATATTGTCATATGAAAAATCCTGACACTAATCTAGATTGTAAACTAAATTCATCTATCCTCAAATAACACTTTTAAATAACGTGCAAATGAAATGCAACACCGAAACAAAGTTTCATACTGATATACACTTCGCTTCACACGGTTGTATACATATAATGTACACATTCATCTGGGTGAATTTTATTGATTCCTGCTTGAAATATGATTACCTTGATAACTATGTTACATTTGACTTAGCTGGCATGTTTAATCTATTTGATCACTACATTTTACATTTTAGTTGACTTGGTATGTTACATCAATTTTATCATTACATTTCAAAAGACTAAACTATTATGTTACATCTATTTTATCATTTCTAAAGACTTAACTAGTATGTTACATCAATTTTATCATTTCAAAAGTCTAAACTGGTATGTTACATCAATTTTATCATTTCAAAAGCCTAACTGGTATGTTACATCAATTTTATCATCCAAAAGACCTAATAAGTATGTTACCTCAATTTTACTACTAGACTAAACTAATTTTACAACTACATTTCAAACGACTAACCTAGTATTTATGTAACATCAATTTTACCACTACATTTCAAACGACTAAACTAGTATTTGTCACCAATTTTATCATGACATTTCACAAGACTAAACTAGTATGTTACATCAATAAATAAGTATATATGTTTCATCAATTCTATCATTACATTTCAAAAGACTTAACTAGTATGTTACATCTATTTAATCATTTCAAAAGACTTAACTAGTATGTAACATCAATTTTATCAGTACATTTCAAAAGACTAAATGTATTTATGCAACATCAAATTTATCATTTCATTTCAAAAGTCTATACTAGTATGCTACATCTATGTTATCATTTCAAAAGACTTAACTAGTATGTTACATCAATTTTATCATTTTGAAATACTTAACTAGTATGTTACATCTATTTTGTCACTTCATTTCAAAAGACTAAACTAGTATGTTACATCAATTTTATCATTTCAAAAGACTTTCTATCAGTTCTGTCTAAATGTATAATGATATTGATTTAATATTATTATTAATAAAAAACATACATATTATGATGCCTTTATATTGTGTCCATGGTTTGCATTGTAGTTAGCCGCACTCGCCATAGCCTGGTCTGTACATTTATGTCTGGTTGTTCACAAATAATTATCTCCATTTACATGTATGTTATAGATAACAAAAAGCCCTTTTTGTACCTTTTCGCAGGATTATTTATATTTTAGTGTGTACAACTCATACGCTGGCTCATTAAAATTTACAACATTATCAAAACATGAATTACATTTTATATCAATGTAAGAAATATAGGTAAATTGCACTCTCAGATCAGCAGATGACATAACTGACTTAAATGGCATGTTCAATTGTTTGTCCAATATTGTATTGCCTACCAGAAACGTGTATATGTTGTTGTTTTCTTCATAAATTTGAAAGAAATATTAAAGTATGATTATTTTTATTAGATAATCTTTCTTACTCATAATATTGTACATTGTATTTATTCTTTGAAGCATCGCTATAAAAATACACATATTGAATATTTTGATATTGTATCATTGCATTTCATTTGCAAGTACATTTTTTTGCTTTTTTTAAAAAAGTAAATAATACCAGTAACTTTAAGTCAGTTTGTCATAATGACCGGGGAGGGATGGGGGAGTATTTGATTTTTTTCAAGTCTCTTGCTACGTTTAAAACCTCAGAAAGGTTCAAGTTAAGTCCCAATACGTTATGCCATCGTGGAAAAGGTTGCTAAACAGGGTTTAACGTTATTTCTACACATTTCAGGTTTTATACGGCGTATTTAGTTTACTGGTGAAGGAAGGCCTCAGACTGAGTCAGACTGAGTAGAACCATCGTCCTCCCGCAAGTTACTGGAAACTTTCTCACATAAAGTTTTTTGGAGCGAGCGTGACTCGAACCTACGACCTTAGCGGTGGGAGGTAAGTGGTTTTGAGACGGCGCCCTAGACCACTCGGCCACGAAGGACCCTTAAAGATAAGAAGTACAAAGTTTAATCCTTGACAGTGGTACACCTCGATGAAAATTCATTTTATCACACACGCTTCATTTTGAATTACGTCTGGTTTACAGAAATTACACCTGGTTGACAGAATTACGCTTGATCTACAGAAATTACGCTTGTTTGACAAAAATTACGCCTGTCAGAGATTATGCCTTATGATAATGGTTGTATCACGCGTTCTACTCCTGGTTTGAGTCACGTAACTATCATTTCCGCCAGGTTTTCCCCTCTAAACCATGCAGACGCCTGTTAACTTCGTACGTGATGTTGAACATGTTATCAAGAACCTACATTAATTGTATCAATGTTTGTCGATTTTAAAATCGAATAAGAGAATATAAACCAATATGTAACACCAAACGATCAAGTATGGCAAAGTAAATTGATTTATTAAATACTAACAAAAAATCATTGTTAACAAAATTAGCATATTCAATTTGGACAAAAGCTTTCAAATACAGATACAATCTGATAAATTACATATAACAATTCATATATTAATAAATATGTTAATTAAAAATCTCATTATTTATATCCTCATTAACTCACCGTCTCTATTGAATGAAAACTGAGATATCCAATGTCTGGATAGAAAGGGCGATTTTCGGCCATTTTGCCCAGGCTCTGTTTGCAATATTTGAAAAATAAAGCGCCTCGTAAACTTGTATGCGACCGATTGAATATCTATATGACGGCACCAGTCCATGAACATTTCGAAAATGAACAAATTGTACAGATCAATTACAAAAACTTTTATCCGTCGGTAATGATGTTACTACTACTACTACTACTACTACTACTACTACTACTACTACTACTACTTCTACTACTACTACTACTTCTACTACTACTATTACAAATGATGTTGTAGTAGTAGTAGCAGTAGTAGTGGTAGTAGTAGGAGTAGCTATAGCAGTAATAGTAGTAGAAGTAGTTCATTCTTTGTCACATATTATATTTTTAATATTAAGCCTTTCACCATGTTACTCCTAGAGGTATTTACAGGCTCTCGAAAGTATCCCGATTCCGGGTTCACTTAGAGCATGGTAATTACTTCTGTTCTTTGTTAGGCATCATTAATATTGCATCAATCGAGAAGTTGTCTTTCCAAAACTTCGTGTAAAAATAGTGGCGACAGCTAATGCATTACGCTTTAATGGAGAATAAAGACATTGATACATCGATATTGAATGACAAGTAAAATCCTGACCATGCACAAGTTGATCTAAACTTGTGCTGTCTCGATAAACGTGTTAGAAATTAGAATATAGGAATCCATAATGAGTAGGGCTATTCTGAGTCTGAGCCAAAGTTCAGTTTGAAGAGAAATGCAGCTGATGTGATCTAATACAGAAATCATATTAAATGTATATAAGGATAGCTAATCTTACTGTTGAAGTCCTATTCAAATGTCAATAGGAATTGTTGGAATTACTTTTGCAACTACTAGTACATGTTTAAGAAGATTGGCTGTAATCATTTTAAAAAAGACTAAATGGAATGGCTTTATTTATAGTCTAGTGTCAATACATTGATATGTTCTGAGAGAAAATAGAAAGAGTACCTATAGTCAATATTTAAGATATATGCTGGCGATCTACTACCGTAGATTTTGAAAGGTAACTTATCAATAGTATATAAATCAAATTAGAACTCAGTCAAACAAGAAGTGTGTAATGTGTGTAGTTGGATATCTCGCATAATTCTTCAACATGCATATCACGAAGTCTTATCTATCGGCGATACAAACGTGTTTCCAATGGTGAGACGAAATTTTCTGACCGTCGGCGATATTGACGACCACAATCTGATGTGGTTTTCCTGGTACTCAAGTCAAATCTTTGTAAAAAGCAATTTTAGGACATTCAGGCCATGTGCCGGAGTGTACATTCTGTGGTTTGGATCTATGAGTCATCATATACTGTCATCATATATTAAACACAAGAATTTTGTTTTGCACAGCAGTTTATACTTAAAAAACGAATGGCTTTCATTTGAATGTCAACTTGATATCGCATACCTAACGTCAATCATCCCCGTATTTTGTTACATGTAAGTTTTGACCTGTCAACTTTAATGTAAAATGTTGGTGTACAATATTGAAATTATGCATAGTTATAGTTTAAATATGGAAATGCTTTCATGCCAAGTTTTGTTTTGATTAAAACACTTGAATGCATATTTCTAAATGTGTCCTTTTACTTTTGGGACATACACACCTCGTACATGTAAATTAAACTTATTGAAAATTTAGATAGCTGTCGAAACAACATATATTTTTAAGATATATCAAAACAGACTTCCAGCCATGAAGTTTGGTTGAAATACAAAAGTATACGGTTTGTTTATGGACACATGGGTACATGTTAATCGGGATTATCAGCGTAGCAATGAGTATTTTGTATAGAATATACTTGGTTATTCTAATTAAGGTAAACTCTTCTTCCCTACTTAAAGATGTGTTTTACTGCAATAACTTCTTTAATATTTTGCCAATCAAATCACAGATAGACCAATGTCATATTACTTTAGAAGTAATTTGTTTAATTTTTAATGGATAAAAAGCAACTAAGTATTATGAATTAAGAAAATACGAATGGTTTGACATATCAAATTCACAAAAACATGACAAATCACTATTTAAATGGGAGTGGTAAACTTGAAACAAAATCCCTATTCTTTAAATGGAAAGCACATAAATATTGCTTGACAACCTTCAAATCGTCATTCTGACTCTTTCTTAGATGAAACACATTTTACAACGTGTAAGTCTGCATGACGGATCAAACTGAAATAAAATGAAATAAGTGATTCGTTTAATATGTCACAAAATAAGTTTTTTAAGCAATATTTAGCGAAAAATCAATTTCAGTTTAACCCAAGCGTTATTGCCCAAGTAAGGAAACCCCTTTATAACATATTATTTTGTCATGTTTAAATATATATCCTTTTGGCAATACGGGATAAATGAGTATTTATAGTCATTGTTTATAGGCATAATATATTGATGGGGGTGGGAGTATTTAAGCCAATTTTACAATTTTGAAAAATTCTGATTTACTCCCTTTAAATGTCTGTATAAGGTATTTTATTTCACTAAATGTATATATAATGTTTACTAATACTTAAATGGAAACACAATTATATTTAAAATTAAAAAAAAATGAATCACATCGTAGATGACATTAATAAACATCAACATACTCGATCCATTTATCGGTATTATTTCTAGAGGGCACTAGTGTATATTTTAACGGAAAAAACTCTTAAGTCAACACTCGTTTTGTATATGTTACAAAGCTAGATAATTAAAATATGTTTGTTAAGGTTGGTATGGAGTAAATCGCATACGGTATGAATATGTTCATGTAAACCCTTCATAGCAACTATGTTGTTAAAAATCCATACTATCTCAATCCAGTTTTCGGAAGTACTTTTGATACTTTGATTATTTTATTGTTTGGTTCTGATATCCCCATATAAAGATAACTTTGCAAGATTATGGTTCTTATGATAAGCAAATATATGTATTCCATTGAAATAAATATTCAAATGCAGTCTGTAGTGTTTGAGTATTTAAGAAACACTACAAAATGTTACTTTTTTTTTACCTAGTGACCTTTGTCCCATTTTTTGCGTTTATAATACTTTATTTTCTTGGCAACCGATGAAATATGGTCAAGTATAGTCGAAAGTCCTTTTCTATTACAACAGACTTCCATGAACATTCCGTGCTTCATGAGAAGATTTTTGGATTTTTTTAATAGACTTACCGAAGTAAATCAAGGTTTATCACATAGTTACGGTGCATGAATGTAATAAACCCATGACATAATCTTTGGTATTAACATTTTGTAATATCACTTCCGATTCATCGCTCGGTGTTTTTCGTATAACTCGGATCTCGTACGTAAATTACCGAAGTACCTTCCGACTTCCCGAACATATAAATTATTTTGACGTTTTTTTTTCTTGTTCCTTATATCATGATAGAGATAAACTGTTAAATGAGTAAGCAGGGGCGAATTCAGGGGGAGGGGGGGGAGCTCACCCTAAAATTTGGCAAGCATAGGTTTTTCTTCTAAACATTTTACTCTGAACTCAAGTTACCATCTAAACAATTTGTGTTAAAACAAATAAAGGACGTATTTGATGTACATAAAATATGTACAAACTTAATACTTCTAGCATGATGCTTGAGTATATCCTACTGTCGCCCAGTGTTTTTGCCTTTTTTTACTTTTATTCATTGTCGTTAAATCTTTATCGTTTCGGGTAATTTTACGCGAAAAAGTTTGTGATGGCGGCACCACCAAAGCGAGCAAAAATTCAAAAAAAGCTGAAGAGCTTTTTTAAAAGTAATAATCAAATGTATTGTAATAGGTAAGGCATGCGCCGGTCAATCTAGAGGTTTAACGTTCGAGCCTGCATAGCGACATATTTTTTTGTAAATAAAAATGTTTATAAAAAAAAATCAAGGTATTCGTGTTATCATTTTTTATCTTTATTTAAAAGAATTAAGTTATAAATGTATAATACATTCACTTAAATATATTTTTCTTTTTTTTTCAGTCTTATTTGTAAAGGCAGCTGACGCCCCCTCTAAACTGAAAACCTGGATCCGCCCCTGGTAAGTGGACAAACCGAATGTTATATTCGTGCTCATTTATTATTCAATTTATTGAACTCGTTGGGAAAATAATATATCGACAGAACCTCACATAATATAATTTTCGTGCTCGTTTAATAAATTCAAAAACACCCATGTAAGATCCCTTATTTATTTAGCATGATAATTCAAAAAATCGATATGCTATATTTAATTTATAGATATATCAATTTGGCAACTGTGTTCAATGATAAAGCTAAGCATATAATTATAAAAAGAATACCAGGAATGTTTTGTTTCTTTCTCTAAACGAATAAGGCAATTTAACCGAAAAGACAACTACCTTGCTGCTAGGCAATTTGACAGAAAAGTCAACTACCTTGCTGCTAGGCAATTTAACCAAAAAGTCAACTCCCTTTCTGCTAGGCAATTTGACAGAAAAGTCAACTACATTGCTGCTAGGCAATTTGACAGAAAAGTCAACTACATTGCTGCTAGGTAATTTGACAGAAAAGTCAACTGCCTTGCTGCTAGGTAATTTGACAGAAAAGTCAACTGCCTTGCTGCTAGGTAATTTGACAGAAAAGTCAACTGCCTTGCTGCTAGGTAATTTGACAGAAAAGTCAACTGCCTTGCTGCTAGGTAATTTGACAGAAAAGTCAACTGCCTTGCTGCTAGGCAATTGAAGATTATAAGTATTGTACATGTATTGGAGGGCTGGATGGAAAATTCCGTCACGAGGGATAATTGTTATTTTGAGGGAACGAGGCTCTCCCGAGTTCACCCCCGAAAACAATTATCCCAAGGTAGAACGTTACGTTTAGTAGAATGTATACTGTAACTATATAAAATGTCATTTAGATTCACAGAAAGTTAACGAGAATAACCGTATTACTTTTATCCTGATTATACGAGATCCGTTAAATATATAACGTAACACTATGAATACACGATTAATTCAATATTTTCTTCGTCTAACCCATACAGATCGATATGGCATGTATATGATGGCAGTGGGCATTACTTTACACACCTGTAGATTGTTTGTCAACATGGTTTGGCGTAAAATTGACGACGTTGTTGAGGGCGTCATTTTAGGCCTTTTGAAGCAAAATATGTCATACAGACAAATTGTTAATAACTATAACACATGGGACATAGTGTTTGAATTGCAACTGTGTATCGAGTACGTCATGTAAAGTGACTTTCGTGAAATCCATCACGGAAACCTGGGGAAAAGGTAAAAATAAAAAAGCGTTGCATAGCCGACACAACCAACGCTATACGTAAAATTGCAAAAATGATTAAAAGGGCGAATCCACCGATTCAGCGCGAAATGGCGAACACGTGTAGTGTATCTGTTGGAACTGTCAATAGGATTATCAGTTCTCTACTGAAGGCTAAGCTGAGAAAAAGCGCCCCGTTCACAAACTAAGTGATGAACAAATTAAGAAACGTAGTGCAAGAGCTTGGCGTCTGTATTTACGTATGAACAATAACAAATAGAGAAACGTCGTCACTACCGATGAGGCTATGCTTTATATGGGCGGAAGCTATGGCCGAAGACGTATTTGCTATATTTGTAGTAATGAACAGAACCGCCATAAACTGAAGTTCGTCAAACGCGATGCATTTGCACCTGGCTTCATGGTGTGGGCTGGAATTAGCTTCTATGGCGGAAAGACGTCACTTAGTTTCATCGAGAAAGGTGTTAAAGTCAATGCCGACTACTTCATCAACAAAGTGCTGAAGCCATTCGTTACGAAAGATGTCACGCGACTGTTCCCGGGAAGTGAAAGTGATACGATGTTCCATCAGGACTCGGCATCTACCCATACAGCCAGAAAGACGATCAAATTCCTGAACGAACGTAAAGTAAAGTACATAACCCCCGCAGAGTGGATGCCAAAGAGTGCCGATGCTGCTCCATTTGACTACGGAATCCGGGGAATTCTAAAACGCAGATTGCAGAAGCGCAAAATATACAACCTTACTGGACTTCTCAAAGACGAGTGGAGAAAACTTAGGCAAACATACATTAACATGACACTTGCGAGCTGGTCACGGAGATGTAGAATGATTGACTATTGTCATGGGGCACAAATTGAGCATTTGCTACAATGAAATCATTTAAATATAAGTAAATCTGATTTAGTTATTCAAAAGTGTTACATTATATATTGCACAGGTCTCGTAGATTCTCTATGTTCAAGACACCATTCAAACAAAACAGCCTATAGCAAACATAATAGTTGTATTACAGTAAAAAGTATAAAAAAAAACGTTACATTTAATTACAAAATAAAGTAAAGACATTATTTTTGTTTAATTAATCGATACATGTTATGCGATCTCTTCGTGTTTAATCATGCGGACTTGTATAAGTTTGTTTATTCAATCCGTAGGACATCAATAACATTGTTAAACTTTATTTACACTGACATTGAAATATAATATGATCAAGCAATATTTTCTTGGGTATTTCATTTATATTGCAAGATAATCAAAATGATTTATTTATGATTGTGATATTGTTTAATTGCTGTTTAATTGATGAATAAATAGAGATTAAAGCTGAACTGTAGTTATCAGTTATTGCAAAAAATAATTTTCGCGTTACAAAATGTATTTATGAATGAGACGTTGTACGTCAGTCGACGTCGCAGTCTCATTAAAATCATATTAACTTTAGCTTCAATATTCTACGCACAGTAGATCTGACGGCCACGCGTAGAGGGTCGCCTCAGGTTGACATTTCCGTCAACCAATCAGAGCATTGTTTTCAAGATTTTGAAAGTGAATGTAAAGGTCTGTTTAAACCGATGAAAAATCTATATTCAGCTATATATTGTGTATTATCACACTTTTTTTATATTTTACGGCGAAAACATCTTTGTTGCGCCCATGATAAATGTAAATGATTTTCCGAAATTTTAGAAATCGGAGACAATACCGGTACATTTTTTATCCATACGACATATGACGATCACGATGGCCGAATCCACACCCAGGAAACAGCACTATGTGATTAATAAGTGTATTATATGCAATTTCTCTTTCTCGAATGTCGAGTGATACGTCATGGTGTAAATTTCAATGGACTAGGAATTAACGATTAATCTGATTGGCTGAATTGTTATGAATATTAATAGTAATAATATTACACTGGTAAATAGAGCTAGTATTTAACGACAGCTAACCAGTAATAATATTACACTAGTAAATAGTGCACGTATATGTTTATAACTAACTAATGATAATATAACACTAGTAAATAGTGTACGTATATGACGATAGCTAACCAATAATGATATAATAGATAAAGATACATCCACTCACTCAGTGTGCATCAGGACATCTGCTATTGGATGAGTAAAACCAGCACAGCTCTCGGCACAGAACGGTTAGTACATTGTTATTCAAGTTCGAACGCATTAATAATAATCCTGTTCAGAATACTTGCTCCGTTTCCGTTCCGCGTATATCTGTGACGATCAGATTTCATTGTCATCCTTGTAATATGTTTTCATACACATTTTTTCCCATTAATAATCTAAGCATGCATTGTAAATACAACATTCAAAAAAGTACACGGAGGGCAGTACCTCTTTATGGCACCAAATACGGTGCTGACATTAACAGTACCATTTTAACAACAGCATCCCCCACCCCATCCCCCAAAAAGACGACATGATTGTATTTACAAATGTAACATTTGTGATCCTAATCCATGCAGACGAACTGTACTTAAGGTCAATTGCCAGGGTCCTGGAACTTGTCGGTCATGCCTTTAGAACTACTATTTCTGTATCGATATTATGCGAGTCACAATTAACATCAATCTCCATAATACTCTCTGTAACTTGCAACTAAAGCTAAGTAATTGAAACATAGCCAACATACACTAGCCAAACAACATTTAATTAAGATTAGTTAAGATGTCGTACCATTGAGTTATGCTTCAATCATGGAATATTTAATACAAATCTTCCATAAACCGCCATAATTGCACATTTAGAGATGAAGATTTTAATAACTTTGACTATCTTAGTATTTTAAGTTCTTGAAAAAAAAAACTTTGTTTCGACTCAATTCTGGTTTGTTTATAACAATTAATTTATTATGTCTCACAGTTATTATCATTTATTTTGTCTATTTATTTATTCTTCATTCAATTTATCTGTCTGCCTGGTCTATCTGTCTGCCTGGTCTGTGTGTCTGCCTGGTCTATCTGCCTGGTCTATATATTTGGTTAATCTGAACGCTATCGACTATATACTGTTGCTGTTGTTGTTGTTGTTGTTGTTGTTGTTGTTGTTGTTGTTGTTGTTGTTGTTGTTGTTGTTGTTGTTGTTGTTGTTGTTGTTATTGTTGTATGTGGCTTAGAGTTTCTTTCAACAATTTTTCAGTGATTTTAGCGACGGTGTCTACTAAAGACAGTATTTCATACGGTGTTTCTATTGCCTTTTTGGCTTGCCCCACGGAGGCCAGACTAAGAAATAAGATAGGTTTTGATTTCCTGTTAGGTACTCTGTTCAAAATGAAACAAGTCAATACAACGCAGTATGGCGCAGGGTACCACCGAAACCGGATACATTCTGTATTCTACGTTTTATTTTACAATACGGTATAGTCTTGATCATCTTCTACTATTTCCTTTCTTAAAGGTCTGTTTGTCTCAGTTCATCAAATCTTTCTTCCTAAATTAAACTTGTTTTTATTTTATATAAAGGTCATTATATTGTATCTTAACATTAACATTACAGTAACAAGTCTATTTTAATACACAGGTTATCAACGTTCTGTGCGTGTAAGCATATTCCATGTAAATAGACATAGGTTAACCTGGTATAACTTTTTTTTTCTTTTTTTTTGATTTGTAGGTTCCGACGGAACTTTCATGTTTATTTCAACACAATTTGATATGCCATGACTGGTGGAAATTAATGCACTTCCTTTATGGACTCGATTTGCTATTTTTCAGCCAAACTTCCAATTTATCTAATAAATATCAAAGAAGGATGAGTTCATAAATTATATTCATATAAGTTAGATATCGTTACTTTATTACTTTATTTACTTGATAACGGATTCTTTCGTATCCTTAGGGTATTATTTAATATTTTTGGGGTAAAACGTTTAAAAGATACCCTGATATTAAGTATATAGGTTATAGTTGAACGATATTAGAGCGCATCATTATAATGACAATTGATACACCGTTAATGAATGTTATTTTTTGTACACATGAGAGCAAAAGTGTAGCAGCCGTGGCGGGATGACACCCCCCCCACACACACACACACACACACCCACCCCGACACACACACCACACCCACCCACACACCCTCCCCCTCCCTCCTGCCTCAATGTGGTGAACGGGGTCAGCATATACGTTGTGCCAACATTTATTTTGATAAAAAATGCATAAAAAACTTTACATGAGACACTGTTTGTCGTGGCGGCGGCGTTATATTGCAATAAACAATTGTTTTTGAATAAATTTCAGACAACTTTTCATTACCTGGAATGGTTTTACAGTGTAATATATTTTAAATTAATGGTTTATTTATACAATGAGATGTTAATTAGAGTTATGTGCATTTTTTATGAATTTTCAGTGATTATCTAAGAAGCTTGTTTTATCCTAAACACTTACTAGAACACAGAATGTATCAAATGGTGTTTTATATATTATAAGTGTACGCCCCATCCCCCTCCCCCCATTCTCCCCCCCCCCCCCCCCCCCACACACACACGCATATACCGACGTAGCTACACGTAGGCACTGCAGGCAAACACCAGCATTTTTCACAGAATTTTGAGTAAATGATAAAACATGTTTTACATAGAAAAAATGCACACAAAACCCCTGATAATGCACTATTGGTCATTTACATCTTGAAACAAATATGGCGGCGTGACCCAGAGTTACCATCAAATTTTCTAGCCCTGCAAGTTTACTTTGACTAAGCTATGCCCCTGTCTTGCACACCACCTCCTCACATTTGCAGTAGGGGTGATACTCTCCACTTTGTCTTGGCTCGTGGTACTGGGAGTGAAACTTGATTGAGGTTCGCTTTTTAATACATAGTCTAAGTTTCTTGTGTGTGTGTGTGTTTCTTTAATAAAAGCGTTTTAAAGTCACAAACTATTGTAGTAAATGATATATTTTCTTTGGAATGAGTAGAATTCAGCAGTTGGTGTTTAAGATATCAAACTTTTTTTCGAAGCGGTTTCCCGTATCCAAAGAATATAATTACCACCACTAGCGGGAAAGAGACAGCCTTCCGACACTCTATCCCCAGGTTGCCTCTCCCCAATAACTGTAGTACTCTTATGCCCAATAAAGTATCGTCTACCTATACAATATTTATAATTACGCTTAGTTACTCAAAAAATCAAGCCGTTCTTATTTATGTTATGCCAATGATATGAGGGTCAACATAAAAATAAACAATTAAATTAATCTTATTTGCAGGTGATAGCGATCTCTTTTCTCTCACAGAGATTATCAGATTATCAATATATATATATAAATATAAATGATTTCTGAAACCAGTAAAAGTACCTCATACATGTTGAATATTGCTAAGGAAGCTTTTTTTTTTAAAAGAAATCAATTTAAATGTACACTTTTCTGTTGCATAAAACATGACCTATAATAAAAGTAATTTCATTTTATTCAATAAACAAGTTAGCACCATATATATATATCTACCCAGTACCACATATATATCTAGCTAGTACCACATATATATCTAGCTAGTACCACATATATATCTAGCTAATTATAATTTTCTAAGAAAGTAATGCATAAACATATAGATTTGAATCTGCAACACGTAACGACACTGTTACACCGAGACACAGGACACTGTTTAAAACAATCATCAACAATCATCATCATCATCATCATCATCATCATCATCATCATTATCATTATTTTTCAAGGAGAAATATGTAAACAGTCACTTATCAATTATAACAACACTTACCGCGTCAAATAGTCCAACCGTAATATTATTTTTAGCAAAACGACGTCTCTGTACATATGGTCGCTTTGAAGGTGTTACAGTCAATTAATCTTATACATGTGTTACACAGTCAATATATAGTATACAGGTGTTACACAGTCAATATATAGTATACAGGAGTTACACAGTCAATATATAGTATACAGGTAATACACCGTCAAAATATAGTATACAGGTGCTAATAAGTATATTACTACATGTATCTATAAAGTTTTATTATTAAGTTTTGATATCATGTATCAGGTTTAGCTTCGGCGTGTATCAATGGTGCCTGAAATAAAATGCCAATATGGGAAGGCTGTGCCGTGGTGCTACAGTGCTGTGTGACGGTTGTGCTGTGGGACGGCTGTGCTGTGGAGTGACTGTGATGTGGGACGGCTGTGCTGTGGGACGGCTATGCTGTGGTGCTACAGTGCTGTGTGACGGTTGTGCTGTGGGACGGCTGTGCTGTGGAGTGACTGTGATGTGGGACGGCTGTGCTGTGGGACGGCTGTGCTGTGGTGCTACAGTGATGTGTGACGGTTGTGCTGTGGGATGACTGTGCTGTGTGACGGCTGTGCCGTAGGATGGCTGTGCTGTGGGACTGCTATGATGTGGAGTGACTGTGATGTGGGACGGCTGTGCCGTAGGATGGTTGTGCTGTGGGACGGCTGTGCTGTGGAGTGACTGTGATGTGGGACGGCTGTGCCGTAGGACGGCTGTGCTGTGGTGCTACAGTGATGTGTGACGGTTGTGCTGTGGGATGACTGTGCTGTGGGACGGCTGTGCTGTGGAGTGACTGTGATGTGGGACGGCTGTGCTGTGGGACGGCTGTGCTGTGGTGCTACAGTGATGTGTGACGGTTGTGCTGTGGGACGGCTGTGCTGTGGAGTGACTGTGATGTGGGACGGCTGTGCTGTGGGACGGCTGTGCTGTGGTGCTACAGTGCTGTGTGACGGTTGTGCTGTGGGATGACTGTGCTGTGTGACGGCTGTGCCGTAGGATGGCTGTGCTGTGGGACGGCTGTGCTGTGGAGTGACTGTGATGTGGGACGGCTGTGCTGTGGGACGGCTGTGCTGTGGTGCTACAGTGCTGTGTGACGGTTGTGCTGTGGGATGACTGTGCTGTGTGACGGCTGTGCCGTAGGATGCCTGTGCTGTGGGACTGCTGTGCTGTGGAGTGACTGTGATGTGGGACGGCTGTGCTGTGGGACGGCTGTGCTGTGGAGTGACTGTGATGTGGGACGGCTGTGCTGTGGGACGGCTGTGCTGTGGAGTGACTGTGCTGTGTGACGGCTGTGCCGTAGGATGCCTGTGCTGTGGGACTGCTGTGCTGTAGGATGCCTGTGCTGTGGGACTGCTATGATGTGGGGCGGCTATACAATGGGATGGCTGTGACGGTGCTGTATTCGAGTACAGCGTTTAGATATTAGACTCATACTACTATTACTAGTTCTTAAATGTCATTTTTAGCCAGACTCATATACTTATAAACATCTTTATGACTCGATAAAATAATATATAAAAGCACTCATTGTTTGCCGATGAAGAAATAACACCGATACAATTGCAGTAAGTTTTATTTTGTTATTAGGTTTACAGTTACGATTCACAGATCGCTATTGGCAGTTGGTGTCAAATCTGTAGTCTCCTTTACCCGGAAGTCTGTTGGGAAATAAAAGTATACAAATAATCAATAATTCAAAACTTAACAATTCAAGAGTGTCAAAATACAATGTTTATATATAATACATATCAAACCAACACAAATAACGAAACAGACATCCGGTTGTTACATATGGTATTGCTAAGATGGTGTGACCAGATGAATGATGCTTTAAACCTGTTTTAACTGCACACTAGACTCTCTCTCTCGTGTGTACATATATTTCACAATGTGCGAGTATGCTCCAGAGGTCCAGCACAGTATTCAGAAGAAAAAGTGTTTCTGCCTTGAACGTGGTATATGTCCGTTATATGGGACGTGGTATATATCCATTATATGGAACGTGTATATATCCATTATATGGAACGTGGTATGTATCCATTATATGGAACGTGTATATATCCATTATATGGAACGTGTATATATCCATTATATGGAACGTGTATATATCCATTATATGGGACGTGGTATATATCCATTATATGGGACGTGGTATATATCCATTATATGGAACGTGGTATATATCCATTATATGGAACGTGTATATATCCATTATATGGAACGTGGTATGTATCCATTATATGGGAAGTGGTATATATCCGTTATATGGAACGTGTATATATCCATTATATGGGACGTGGTATATATCCATTATATGGAACGTGTATATATCCATTATATGGGACGTGGTATGTATCCATTATATGGAACGTGTATATATCCATTATATGGGACGTGGTATGTATCCATTATATGGAACGTGTATATATCCATTATATGGAACGTGTATATATCCATTATATGGAACGTGGTATGTATCCATTATATGGGACGTGGTATATATCCGTTATATGGAACGTGGTATATCCATTATATGGGACGTGGTATATATCCATTATATGGAACGTGTATATATCCATTATATGGGACGTGGTATATATCCATTATATGGAACGTGTATATATCCATTATATGGAACGTGGTATGTATCCATTATATGGGACGTGGTATATATCCGTTATATGGAACGTGTATATATCCATTATATGGGACGTGGTATATATCCATTATATGGAACGTGTATATAACCATTATATGGAACGTGGTATGTATCCATTATATGGGACGTGGTATATATCCGTTATATGGAACGTGTATATATCTATTATATGGAACGTGGTATATATCCATTATATGGAACGTGTATATATCCATTATATGGAACGTGGTATGTATCCATTATATGGGACGTGGTATATATCCGTTATATGGAACGTGGTATATATCCATTATATGGGACGTGGTATATATCCATTATATGGAACGTGTATATATCCATTATATGGAACGTGGTATGTATCCATTATATGGGACGTGGTATATATCCGTTATATGGGACGTGGTATATATACATTATATGGAACGTGGTATATATCCATTATATGGAACGTGTATATAACCATTATATGGAACGTGGTATATGTCCGTTATATGGGACGTGGTATATATACATTATATGGAACGTGATATATATACATTATATGGGACGTGGTATATATCCGTTATATGGAACGTGTATATATCCATTATATGGAACGTGGTATATATCCATTATATGGAACGTGTATATATCCATTATATGGAACGTGGTATGTATCCATTATATGGGACGTGGTATATATCCGTTATATGGAACGTGGTATATATCATTTATATGGGACGTGGTATATATCCATTATATGGAACTTGTATATATCCATTATATGGAACGTGGTATGTATCCATTATATGGGACGTGGTATATATCCGTTATATGGGACGTGGTATATATACATTATATGGAACGTGGTATATATCCATTATATGGAACGTGTATATAACCATTATATGGAACGTGGTATATGTCCGTTATATGGGACGTGGTATATATCCATTATATGGAACGTGTATATATCCATTATGTGGGACGTGGTATATATCCATTATATGGAACGTGTATATATCCATTATATGGAACGTGGTATGTATCCATTATATGGGACGTGGTATATATCCGTTATATGGAACGTGTATATATCCATTATATGGGACGTGGTATATATCCATTATATGGAACGTGTATATATCCATTATATGGAACGTGGTATGTATCCATTATATGGGACGTGGTATATATCCGTTATATGGAACGTGTATATATCCATTATATGGAACGTGGTATATATCCATTATATGGAACGTGTATATATCCATTATATGGAACGTGGTATGTATCCATTATATGGGACGTGGTATATATCCGTTATATGGAACGTGGTATATATCCATTATATGGGACGTGGTATATATCCATTATATGGAACGTGTATATATCCATTATATGGAACGTGGTATGTATCCATTATATGGGACGTGGTATATATCCGTTATATGGGACGTGGTATATATACATTATATGGAACGTGGTATATATCCATTATATGGAACGTGTATATAACCATTATATGGAACGTGGTATATGTCCGTTATATGGGACGTGGTATATATACATTATATGGAACGTGATATATATCCAATATATGGGACGTGTATATAACCATTATATGGGACGTGGTATATATCCATTATATTGAACGTGGTATATATCCATTATATGGGACGTGGTATATATCCATTATATGGAACGTGTTATAAGTTCATTATATGGAACCTGTATATATACATGATATGGCACGTGTATATATCCATTATATGGAAAGTGTATATATCCATTATATGGGACGTGTATATATCCATTATATGGGACGTGTATATATCCATTATATGGGACGTGTATATATCTATTATATGGGACGTGTATATATCCATTATATGGGACGTGGTATATATCCATTATGTGGGACGTGGTTTATATTAATTATATGGGACGTGGTATATATCCGTTATATGGGACGTGTATATATCCAATATATGGAACGTGGTATCTATCCATTATTTGGGACTTGGTACATATCCATTATATGGAACGTGGTATATATCCGTTATATGGAACGTGGTAAATATCCGTAATATGGGACGTGGTATATATCCATTATATGGAACTTGGTATATATCCATTATATGGGACGTGTATATATCCATTATATGGGACGTGGTATGTATCCATTATATGGAACGTGGTATATATCCATTATATGGAAAGTGGTATATATCCATTATATAAGACGTGGTATATATCCATTATATGGAAAGTATATACATCAACTATATGGGACGTGGTATATATCCATTATATGGAACGTGTATATATCCATTATATGGGATGTGGTATATATACATTATATGGGACGTGTATATATCAATTATATGGGACGTGGTATATATCCTTTATATTGGACGTGGTATATATATATTATATGGAACGTGGTATATATCCATTATATGGAACGGGTATATATCCATTATATGGAACGTTAATATATCCATTATATGGAACGTGGTATATGTTCATTATATGGAACTTGTATATATCCATTATATGGGACATGTATATATCCGTTATATGGAACGTGGTAGAAGTCCATTATATGGAACGTGTATATATCCATAATATGGGACGTGTATATATCCATTATATGGGACGAGTATATATTTATTATATGGAACGTGTATACATCCATTATATGGGACGTGGTATATATCCATTATATGGAACGTGGTATATATCCATTATATGGGACGTGTATGTATCCATTATATGGAACGTGTATATATCCATTATATGGAACGTGTATATATCCATTATATGGAACGTGGTATATATCCATAATATGGAACGTGGTATATGTCCATTATTTGGAACGTGTATGTATCCATTATATGGAACGTGTATATATCCATTATATGGGACGTGGTATATATCCATTATATAGAACGTGGTATATATCCGTTATATGGAACATGGTATATATCCGTTATATGGAATGTGTATATATCCATTATATGGGACGTGAATAAATCCATTATATGGGACGTGTATATATCCATTATATGGGACGTGTATATATCCATGATATGGGACGTGTATATATCCATTATATGGGACGTGTATATATCTATTGTATGGGACGTGTATATATCCATTATATGGAACGTGGTATATATCCGTTATACGGAACGTATATACATGTATATCCATTATATGGAACGTGGTATATATCCATTATATGGGACGTGTATATATCCATTATATGGGACGTGGTATATATCCATTATATGGGACGTAATATGTATTAATTATATGGGACGTGGTATATATCCGTTATATGGGACATGTATATATCCAATATATGGAACGTGGTATATATCCATTATATGGGACGTGTATATATCCAATATATGGAACGTAGTATATATCAATTATATGGGACGTGGTATATATCCATTATATGGGACGTGTATATATCCAATATATGGAACGTAGTATATATCAATTATATGGGACGTGGTTTATATCCATTATATGGAACGTGGTATATATCTATTATATGGAACGTGGTATTTATCCGTTATATGGGACATGTATATATTCACTATATGGGACGTGGTATATATCCATTATATGGAACGTGGTATATATCCATTATATATCCATTATATGGAACGTGGTATATATCCATTATATGGAACGGGTATATATATCCAATATATGGGATGTGTATATATTCATTATATGGAACGTGGTATATAGCCATGAAATGGGACGTGTATGTACCAATAATGTGTAACGGGTATATATCCATTATATGGAACGTGTATATATCCATAATATGGGACGTGGTATATGTCCATTATATGGAACTTGTATATATCCATTATATGGGACATGTATATATCCATTATATGGAACGTTCTATATGTCCATTAAATGGGACGTGTATGTATCAATTATATGGAACGTGTATATATCCATTATATGGAACGTGGTATATGTCAATTATATGGAACTTGTATATATCCATTAAAAATGACATGTATATATCCATTATATGGAACGTGGTATAAGTCCATTATATGGAACGTGTATATATACATGATATGGGACGTGTATATATCCATTATATGGGAAGTGTATATATCCATTATATGGGACGTGGTATTTATCCATTATATGAAACGTGTATATATCCATTATATGGGATGTGGTATATATCCATTATATGGGACGTATATATATCCATTATATGGGACGTAGTATATATCCATTATATGGGACGTGGTATATATCCGTTATATGGGCCGTGTATATATCCAATATATGGAACGTGGTATATATCCATTATATGGGACGTGGTATATATCCATTATATGGAACGTGGTATATATCCATTATTTGGAACGTGGTATATATCTCTTATATGGGACGTGTATATATCCATTATATGGGACATGGTATATATCCATTATATGGAACGTGGTATATATCCAATACATGGGACGTGTATATAACTATTATATGGGACGTGGTATATATCTATTATATTGAACGTGGTATATATCCATTATATGGAACGTGGTATATATCCATTATATGGAACGTGTATATATCCATTATATGGAACGAGGTATATATCCATTATATGGAACGTTGTATATGTCCATTAAACGGGACGTGTATGTATCAATTATATGGAACGGATATATATCCATTATATGGAACGTGTATATATCCATTATATGGAACGAGGTATATGTCCATTATATGGAACTTGTATGTATCCATATTATGGGACAATTATATATCCATTATATGGAACGTGTTATATATCCATTGTATAGAACGTGTATATATTCATTATATGGGACGTGTATATATCCATTATATGGGACGAGTAAATATCCATTATATGAAACGTGTATATATCCATTATATGGGACGTGTATATATCTATTGTATGGGACGTGTATATATCCATTATATGGAACGAGGTATATATCCGTGATATGGGACATGTATATATCCATTATATGGAATGTGGTATATATCCATTATATTGGGCGTGGTATATATCCATTATATGGAACGTGGTATATGTCCATTATATGGAACGTGTATATATCCGTTATATGGAACGTGGTATATATCCGTTACATGGAACGTGGTTTATTTCCGTTACATGGAACGTGGTATATTTCCGTTATATGGAACGTGGTATATGTCCGTTATATGGAACGTGGTATATTTCCGTTATATGGAACGTGGTAAATTTCCGTTATATGGAACGTGGTATATGTCCGTTATATGGAACGTGGTATATGTCCGTTATATGGAACGTGGTATATGTCCGTTATATGGAACGAGGTATATATCCGTGATATGGGACGTGTATATATCCATTATATGGGACGTGGTATATATCCATTATATCGGACGTGGTATATATCCATTATATGGAACGTGGTATATGTCCATTATATGGAACGTGTATATATCCATTATATGGAACGTGTATGTATCCATTATAAGTAACATGGTATATGTCCGTTATATGGAACGTGGTATATATCCGTTACATGGAACGTGGTTTATTTCCGTTACATGGAACGTGGTATATTTCCATTATATGGAACGTGGTATATGTCCGTTATATGGAACGTGGTATATTTCCGTTATATGGAACGTGGTAAATTTCCGTTATATGGAACGTGGTATATTTCCGTTATATGGAACGTGGTATATGTCCGTTATATGGAACGTGGTATATTTCCGTTATATGGAACGTGGTAAATTTCCGTTATATGGAACGTGGTATATGTCCGTTATATGGAACGTGGTATATGTCCGTTATATGGAACGTGGTATATTTCCGTTATATGGAACGTGGTATATGTCCGTTATATGGAACGTGGTATATGTCCGTTATATGGAACGTGGTATATGTCCGTTACATGGAACGTGGTATATTTTCGTTATATTGAACGTGGTATATGTCCGTTATATTAACATTACACTTGATGTTGAAAGGAGCAGCCGTTCATACATTTACTATATAAAGTATGAATGTACGATGATATCGATGCTGTTTGATTTACCTAAAACTATTTTTATTCAATATATAGTTTAATATACCAAAATACTATATATAATTCCGTTAAGATAAAGTGTGACAAATTTGAAATCGTCAAATTGTGCGTGAACTATTTAAGCGTAAGGCGAGGGCTTATCACGAGCAATTGTAAACAATGCTATCTGATGCACTTAACAATCTTTTACATATATGTAGCAGTAGTTTAATAGTATTTAAGGTGTACTGCTCTATTTCTTTATTTACTACATCTTTATAACAAATATAAAGGAGCCACAAAGAACAGAACGGGACATACCGCTGGGCATCCGCAGTCGTTACAGAGGTCACACACTGTGGAAGCCTTCAGAAGGGAAGATTCATAGAAATCAAGACCTCGGTTATCTGCAAACAATATATATGTAGAAACTATGAAATCACAAGTTATCGCTGCTTATGGTCAAATGAAATCATTACCAGTTACCGCTGCTAATGGTAAAATGAAACCATTACCAGTTATCGCTGCTGATGTTAAAATGAAACTAGTATCAGATATCGCTGATCATGGCAAAATGAAAACATAACCAGTTATCGCTGCTTATGTTAAAATGAAACCATTACCAGTTATCGCTGATCATGGCAAAATGAAACCGTAACCAGTTATCGCTGCTGATGTTAAAATGAAACCCTTACCAGTTATCGCTGCCGATGGTAAAATGAAACCATAACCAGTTATCGCTGCTTATGGTAAAATGAAACCATTACAAATTGTCGCTGTCAATGGAAACCATTACCGGTTATCGCTGCTAATGGTAAAATGAAACCATTACCAGTTATCGCTGCTGATGTTAAAATGAAACTAGTATCAGTTATCGCTAATCATGGCAAAATGAAACCATAATCAATTATCGCTGATAATGGTAAAATGAAACCATTACCAATTATCGCTGCTAATGGTAAAATAAAACCATTACCAATTATCGCTGCTAAGAGTAAAATGAAACCATAACCAGTTATCGCTGCTAATGGTAAAATGAAACCATAACCAATTATCGCTGCTAATGGTAAAATGAAAACATTACCAATTATCGCTGCTAATGGTAAAATAAAACCATTACCATTTATCGCTGCTAATAGTAAAATGAAATCATTACCAGTTGTCGCTGTTAATGGTAAAATGAAACTAGTATCATTTATCGCTGCTTATGATAAAATGAAACCATAATCAATTATCGCTGCTAATGGTGAAATGAAACCGTTACCAGTTATCGCTGCTAATGGTAAAATGAAACTAGTATCAGTTATAGCTGCTAATGGTAAAATGAAACCATTACGAGTTATCGCTGCTAATGTTATAATGAAACTAGTATCAGTTATCGCTACTAATTGTAAAATGAAACCATTACCAATTATCGATGCTAATGGTAAATCAAAATCATTACCAGTTAACGCGGCTAATGTTAAAATGAAACCATAACCAATAATCGCTGCAGATCATAACCAATTGTCGCTGCTAACAAACAAAATATAAACTTATATGTGCCTAATCTATATTTACGTTAATACGCTGTTGTTACCACTAATTATAAAAACATAACGGACAGTAAACGGATGATAAATAATATTCGCGGTTCAGTGCGTTCGTGTCCACCAGCTTTCGGACAGGTGGTATCCATGGAAATACACTTTATGATCGAAAGTTAAGGACAATGAAGAGCTACTTTATAGGCCTTGGCCATATAGCTAAAGTATTGACATATTTTGTAGGCGCCAATTACTTTCTTCAAACTGAAAAAACATCCGCCACTTTGGTTATGTGTCGCATTTAGCGACATTTGCGACTGACAGCGCCAGCCCTGATTCATAGGCAATAATCAGATGTTCTTTAACTGTGCCCAATAAAGACCATAGCTCCTTCATTTGAATAGACTCGAAACCCCTACTCATATGGATCAGCTGGACCAATACCCGTATGATCAATTTAACTGATAAGTTATTGAGAAAAATATCTAAAATCAAATTTGTCTTATGTTAAAATATCTAAACTCCGAGCCTTGCAGTTTAGAGAGGAAGAATTTTAAAATATAAAAAAAAATGAAATATTAACAAGATCCAGTGGCGAGGTCATATTTCCCGCCAGCGTCATGATTTGAACTGTCACATTTTAAAACTAGTCTTATATAAGTGCTTTACGCAACATTTGGTGAATATCTGTCGGCGGTTTCAGAACCGATGTCTATTGAAGCCACAGTTTACGACGAACAACGGATTGAGGAAGGATACAGGTCTAGAATATTCATTTAAAATTATTTACCAGGTTCATAATAGTCATAGACTCTGACCGCCGCGGGTTTGTTTTTAGCCACTAACTCTGTCCGTAGCATCTCGATAGTTGCACAGGTTGGCTTGGTTGGTAATATCTGCAATTAAATGTGAAATATAAAAATAATATTCTTATTGATATTAATTTTTTTGTGTAAATACAAAAAAAAATGTAAAATGGACGCATTTTAACATCTTTGTACATGAGTGTCTGTTACACCATAGATAATCAATTAAATTGTTATTCACATAAGGTAGGCCCCCATTCACAAACATCGTCATCAGGGCTGTGTAAGAGCGAACGCGTTGACTGTCTGGTTCCCCAAATTTATTGCGAACTAAGTACTAATTTGAGGTTCAGCCAGTGTTCAGGAAAATATGTTTGCTAACGTAAGCAAACGTTTAACCGAACAGAACACAGCCCTGGTAGACAAATATATGCTGCTAAAAATCAAACTGATCAATTTATAATAATCAGTATATGAATACAGTATTACAATTTACTGGGAAGGTAATGATTTACATTTTAATAGACTTAGACATATCAATTTAAGATTAATTAATGACGGTAGCAGGATAACTGGCATCATGAATTAATTTTTAAATAAAATTTAATGCGATGCCATTCTGAAAACAACTATCTAACCAAAGACGCACAGGAGAACAAGGCATATATTTTATCCATTTTGACAATAGTAATCACGTTAAATACTAGGTGGCCATCCAGTTAGGTATTGACCAGCTATGGACCATAGCAGCAGGGCGGTAGTGCATTGGATAAAGATTGTGCCCGCTCAAGCAAGAAGTTGATGGTTCGATCACCAATGGCCTCAAAGAGTCTGCTGGGTATTGTAGGGCACTCGAGTACGTTTCTTTTTCAATCGAGCTAAATTAAATTGGTATAACTTAACACCGCTTCGTGTAGCATTACATTTAGTTATCCATTTCCACGTTTGAATTAAGAACGTGCCAGTATGTATCCAGCAGGAGATGGGCAGAGCACAAACATAATCAACATAATACAGAACAGCCATGGTAAGTCCGTACATAAAGACTTAGCAACACACGTGGTTATCGTGTTGGAACGGTCAGTAGTAGATACCTTGTGTCTTATTATAACTTAACACCGCTTCGTGTAGCATTACATTTAGTTATCCATTTCCACGTTTGAGTTAAGAACGTGCCAGTATGTATCCAGCAGGAGATGGGCAGAGCACAAACATAATCAACATAATACAGAACAGCCATGGTAAGTCCGTACATAAAGACTTAGCAACACACGTGGTTATCGTGTTGGAACGGTCAGTAGTAGATACCTTG
The DNA here is from genome assembly GCA_029582155.1 of Panopea generosa. Taxonomy (NCBI): domain Eukaryota; kingdom Metazoa; phylum Mollusca; class Bivalvia; order Adapedonta; family Hiatellidae; genus Panopea; species Panopea generosa. The sequence goes on along the minus strand of CM055896.1, from coordinate 28,704,749 downwards.
TGTCTTATTATAACTTAACACCGCTTCGTGTAGCATTACATTTAGTTATCCATTTCCACGTTTGAGTTAAGAACGTGCCAGTATGTATCCAGCAGGAGATGGGCAGAGCACAAACATAATCAACATAATACAGAACAGCCATGGTAAGTCCGTACATAAAGACTTAGCAACACACGTGGTTATCGTGTTGGAACGGTCAGTAGTAGATACCTTGTGTCTTATTATAACTTAACACCGCTTCGTGTAGCATTACATTTAGTTATCCATTTCCACGTTTGAGTTAAGAACGTGCCAGTATGTATCCAGCAGGAGATGGGCAGAGCACAAACATAATCAACATAATACAGAACAGCCATGGTAAGTCCGTACATACAGACTTAGCGACACACGTGGTTATCGTGTTGGAACGGTCAGTAGTAGATACCTTGTGTCTTATTATAACTTAACACCGCTTCGTGTAGCATTACATTTAGTTATCCATTTCCACGTTTGAGTTAAGAACGTGCCAGTATGTATCCAGCAGGAGATGGGCAGAGCACAAACATAATCAACATAATACAGAACAGCCATGGTAAGTCCGTACATAAAGACTTAGCGACACACGTGGTTATCGTGTTGGAACGGTCAGTAGTAGATACCTTGTGTCTTATTATAACTTAACACCGCTTCGTGTAGCATTACATTTAGTTATCCATTTCCACGTTTGAGTTAAGAACGTGCCAGTATGTATCCAGCAGGAGATGGGCAGAGCACAAACATAATCAACATAATACAGAACAGCCATGGTAAGTCCGTACATACAGACTTAACGACACACGTGGTTATCGTGTTGGAACGGTCAGTAGTAGATACCTTGTGTCTTATTATAACTTAACACCGCTTCGTGTAGCATTACATTTAGTTATCCATTTCCACGTTTGAATTAAGAACGTGCCAGTATGTATCCAGCAGGAGATGGGCAGAGCACAAACATAATCAACATAATACAGAACAGCCATGGTAAGTCCGTACATAAAGACTTAGCGACACACGTGGTTATCGTGTTGGAACGGTCAGTAGTAGATACCTTGTGTCTTATTATAACTTAACACCGCTTCGTGTAGCATTACATTTAGTTATCCATTTCCACGTTTGAATTAAGAACGTGCCAGTATGTATCCAGCAGGAGATGGGCAGAGCACAAACATAATCAACATAATACAGAACAGCCATGGTAAGTCCGTACAAACAGACTTAGCGACACACGTGGTTATCGTGTTGAACCTTGTGTCTTATTAAACGGCAGAGTACAACCAATGGAAACAGAAAATGCCCCCGCGGGGTAGCCGCGTAATGGCGGTTATAGACAATCCTTGTTTATTCTCCTTTAATCATGCATTTTCCTTAGTTAAATGTTCATTTTTTTTATATTTAAATGCCATCATTGGTGTATCTTGAACATTTTGAAAGCATTGTTATTTTTGAATTGTGCATTTAGAAAAAGAAAATGATGCTTGGAAAGTGGGCTATGAATACATGATTTCGGAAGTCTGCTTTCATTTTTTTCAACAGTGTACACGCTGAACAGAGAAAAAACATCTCTTATATAGCATACGACCTCTTATCATATTTTGGTAGTGCACAGGTTTACAAACAATAAAATGAACGTTTCACTTATCTTTTCTTTTTTTTTGTGGGGGTGGGTGGGGGGTCTCTTTATTTGAATGACAAGCATTCAAATATTTATTACTTACTATAAAATAAAGAACAAAAATTAATCGTGGGCTTACACCATAAACCACTTTGTGATAATCAAATCGATGTTAATATTTGCATTTTACTTTTAACCTAATCTGTTGACGTTTCGTAAAAAAGGGTATTGTTGAATGTTTAACCTCATTTGACAACCAATGGAAGCGCTTCATTTTTTTCAAAATTGTATCGCTCTTATATTTGTTAAAACAGCCTACAAAATAATTAATTATCAAGTTCGTTCTTTATTATTAAGAAGTTCGTAATCACTGTGCACACGTAAATGACATTGTACAGACTCCGCCCTTGCTTCTGAACGAGCCATGTTCAAACTACAAAGCCGTGCGAGCTATGCTTAGAAATGGCATAAGCAAACATTAAGTTTCAAAGTCAATCACCTCAGATTTCATCGTAGCCCCAAGTCAGTCAAATGACGTCAAACTGTCAGCCAAACGAGGTTTAACACTAAGCCATTTAGTGTTTATAAGTGTGGTCGCTCCCTTAGGGTTTCTTTATTGTTAATTGTTTACTTAATGAAAACTAACTATTACTTGCCGGAGAAACACATTGCATGTATGCATAGAAGAAGGACTGTATGATTGACTCTACAACTAACCTCGTCATAATACAGCACCACTGTCTGGTCCTGAATCTCTGTCTTCATGACGCCTGGTAATTTGGTGACGTCACTATCAAGCTCAGCGACAAAACCCGTGGGAACATCAATCTCAATATTTGCCATACCGGCTGTTGTAAATTTCTTGACGATGTACCTATATTCGATAAAGAAAACCCCAGCGTAATATGCAAATGCCCTTAATGGATGTAGTGGTTTTAAGATATAAATTCTAGAAAAAAATTAATACAGACTAATATTACAAGGATTTGATATGATATAATATGTTTTAAAAAATGATGCTCAGATATTATCAAATGTCTTAAACACAGAAGAGCCTCGCGTGATATATGTTTGTAAAGTCGTTAAATGTTGTTAGGTTAGGTATAAGATGACGTTAAATAATCAAACAAATAAAAAAAATACTACAAAATAAACACTTAATCACAGTATTACTGTTACTGTTACGTGTATTATTCTCGAGTAGAAAAGACTGGTAGAGAAATTCGATAAGAATATTTAGATACTTACTGTGCGCATGTCTCAACAACTAGTGAACGCAGTGTCTCGTGCAGGACGGTGGCTGTCAAGATAAATGATGGTATCCTCACTACTCTTTCAACATTGAAAGTAACAGAAACCTAAACACGAAAAGAAGAACTTGTGTTTAAATTTAAGTTTTGACTACATTCAATATATATTATAGCAAATAAACAATGTAATATACGCTAAACATTACATTTTGTGAAAGAATTATTAGTGGTCAGGATTTTCTGAATATTATATTGTGATTGCCTGCTTTATATAGTGTATGTTTTATTGATATAGTTTTGTGGCAGACAATATAAAAGAATGAATTGGTGGTCACGGAGCATTGTTTTGAGGGAAATAACGTCGATCTGCACCAGGATTCCCTCTGCTTTCAGATACCTGACATGTCTTAGTTCTGATTTCTTGAAATCACGAATATATATAGTGTGTAAACCTAGAAGTAACCTCACTTTAGACGGTGCTGCTATGTGTGTTTCATTACCCGCCATGAACAGACTCAATAAATCCAAGTTTGCTATTAAATTACGTTATGTGCGTTTATCAAATAATATCCCTTATAGTCGCGTATTATTTCTTGCAGATATATATATAACAAATGCTATGAACTGCTAGTATCGCGCTTTTATATCTTAAACAACAGATTCATTAACACCAGACATATTGATTCATTTGAATTGGTGACATGTATTAACATTATATTGTATTGGTGTATTTTGAAATAGACTGAAGTTTTTTCCTTAAGCTTTCATCGACATGCATGTGTCTCCCGCTCTTGATATTCATAGTCAGTTCCAATATTTAACTTGTATACAAGAAAGCTTTGTGATCAATCACAATTGTGATCCACCATACAACAATATGCACTGAGCACAACGGTTGTAATGATAATAGTTATATACGATGTATATAATTCTTACGTAAACGAGAGCCGTACCAGTACCTTTACCGTCGAGGGTCAATACATGCCTCTCTGCAGCAAAAGGCCAATTTCCAATAATAGTACCAGATACAAGAGAACTACTTGGCACCTAGTAAAAACAGAAAAGTATCAATCAAATAATCCTTGGTATGTGTTGAATGTATCGTACATATCATACATGCCAGTGAATACCTAATCAATGATAAATGTATCGTTCAAACCATCACTGTCAGTTAATAGCTGATCAATGGTAAATGTTTCGTAGGTATCATACATGTTAGTGAATAGCTAATCAATGGTAAATGTATCGTACGTATCATACATGTCAGTAAATAGCTAATCAATGGTAAATGTATCGTACGTATCATACATGTCAGTGAATAGCTAATCAATGGGAAATGTATCGTACGTATCATACATGTCAGTGAATAGCTAATCAATGGTAAATGTATCGTACGTATCATACATGTCAGTGAATACCTAACCAATGGTCAATGTATCGTACGTATCATACATGTCAGTGAATACCTAACCAATGGTAAATGTATCGTACATATCATACATGTCAGTGAATACCTAACCAATGGTAAATGTATCGTATATTTCATACATGCCAGTGAATACCTAACCAATGGTAAATGCTTAGTACGTATCATACATGTCAGTGAATACCTAATCAATGGTAAAGATATCATAAGTATCATAAATGTCAGTGAATACCTAATCAATGGTAAATGTATCGTACATATCATACATGTCAGTGAATACCTAATCAATGGTAAATGTATCGTACATATCATACATGTTAGTGAATAGCTAATCAATGGTAAAGATATCATACGTATCATAAATGTCAGTGAATACCTAATCAATGGTAAATGTATCGTACATATCATACATGTTAGTGAATAGCTAATCAATGGTAAAGATATCATACGTATCATAAATGTCAGTGAATACCTAATCAATGGTAAATGTTTCGTACGTATCATACATGTCAGTGAATACCTAATCAATGGTAAATGTATCGTACATATCATACATGTCAGTGAATACCTAATCAATGGTAAATGTATCGTACATATCATACATGTTAGTGAATAGCTTATCAATGGTAAAGATATCATACGTATCATAAATGTCAGTGAATACCTAATCAATGGTAAATGTATCGTACATATCATACATGTTAGTGAATAGCTAATCAATGGTAAAGATATCATACGTATCATATATGTTAGTGAATAGCTAATCAATGGTAAAGATATCATACGTATCATAAATGTCAGTGAATAGCTAATCAATGGTAAATGTTTCGTACGTATTATACATGTCAGTGAATAGCTAATCAATGGTAAATGTTTCGTACGTATCATACATGTCAGTGAATACCTAATCAATGTATCGTACGTATCATACATGTCAGTGAGTATCTAATCAATGGTAAATATGTCGTACATATCATACATGTCAGTGAATACCTAATCAATGGTAAAGGTATCGTACGTATCACAAATGTCAGTGAATACCTAATCAATGGTAAATGTATCGTATATATCATACATGTCAGTGAATAGCTAATCAATGGTAAAGATATCATACGTATCATCAATGTCAGTGAATACCTAATCAATGGTAAAGGTATCATACGTATCACAAATGTCAGTGACTAGTTAATCAATGGTAAATGTATCGTACATATCATACAGGTCAGTGAATACCTAATCAATGGTAAATGTTTCGTACGTTTCATACATGTCAGTGACTAGTTAATCTATGGTAAATGTATCGTACATATCATACATATCAGTGAATAGCTAATCAATGGTAACTGTATCGTACGTATCATACATGTCAGTAAATAGTTAATCAATGGTAAATGAATCGTACATATAAAACATGTTCATGAATAGCTAATCAATGGTAAATGTATCGTACATATCATACATGTCAGTAAATAGTTAATCAATGGTAAATGAATCGTACATATAATACATGTTCATGAATAGCTAATCAATGGTAAATGTATCGTACATATCATACATGTCAGTGAATACCTAATCAATGGTAAATGTATTGTACATATCATACATGTCCATGAATACCTTATAATTGGCAAATGTATCTTGCATACCATACATACCAACTAATATTCGGTATATGTTGATTGTATTATAATGTATCTATCAATTAATCATTGATATATATTTAAAGTGCCATATATATATTTATATATATATATATATATATATAATATATATATAATATATAATACGTACACATTTATCCTTTGCATATATTGAATGTATCGTAAGCATCGTTCACATTTTGTAAATTGCCATTTCAAATATTCAAACAACTGTACAGTTATTCGTTCTAGTTCTATATTCTGTAAGAGCTATTTTCACATCTGAGTGCACTGTTTTATTTTCAGCAACTTTTAAAACAACACGGGGTTGTGAAGTTAAAGTTGGAAAAAGTGCATAAACGTATTTCATATCGTAGTGTTTTAAGTGTGTGTATGTTCTTACATCGACAATATGAAGCACCATGGCGTCCTTAGTCCCGATATGCATCTGTTGGCTGAAATTACCGATACCGACACCGATGTTAAGGTCAAGGTTCCCAGACAACAATGTACCAAACTCCGACATAGCTTGAAGACCCAAAACTGTATCCTGTAGATAAAAATTACAATCATAATCTAATAAAATATATCTACTAGTTATTACGTCACAATCGAAATCACTAAATATAGCTACACGTTATTACGTCACAATCCAAATCGCTAAAATCGAATCGTTATTACGTCACAATTGACATCACTAAATATACATACACGTCATTACGTCACTATCCAAATCACACGTTACTGCAATCAAAATATCCCAACCAGTCTAAAATTATATATCATACATTCCATCCCACGTTATTTAAGTAAACCAGTCAGTTGCATATGTCTAAGGCCATCAAACGCTTGAGTTAACAGAAACTCTATTGCATAATATGTTTGCATTGTAACAAATGTTTAAAAACGTTTTGATGACATTGTTTTAACTTTATATTTGCATTTTATCACAAACATATAAGTCATACTAAAATTGAATATATTATAAAATGAACTATTCTGTTCTATCATTATTTGATGACAAATTGCACTTGCATATAGTTATACTGAGAACATTTTGGAAATTATTATTTTATCAATTGAAGGTGTATCATGCAACAATGATTAAGTGGTATGCCAAAATCCAATAAAAATAATGCAATGATGACTGTGAAAATTAAAAGAGAACTTTCTGATTTGAATAATATATAATATAAATCATATTAAGACCTCTATCAGAGCAATCTTGCGGATTGTATATTAGTGCAGTTAGAGTTTTATCAATGAATGTAATAATTATAATCAACACTCATACTTGAGTGGATCTGAATCCTCCCATTTCGTTTCTCTGTGACACGAGCCAGCGCAGCAATGGAAGACCCTCTGACAGTTGGTGCGTCTGAATCAAGAATAACAACGCATACGAAGTTATTTCAACATCCAGCGGAGGATTTCGGTAGTAGTAGTAATCCCACTCTGACGTCATACGTGGTGAGGAACTTCCGGAACTCCAGTATCGGTTGCCATCTGTTTAACAGTAAACCTCACGTTATTATTATTATAACATTGCACATGTTTTGTACAAACACATGGACCTCTTTTCAATTAATACTAAAACAGGGTGTAGATCAATGGAATGGAAATGGAATAATATAAACAAGGTGCGTTCATTCTAATTTTCATTCTTTAATAAAGTTTTACGGAACACGATCACAATAACAAATTATCCAATGTATATGACATGTTACTATGTATGTGATATGTTACAATGTATCTGATATGTTACAGTGTATGTGACATGTTACAATGTATGTGGTATGTATCACTGTATGTGATATGTTACAGTGTATGTGATATGTAACAACGTATGTGATATGTTACAATGTATGTGATATGTTACAGCGTATGACATATGTTATAGTGTTGGTTGTGATATGTTACAGTGTATGCGATATGTTACAATGTATGTGTTATGTATCAATGTATGTGATATGTTACAATGCATGTGATTTGTTACAATGTATATGGTATGTATCAATGTATGTGATATGTTACAGTGTATGTGATATGTTACAGCGTATATTATATGTTACAATGTATGTGGTATGTATCAATGTATGTGATACGTTACAACGTATGTGATATGTTACAATGTATGTGGTATGTACCAATGTATGTGATATGTTACAACGTATGTGATATGTTATGGTGTTTGTTGTGATATGTTACAATGTATGCGATATGTTACAATCTAGATGATATGTTACAATGTATGTAATATGTAACAGTGTATGTGATATGTTACAATGTATGTGATATGTTATAATGTTCGTGGTATGTATCAATGTATGTGATATGTTACAATGTATGTGATATGTAACAGTGTATGTGATAAGTTACAATGTATGTGATATGTTACAGTGTTTGTTGTGATATGTTACAATGTATGTGGTATGTTACAGTGTTTATTGTGATATGTTACAATGTATGTGATGTGTTAGAATGAATGTGGTATGTAATAAGGTATGTGATATGTTACAATGTCCGTGGTATGTATCAATGTATGTGATATGTTACAATGTATATGATATGTTACAATGTCCGTGGTATGTATCAATGTATGTGATATGTTACAATGTATATGACATGTTACAGTGTTGTTGTGATATGTTACAATGTATGTGATATGTTACAATGTATGTGATATGTTACAATGTCCGTGGTATGTATCAATGTATGTGATATGTTACAATGTATATGACATGTTACAGTGTTTGTTGTGATATGTTACAATGTATGTGATGTGTTACAGTGTTTGTTGTGATATGTAACAATGTATGTGATGTGTTAGAATGAATGTGGTATGTTATAAGGTATGTGATATGTTACAATGTCCGTGGTATGTATCAATGTATGTGATATGTTACAATGTATATGATATGTTACAGTGTTTGTTGTGATGTGTTACAATGTATGTGATGTGTTAGAATGAATGTGGTATGTAATAAGGTATGTGATATGTTACAATCTATGTGATGTGTTACAATCTATGTGACATGTTACAATACCTGTGATATGTTTCAAGCTATGCATTATTTTACAATGTATGCGATAGGTTTGATTTTATGCTATATCTAATCAAATATATATGATAAACATTATATGGAAGATGTTACTGTATATGAAATATGTTACATTCTATGTGATATGTTACAATCTATGTGAAATGTTACAGTCTATGTGGCATTTTACAACATATTTGATATTTTACAATATGTGCGATAGGTCATAATGTATGCGATATCTAATCAAATATATTATATGTTACAATATGTGTGATAGGTTACAATGTATGTGCTATGTTACAATTCATGTGATAGGTTGCAATGTATATGGTATGTGACAATATATGTGATATGGTAAAGTTTATGAGACATATTACAATATATGTTACAAAGTATGTGATATTTATGTTACAATGTAAACTATAAGATAATTATGTTACAACATATATGATAATTATGTGACAATGTATATGATAATTGTGTTACAATATATTTGATAATTATGTTACAAAATATGCTATATTTACTTGATGTGACCGTTGACATGGTAAGAAGTTTGGCATATGCAACTGCACCGTGGGCACTACCAGACCTTGACAAAGCGTAACTTGTAATTGCTAGGTCGTACATGTTCGACATTCCGTGCACGTGCTGTTCCAGATAGGTACGTGCTCTTGCAGATTGTCGAATGTATGTATAACTCTGGAAGTCAAATTTGTATATATTTTAGAGCTAAACTGTTGCCATATATTACATGGGATAACGTTATGGTGGTATATAAATACTATAAGTACAGTATAATTAAAATAGTAAATAATCAGAGGACCGCCCAGTTATGTTACAAAATGGGTCCTCCGTGGCCGAGTGGTCTGAAGCGTTATCTCAAGATCCTTTCACCGCTAAGGTCTTAGGTTCGGGTCTTGCTCGCTTAAAAAAATGTGAGAAAGTTTGCTAGTTACTTGTGGAAGGACGCTGATTCCACTTAGTCTGATTCAGTCTGAAGTCTTCCTCCTGGTAACACCACCTGACAAACTATCAACATCATACGTCACACACAAAAATAATTTGCACATCGAGTGATAATTTAGATTAAAAACAGTTTTGATACTTAATAAGACACTATAAACACAACATCATACTCACTGTGAGAACATCATCATTTTCTTGTAAGGCTATCAATACAAACGCTGTCAGACTTACTGCACTATTGGCGCCACCCTGAAAATAATGAACATTTACATGGTTAACAATTATTACACATTATTACCTATAAATGTAACTACATACAGATTTCAATACTTGAATTAAGCTTTTATAATACTATGAATGTTTAATGTGTTGATATTTCGTTATAACATCTAACTATATGTTTTAGTAAATTTTCTCCGGACCCAATATTTTGACCACCCACCGCATAACGTACATGTGATAGGTAAATGTATAGAAATGGTTAGCATCCCATTTATGTCCTCTTCATTGCTATTTTACGTGAATTGAGAATAATTTGATATAAATATTTTAATTACAAGTGTGCACCACATAAATACAATGTGCAGAACACAACAATAAGGTTCACGTTTAGAATTGGAAATCGAGACTAAAAGTAATATTATATATATAATGCATTCGTGGCCCACTATAACTCTTTCATATATGCAAATATTCCATATAACTAGACAGTCACAAATGTTTAGATAAAAGGGTCTGTTAATAGCATTGTTGGGAAAACCACTTTTGAGAACATTGATTGGTCAGTTGTTTAACTGAAAGTTTGATGACGTTACAGTTGTGTAAGCGTTCAACTGCTATGAACTGTTTGACAGGCATATAATTATTCCCTGCTTTTTCATTGGCGGTTAATAGACCTGGTCCGGGAAATATCAGGTTCTGGGATAAACTATAGGTTCAGAACATTAAGACGATGTGAAGGAAAACAGGTATGTAACTCACGGTCAGCCTGTAAGAATAAGATATATTAAAATATCGCTCTTTAGTATGGGTAATATAGTACTCACACCACTATTATCTCCCTTGAGTACTCCGGACCTACATATGAAGGAGGTAGAAATAAAATTTTAGTTCTCTTTTTTCTTCTTTTTTCAGGACTTTGTACTGCAATGACATATTTTGTCCTAGCCTGAGTTGAATGGTCATTATTATTAGAAAGCACCACTAAAAATTTGATGCTACATGTAATACCAGCTTTCTGGACAATTCCGTGGCATTTTAGAATTTTTGGTTTGAACCGTATCGTGGGCGAATAGTTGACATATTATTACTCTGGAAATAAAGAGGTCTCACAAAAGCATTGAATTAAAAATCAACTTGGTCAATGTGTGCTTTTTTCCTTTATAATTGCATATCTTGAACCAGTGAAGAATTTGAGCCAAGGCACATGCTGCAGATTTTGTTTTTTCACTATGTTTTGGACATAAATGTTACAATGGCGCCCTATGTGAAATGTTATAGTGGTGTGAGATGTGAAGCGCGCGGTCGAGTGGTAGAGCACCGAACCCTTGATCGGATGGTCGTGGGTTCGATCCTCCGCCACGGCTATGTGTGATATACTTGAGCAAGACACTTTTTCGTATATGCGTAGTACTGGTTATAACCAAGAAGAATTCGAGCGTGATTTGCCTAAGTTGTAAGAACTTGTTACCCAATCGAAGTAAAATAAATAAGTTTAAACTAAATTTATGGAATGATCGCTTCCTATAGTACTGTACGATCTTTACTCTAAGACTTGTGGACTGAACGCTCACTATAGTACGGTACAATCCATAGTTTTACGATAAGACTTGAGGAATGAACGCTCGCTATAGAACGATACGATCCTTAGTCAGAGACTTGTAGAAATAACGCTCACTATAGTACGGTACGATCCTCACTCTAAGACTTGTGGAATAAACGCTCCCTATAGTATGGTACGATCCTTACTCTAAGACTTGTGGACTGAACGATCCCTATAGTACGGTACGATCCTTACTTTAAAACATGTGGAATGAACGCTCCCTATAGTACGGTACGATCTTTACTTTAAGACTTGTGGAATGAACGATCACTATAGTACGGTACGATCCTTACTTTACGACATGTGGAATGAACGCTCCCTATAGGACGGTACGATCCTTACTCTAAGACTTGTGGAATGAACGCTCACTATAGTACGGTACGATCCTCACTCTAAGACTTGTGGAATGAACGCACCCTATAGTACGGTACGATCCTTACTTTAAGACATGCGGAATGAACGCTCCCTATAGTACGGTACAATCCTTACTCTAAGACTTGTGGACTGAACGATCTTTATAGTACGGTACGATCATTACTTTAAGACATGTGGAATGAACGCTCCCTATAGTACGGTACAATCCTTACTTTAAGACATGCAGAATGAACGCTCCCTATAGTACGGTACAATCCTTACTCTAAGACTTGTGGACTGAACGATCTTTATAGTACGGTACGATCCTTACTTTAAGACATGTGGAATGAACGCTCCCTATAGGACGGTACGGTCCTTACTCTAAGACTTGTGGAATGAACGCTCACTATAGGACGGTACGGTCCTGACTCTAAGACTTGTGGAATGAACGATCTTTATAGTACGGTACGGTCCTTACTTTAAGACTTGTGGAATGAACGATCCCTATAGTACGGTACGATCCTTACTTTAAGACATGTGGAATGAACGCTCCCTATAGTACGGTACGATCTTTACTCTAAGACTTGTGGAATGAACGCTCCCTATAGGACAGTACGATCCTTACTCTCAGACTTTTGGAATGAACGCTCACTATAGGACGGTACGATCCTTACTCTAAGACTTGTGGAATGAACGCTCACTATAGTACGGTACGATCCTCACTCTAAGACTTGTGGTATGAACGCTCACTATAGTACGGTTAGGTCCTTACTTTAAGACTTGTGGAATGAACGCTCTCTATAGTACGATACGATTATTACTTTAAGACTTTTGAAATTAATGCTCACTATAGTACGGTACGATCCTCACTCTAAGACTTGTGGAATGAACGCTCCCTATAGTACGGTACGGTCCTTACTTTAAGACTTGTGGAATGAACGATCCCTATAGTACGGTACGATCCTTACTTTAAGACATGTGGAATGAACGCTCCCTATAGTACGGTACGATCTTTACTCTAAGACTTGTGGAATGAACGCTCCCTATAGGACAGTACGATCCTTACTCTCAGACTTTTGGAATGAACGCTCACTATAGGACGGTACGATCCTTACTCTAAGACTTGTGGAATGAACGCTCACTATAGTACGGTACGATCCTCACTCTAAGACTTGTGGTATGAACGCTCACTATAGTACGGTTAGGTCCTTACTTTAAGACTTGTGGAATGAACGCTCTCTATAGTACGATACGATTATTACTTTAAGACTTTTGAAATTAATGCTCACTATAGTACGGTACGATCCTTACTTTAAGACTTGTGGAATGAACACTTCCAATAGTACGGTACGATCCGTCGTACAGCTGATGTTTCGAAATCCAATTTCCAGCATGGTTCAAAACGTTGTCGGAGACATATATGTAAGGTCTAGCCTGGTGGAAAGACTTCAGTACAAACGCTGTGAGCCTAAATCACAAATTGCAGAATGCAATAAAAGGAACCTATAAACATGTAAATGTGGCAAGCCATTTTTGTGATGTTTAGGACATATTTTTTTATTTCCATGGTTTTATTTCATCATGACCTTGTTTTTACGTATATTCACATCTCAATGTGTACGCTACCGACATCCTATGTTTTAAATGTAATAATAAAAACTGTTGACCTGAAAAATATGTATATGCCTGACTCACACGTATCAAACATATGTGTATATATCTGACTCATATATATCAAATATATGTGTGTATATCTGACTCACATTTATCAAATATATGTATATATCTGACTCACATATATCAAATGTATGCGTATATATCTGACTCATATGTAAAACATATGTGTATATATCTGACTTACATATATCTTATATATGTGTATATATCTGTCTCGCATATATCAAATATATGTGTATATATCTGACTTATATATCAAATATATGTGTTTATATCGGACTTTAGTGTATCAAACACATATGCAATAAAATTGATGTCAACATGAATTAAAGTAAATATTATTAGAAATGTATATTTGAAAAGAACTTTTACAAGGTTTATTATCAAAATAACTGATAGAAATAAAAAAAAACTGATACTTACCACATACTTCCTTGGTAATCACGATTTCCCCAAATACTAAATGAACCGTCGCTGTGTTGGAACGTCAATTCACGCTGGTAACCTGATATAAATACAGTCACGAGATTTATAAAATGGTACACCCTTTTTTCCATTTACAACAAATGAAAACTTGCACCAATGTAAAAATACTCAAGATATTAGAAAAATGATGACATACATTGTAAGTCTATTTGTTTATTCCTTTTAAGTTTTTTGCTGCCAACGAAATGATGACAGTGAATGTTTAGTGAAACGGAGGAATTGTTTAAAAATGACCCTAAAGAGAAAATATATCACTTATAGAAAATGTAACTTTTATATGAGACGTTTAATGTCTATGATGTTATATTCCTATCCCAAAGAAAGGTTATTTGATAATGGGACATAAAACACATATATTGACTGTAACAAAAGCGATAATAAAGAACCAAACATTTTCTCGACATGCGTCTGATTTTAAAAAAGCAATAGTTTTAGAGAAAGAAAAGGCGACATTATCGATGTTTTGTAGGGTTAAAAAACAAACCGGAACGTGCACCACAAACGGGACATCGTGAAAAATGGTGTATTATTATAAAAATAAATTCAGTGTATTAAGAATAAATATAATATCTTTGTACTTCACTATCTAATTCAATGCACATTTCGTGTCTTAAAGGCAGTTTTCTTGAATATCGTAAAAACCTGAATGAATTTTAGGCAAACAAATGTTGCCAAAGTGAAATTAGTACGGAACAATATGATGAAGTCTATAATGGAAAGTAAAATGACTGTTACGGAAGCATATTTACACAAGCTTCAAAAGCTTTTTTTATGTATCCTTTCCACATAATGTGTTAAATGTATGACTGTATTGCTTCATTGTTAAATGTATGCTAAATATATGTATTTATGTGAATAAAATATTGTTTAAATTAAAAATGCATGTCTAAGAAGATGGTAGTAACTCATTGTAATGCTAGTTTCAATGAAACAGTTTAGCAGTGCCAAAGAATGCATTGTTGAACAGAAGCGGTTTCATGTTTACTTATTACTGTCGACCAAAACCTTGCAGAATTATATACCTCTTTGTATATAGTCGGTAGCCTTTCCAGCTATTTTAGGGGTTAGTTGATTTGTAGTTTTCAAGTAGTTATACACATATACATCTGGGGAAAATGAGGTCATTGTCTGTTCGCCACAGCCGGTTGGAAGATAAAGTAGCTTGTCAAGATTTTTTATAGTTGGACCCATAATGTCACCTGTAAAATTGGAGAAGAATATGAAACAAAATAACAAAATGCATCTTTTACAATATTATCAGCTCCATATAAACTTAAACATAAAGAGTTTAGTGTCTCGGTATTTTGTTCCCAGATATAATAGCTTAACTACTATACGAACATGTAACTATCTGCAATTTCATATTAAAGAAAATATCTAATTACTTTTACAAATGTGTAATGTCACGCTTTTTTAAAATCTTAAACAATAAAAGTAATAGTTCTTTTGATGTTTGTTTGACATATAAGATATATGTATAAAAAGCAATGAACGTGAAAATACTGTTTTGACATTTGTCACAGTCTGCGAAACACGGTATCATCCGATCATTTAATACAGTCATATAACTTTCAGAATTAAAAACTAAAGTTTAGGGTCTGCAAGCATATTTGGGTAATCTTCTAATTTCCACCAAGCTCATGCACAACTCTGTAGTGAGACGTGTCAATTATAAGTACAATGTTTATAGAGTTACTAAGCCTTGCATAACACGTTAAAGAACCCCCACATTTACGGCGTTAGATGAGATAAGAATAGCGTCGTTATCGGAAAAGAAATGACACATGATGTACGTGACTGACGACAATAGAGCTGTTTGATTTGATATATTCTTATACGAGAGTTGCCGAGCTGACATATTTGACGTGTGCATACAGTATACGCCGTGGCCACTTGGAACAATGACTGACTGACAATTAAATTTTTAAAGCCGATTGACTTCGCTATAATTTGACTTATAGTCCAATTTTTCATTGACGAGATAGTCTTGCTTATGTAGTTTTAAAACATAAAAGTCAGAAAAAGAGAACGCTATTTCTCTTATATCGAATGTTTAAGGAAAGCTGACGGCCGAGACCATTCGAAACTATAACTTGAAATACGAGAAGTTGCAATGAGTGTGAAGTTATAATGAGTGTGAAGTTATAATAAGTGTGAAGTTTTAATGAGCGTGAAGTTTTTATGAGTGGGAAGTTTTAATGAGCGTGAAGTTTTAATGAGCGTGAAGTTTTAATGAGCGTGAAGTTATAATGAGTGTGAAGTTATAATGAGTGTAAAGTTATAATAAGTGTGAAGTTTTAATGAGCGTGAAGTTTTAATGAGTGTGGAGTTGTAATGAGTGTGAAGTTGTAATGAGTGTGAAGTTTTAATGAGTGTGAAGTTATAATGAGTGTGAAGTTTTAATGAGTGTGGAGTTGTTATGAGTGTGAAGTTTTAATGAGTGTGAAGTTTTAATGAGTGTGGAGTTTTAATGATTGTGGAGTTGTAATGAGTGTGAAGTTAAAATGAGTCTGAAGTTTTAATGAGCGTGAAATTTTAATGATTGTGGTGTTGTAATAAGTGTGAAGTTTTAATGATTTTCATTTCTTACCAACTGTTGAAACACGTATCCTTTCGGAATCCTTTACATATGTGTGAGGAAATGACACCTCAACGGTTTCAGATTGGTTAGCATTCAATATGACAGGGATGTTAAAGTGCATTGGTGTACCCTCGGCTTCTACAATCAACTGACGTCTGATTCCATCAGCCGACAGAATCGTCTGAGCCTTAATAGAGATATCAGCCACGCCCACAATATCTGCGATGATTGGAATAAACACAGACCCTGCTTCGCCTGCCTTGATCTGTAAACAGAATGTAAGAATCTTTCATGTGTTTGGGGGTGATTCCGATAAAATATTCCTTTATGAATGAACACAATTTTTAGGATTTTCTGTTTATACCAGATTGTACATGCATATAACCTATGAATTAGATATGTTTAAACCAATCAAAAACATAAATGATTTTTTTTCTTGCATATGAAGTCCACTGAATAACAGTTCAATTTAATTAATCACCTTTTTTATCACGATCGTTATTAAAACATAAAATTATACCAGGCGCAAGGAATTGGTTTAGAATAATCTATCCAGTAAATGGAATTCTATCTCTGATTTGCAATAAAGATACAATATCATACATAACTGATTGTGTAAATTGTAAAATGCCGTATACAGCAATGATGAAGGATACACCAATTTACGTTATAACAGTTAAATCTACCAATTGCTAATTTTAATTCCAAATTATATATACAAACTTTAGATTTCTTTTTTATATTTCGGTCTGGAACCTCTTTTCTGTAGTTTTATTTTTAAAAAAAGTATCAATGTTTTATAAAAAAGGATTGTGATAATATATAAATGAATAACATAAATAGTGTTAACTTGTACACTGAGTAAGCACTGTTTTCGTGTCAAAATGGTGACACCAAATAGGTGGTTTTGGTACATGTATAAGGTTTACTGTGATGGAATTGATAAGACACGCACTACATGTGACAATATACGATATAACCTGTACTTAAAAACACGTATATGCCATTTATAAAGTTTTAACTATAGCACTAAGAGGATGACATTGATAGCAATTCGAACTTTTAGTTTTAGTTGTTTTTTTTCTGACAATTCTTTACATTCTTTTTATAACACATTTATATATCAATGGCAATATTATACAAAAAAGTCAAGACAAGATCGAAATGGCAGCATTGATTCCACGTAAAGTTCAGTGTGGCATGGCTAGAAAGTGTTTGCACAGACAAGAAATATTCTTTAAACTTGTCTAAAAGTTAGTTTGACATTCTTCTATTAATATGTCAGTCTTAAATACCAGCGGTTGATCTAGTAATTTCACTTGTAGCATATAGTTTATTCATTATTGCATTTGTTTCATTTCACGTATTTCACGTAGTAGCAGCAGTTACAATTGTAAGTACTGTTTATTGTGAACTTTTCTTGTAGAATCCGAATACAACACTGACTTTCACTAAAATGTTTTTGTTTTAAAAATTATCAAAAACTTGCAAAACAAAAATTTGTGAAGATCACAATAGATGGATGTTAAATTCAAGAAACGATTGGTCCCTGAAAGAGCAACCGCTATTGAACACGATAATAAACACCTAATCGGAAATAAACACCAGAACTGGTATAGCAGACATGTTACTTAATTTATTTTAAATCCACTATAGTCCTTTTTCCCTATATAGTTGTTTATTGAAAATATATGTAATTTATGTGATGACCAGTCTTTAATTAATTTAATGCGAACATATACGAATAACTGCATGACTATAGCTAGAATTAGGATACACGACCTGAGTGCATTACTTTTATGTTTAAACATAAAACTCAAAATTTAGACTTTAGATACGTTCTAAAAGCAAAAATATTTAGTTGTAAAATGTAATTTTCTGAAAATATATCATTGAAATTTATTGTTTTGTAAGAAAAAAAAAGTCAATTTCTATAAAATTTAAATAAAATGTTTTTGGTGCGAATAACACAATTTCTGATTTTTAGTTTTAACTTTTAAGTTAGTGTTTCAAACTGAAAACGTTGATACACTGTGACCCGTGTTAGGTGATACACTACCTTAATGGTTTTGACAATATCCTGATTGACGTAATCCACCTGTCCATCTGCCATGTGAAGAATGGCCCTAAAATCATCCGACATGTCGAGTGTCACGACCACCTGGTGCAAAACAAACAGACAAATACTGGTAAAAATGTATATGTGTATGAAGAACGGCAAAACAATACAAATGAAAACAAAAATCGTAACATAGTAGCACTTTTCATAAAATGTTATCAAACGGTGATATTTTGCTTCTATTTGTAGCTGGCTGTCTGACTGCTTCTAATTTGCTGGAAAAGTTTAATATACAGATAATATGTCCAATGATCAATGGAAACTGTATCAGACTGACTGACAACATGGTTTAAAGCTAACATGATGATTTGGCTGATAATTTTTATTGGATAACCATGCATATAATGAACTCCACGCTGTTGAATACTGATTACAAACAGTGTAAAAAAGCCACTATTTCATATTATTACCGACTCTACATTAAGCGAAAAATAAACATTCGAGAATCTTACTTGATTTGCAAAGCGTGTTATAAATAAAACACAACGAAACCAATCATAATGTATAATAAAATACTCGCATTCATGACATAAAGATTGTTGTAAATGACGAACCAACCTCTAGTTCTTGGCCCATGTAGTTGAAGACATTGGCCTGGAGCACAACCTCTTCCCCGCGCACAACAGAATAAGGAAGGTTTAGGTTGATGAAAAAAGGTCTGAACGTTGTAAACTGAAATTAAAACAAAGACATGATCACATTGATCTTTGGCAAATAGAATAACAAATGGAAGATATATAATCAGTTATTCATTTAATGGAATATTCAATGTAGGTTCACCACTGTGTGATAATGATTTTTCTTGATGTCAAGGACCTTAATGAATATCGCCTTCTGGTAAATATTTTGCCACCAGATCAATTTTATCTGTGTTCAGACTTACCTCTTTTCTAAATAAAAATCCCACGTATTAAACATATTCACACAATATGTCTGTAATGTTTGAACCGACCTGTGCAAACTCAGTTGATGACAAAGATTAACTATCCTTAAGGTACTTGTGGTCACATACTCGATAAACGACGTTACTATAATCTCTAGCTTAAAGTTTTGTTTTATGATTAAATGACAAAATTCATGATCACATGTTTGATTAATCACCTAGAGTTTCAAAATATTAGTACATGTATAATATTTATCTCAAAACATGTAATCAGTAAAGAAAATCGCTTATCGTAGAGTATGTTTTATATCATCACACAACATTGTACTCCGAAATGTTTATGATAAATATAATTGTTCACAAAGCTCCTAGATTAAACGTGAGCATTTTATGACGTCACAATGTCATTTCATGAGACGTGTCAGCAATGAATCTGCCAATGAACTTTACTACTAATCAAGGTAGGTATTGTTTATGTACGGGCCAATGCTGATGACACATTAATAAAGAAAAACAACTTATAAACTAAAAAAAAATCAAATCATTCCAAACGTGTATTTAATGAGACACACGGCATTGTCGAAATAATATTTCACTTACTTTGTTCATGGATAAAAACATGACCTTTAGATATACAGCCGTATAACCAGAAACCTTATGTTCGTCATTGATTACTGTACAAAATAGATACATTACGGTAACCTATAGATGAAATGTATGGACATATGAGTAAAATTCTCCATACATGTATGTAACCTGCACACATGCTATAATGAGTCTCAAACAATTACAAGAGCAAGTCCTCTTTAAAAAAATAACAAGGAAAACATACGTTTGGACAAATGACTAGTTTATTCTACTCTAATATCTTTTTTCATGTAGATATTTGATTTTCATAATTCATCAGCATTAAACTGACCATGTGTCCAATAACTCTAGAAAACTGGATATTCATTAAGATTAATGTTAGGAAAGCTATGTTTTGGAGTGTTATGGTAATGTTGCACATCAGGCATAATCTTCATCATGTAATATAAACAACAAACCTTGGCAGAAGAATCTGTAATACCCAAGCCAGATTGTTTATTGACAGAAAAAGCCGTTGCCACCCAGGACGTAATTGTGTCAGGAACTGTGGTGTTAATGGTCGCTGTGCCATCCGAGCTGTATGTATATTGATAAAAGCATAGACATTTGTTTCAAATACTGCATAATGATTACAAAGGTTTACGCTCCTTAGTCAGTGGACGATATCCTTTACGTTCAATTGAAAGAGAACCGAACTATTTAACCAATGCTTCGGGAGAGTAACAGAGTTTATATGTGTACATGTATGTAATACGGAGCTGATATTCAAAGCGTATTATGGTATACATACAGATACATTATTCCTTTTGACACAACATCGCTGAGGTTTTCAAATGACTCTTTTACAGACTTGTGTAAGTCCTTCCTCTGTTGGAAATTTGCCTGTGTTTATTTAATTAAGTGAGCAATGTAAATTTCTCCAAAAATATCAATAAACGCTACAGCTTCTTTCAAACAACGTTGTATAACTGGTTTTACCTGGAAAGAGTATTTGTCCATAACCAAGTTTCTGGGAAGAAGTCTCGTGTTCTTTCGACCGTCTGTAAGTGGGAACCACCTCCAGTTGATGTCCCTGTTCCTGATCATATAATGGGTATATTGGGTATTTATATGTATACTATCAAATATGGGCATTAAATAGATAATCTTAATGAACACAATGAACACAATATGAAATATCAGATATATTTGGGAATAAGTATGCATTTTATGTAAGACTTATTTACTAATTATCCTGATATTTACCGATCGATTAAAGTCCGATTAAGTATATCTCAATTATACGTGAGGTATGTTTTAGTTACCAAAACCTATTTAAAATGAAAGAAAATAAAGAAATAGAATAGAATAAATGAAATATTATCTAACATGATCAATAAGATCATTTATTTTTTCTAGTTTTTGATGTGTTCATCGATTGTTTATAATATCATTATTCGCATTGATCCCAGTTATGTTATTTGTAATCTCATGTGAATTAAGAAAATCCACATCACCCACTCTCATCCGTTTTTATCAATTAATGGATATTTTTATCATTCTTTGTTTTTACGTAACAGTAGGCTCGGTTGATGTTGTCCAAAAATAGAATGCTATAGATTCTTATTGAGATACTACCGTTTCCAGTTTCTGTCTCCTTATGTTCTAACTGTCGGGTATTTCATAATAATTATTTTACTTTAAAATGTTTTATTTTGATTCACTATCAATTTTCATGGGCGAGTACCTTAAACAACCCCTGTCGCCGACTTTGGAGTGTGTGTGACTTTGACGCTTGATTTTATTATGTTGTGTTATGTGTTATGTTGTGTAGAAGACATATTACCTCCTGTCATGTTGCCACCATTAATATTAGGGTTGCAATTGATCTGTCGCTTGTAATGAGGGTGAGCCCAAGAAAATCCTTGCATATCGGTCAAAATCTGCATGCCTCTGGACTGGAATATACCGGAAACATTATCGATTAGTTTTATGTGTGCTGTATTCTGTTAATGCTAAGACGAATCTTCACATTATCTTAAAGGGGGTATATCATGCTTAAACACTATAAACGTTTTAAAAAAATAAAGTCATTCTCAAAATGGGTAAAAATCATCTTATTATCATTAATTAATATAAACCAAATAGTATGCCAAATCCACCAAAACGTGTCAAAATCGGTATGTAAATAGGAGTGGTAACGAAATCCACATTCTGTGAATGATAACACTAGATATACTGTTTGCCGACCTTCTTTTTACTTTCTTTTTTAAGATAAAACATGTTTAACGGATCAAATTGAAATCAAAATGAAATCACGCGACTAACTTGATACGTCTTAAAATATGTTGCAATTTTAAGCGGGAAATATATTTTAGCCTAATCTAGGCGCATAGTCGAAGTCATATATTATTTTGGCATGTTTAAATAGATACCTTTTTGGCAATATAGGGCCAATGAGTATATATAGGAATGATTTATTGGTAAAAAAAATGTTTCTTACCAATTCTAAATTTTTAAAAATTTCCTGATATATTCCCTTTAAGGAGTAGTGATTTATATTAAACTCCTATCTACTACCTAGGTGTTGGTTTAACCAAGACTATTCATATTTTAAGATATATTGATCAAACATATATTGTGTATATAAAGGGAGATCATATTTGAAATCACAACAAGATATTTCTGATTTTGAGATCTTATCAGACGCAAGTTGAAAATGCATGCATGTACATGTATAGGAAGATAATTAAATCATCCAACTGGTTTCCATATCTGTGAGTAGTTCGCAACAGGATCCCGCTCAATTAAGCTATTTAGATGAGTTGCGTGTTAAAACCTAGATATATAATCAATGATTGAAACCAATTCTATTGAGATTGTTGATTCTATTGTATTATTTTGCATTGTCGCTATAGGGAGATAACTGAAATCGAAACAACGGAATTTCCGATTGTTTAATCTTTTCAGATGAACATTCACAATATATGATACAGTCAGACATGTCTTAAGCATCCAGTCATATATATGGATATAATTAATTGTGAGCGAACTAAGCCACAATGTACACCAGTGACACAATATCAAAAGATCTACCAAACCAATAGATTTGGTGTAAACCATGACTTATATACTGGTTTGAACTAAAGCTAGGCAAGATAATTGTATACTATATGAAGATAATTATAAAATACTGTATATTTAATATTGATATGCTATATTCTGATGTATATTTTTCCTTACCATTTTTGTTTTGCTGAAAGCGGATACAAAAAGAAGTATGACACATAATTGGCCAGTTTGCGAATATCTCTTGGATCACCTTCTTACCAACCGTTAATGTACATAATACAAACACATATAAATACGTATAATATGTTTCAGTCAAATTTGTAAGAACGGTTAAAATTGTTTTAATAAATGTATATATGGAACTATTTACCTGCATAACCCGTTGAGGATCATGTAATTGACTGGAATAAATTGAATAAGGAGGCGAAGCATGTTTCAGTGATGATATAACCTGCAAATCAAAAAGGTTTAAAGTAAATCTGTATTTCTATACATGTATTTTTAAACATATTATATATTTGTCTAGATGAAAATGGCAAAACTGTATCAATTTGTACTTATTCTTTATTTTATTAATCAGGTTTAATTGGGTATCCGGCATAACATTCTACACTCTGGCATACATAGGGTTCCAGGTGCACATTTGTCTACTGAAAAAAAACATCTCGGTGCCATTCTCATGTACGAAAAATATTTTTTTTACTTTATAACAATATCGATGTGCATATTAACCAGAAAACTAATATGCCCAACATTGTATGTGTATAGTGAGACGATATCGATGTGCGTAACCACAAAACTAATATGACCAGCATTATATGTGCGTAGTGTGACGATACCGATGTGCGTAACCACAAAACTTTTATGACCAGCAATAGCTGTTTGTAATGTGGCATATCGATGTGCGTAACCACAAAACTAATATCACCAGAAATATCTGTGTGTAGAGTGACGATATCAATGACCGTAACCACAAAACAAATATGACCAGCATTATATGTGTGTAGTGTTACGATATCGATGTGCATAACCACAAAACTAATATAACCAGCATTATATGTGTGTAGTGTTACGATATCGATGTGCGTACCCACAAACATAATATGACCAGCAAAATATGTGTGTAGTGTTACGATATCGATGTGCGTAACAACAAAACTAATATGACCAGCATTATATGTGTGTAGTGTTACGATATCGATATGCGTAACCGCAAAACTAATATGACCAGCATTATATGTGTGTAGTGTTACGATATCGATGTGCGTAACAACAAAACTAATATGACCAGCATTATATGTGTGTAGTGTTACGATATCGATATGCGTAACCACAAAACTATTTTGACCAGCAATATATGTGTGTAGTGTTACGATATCGATGTGCGTAACCACAAAACTAATATGACCAGCATAATATGTGTGTAGTGTGACGATATCGATGTGCGTAACCACAGAACTAATATGACCAGCAACATATTTGTGTAGTGTTACAATATCGATGTGCATAACCATAAAACTAATATGACCAGCAATATATGTGTGAAGCGTTACGATATCGATATGCATAACCACAAAACTAATATGACCAGCAATATATATGTGTAGCGTTATGATATCGATGTTCATAACCACAAAACTAATATGACCAGCAATATATGTGTGTAGCGTGACGATATCGATGTGCATAACCACAAAACTAAAATGACCAGCAATATATGTGTGTAGTGTGACGATATCGATGTGCATAACCACAAAACTAATATTACCAGCAATATATGTGTGTAGTGTGACGATATCGATGTGCATAACCACAAAACTAATATGACCAGCATAATATGTGTGTAGTGTGACGATATCGATGTGCATAACCACAAAACTAATATGACCAGCATTATATGTGTGTAGTGTGACGCTATCGATGGGCATAACCACAAAACTAATATGACCAGCAGTATATGAGTGTAGTGTAACGATATCGATGTGCATAACTAAAAAACTAATATGACCAGCATTATATGTTAGTAGTGTGACGATATCGATGTGCATAACCACAAAACTAATATGACCAGCATTATATGTGTGTAGTGTGACGATATCGATATGTTTGTGTAGTGTTACGATATCGATGTGCATAACCACAAAACTAATATGACCAGCAATATGTTTGTGTAGTGTTACGATATCGATGTGCATAACCACAAAACTAAAATGACCAGCAATATCTGTGTGTAGTGTGACGATATCGATGTCCGTCACCATAAAACTAATATGACCAGCATTATATGTGTGTAGTGTTACGATACCGACGTGCATAACCACAAAACTAATATGACCAGCAATATCTGTGTGTGGTGTGACGATATCGATGTCCGTCACCACAAAACTAATATGACCAGCATTATATGTGTGTATTGGGACGATATCGATGTCCGTCACCACAAAACTAATTTGACCAGCATTATATGTGTGTAGTGTGACGATATCAATGTCCGTCACCACAAAACTAATTTGACCAGCATTATATGTGTGTAGTGTGACGATATCGATGTCCGTCACCACAAATCTAATTTGACCAGCAATATATGTGTGTAGTGTGACGATATCAATATGCAAAGCTACAACACCGGTACATGTATGTATGTATTACATGTACAACAATATCAATGTGTATAATCACAGCACTAGTACATGGCTATGGAGTTGCTTACCTTTTACAGAATTGTATTATAAACAACAGTTTCTGTTTTGCATCTCAGATTTTTACAATTCCTTTTTCTATACTTTTTAGGCCAATGGTTATGATAATCACCATCTTCTCAGTTTTATTTCATATATATACCTTGTTGACTGCACTATTGTGTTGTATGTTATGCAACGACCTGAATATAGTTACACTCTTAATGGAGTCACTGGTTTATGTGACAACTCAAAAACTGTTTTATATTTATAACTGGCTTATGCATGTAAATGTCGATCGTTATGTATAGCTAATCATGCTATAAATAAAATATTGTATCTTGTAGGAACAATTATAGAGGGTGAATCCGAATTATCATTATCAAAGAATCTATTAAATAAGCAGATTACCTCATATAGGCGAGTGTCGGGATGTTGGGAACTTTCGAGGAATAAATTAATAATACACTTTTGGACGGATTAAGTGCAGAGTGCAATTTCGTGATATAATCTATGACGTCACATAGCATCGGACACGTGCATTCCTTTACAAATGACAGTGTGAGAAGTTTTATGCAAAATAGATATATAAAAATAATACCTTTTGTTGGCAATATTATCTAACCTAAGAAGTATGGTAATGCGACAATTTACATGTATTATGTTGTTTTGTCACAAATATTGAAATTTAACCGGTAATCTGTTAGACTACATTCTGTGAGAAATAATTGTACGATTGTGGTTCTATTTTAGGTAAAGCTTCGTATTGAATATGACGATAGACTGCCTTATGTAAAACTGAGTACAATTAATTTTGTTATTAATACTACGTGTACCTATCATTTAAGTTTCGAGGCGGCTCAGCCGGAAAAACAATTTAGTACTCAGTCCAGTTGTCAGACTTTCTGTGCATGTGGTGTTCATATTGTTCGATTGAATGATTCGTTTTTTCATTTAAACAGTCTGTTTTTCAAAGTCACTCAAAATTATTTTATTTCATAAGTTTAATAGCTTAGTATTGGAACCATGATGATAATACTTTTGTAGGATATTTTCTAACCAGACGAGACTACAAAAAAAGGTAAACATGGATCTCTGGGTGAGATTGGAAGGACAAAATTAATAGCCTGTAAAGATATATCGAGTGACTAGGCTTATATACGTTCTGTGGCACCTGATGGTCCATTAAATACAAATTAGCACAAATAACTGTCCAACGTACCCGCCTGATATTAAACGTCATAAGCAATGAGATCCTCAATTTAGCTTTAAAAACAATAGATACCATTAAAGCATTGCCGAAATACACTTTTTCGATGTTTTATTTCTATCCGAAGTACTGAAAAATACGTGTGATGAAAACATGTAAAAGAGAAACATTACGAAACATTGCCTCGCTTTTCTCCCCTTATGTCCCATAACACTGTGACGTAAATCTTGACGAGCCGCCTTTTTATAAAGGTAAACAACATGGAAGTCGAGTACGATCAGATCTCGGTGAAATTGACGGTATTTACTTTAATGACGGAATGCAGCAATATATGTTCGAACCGATGGTTTTAATGGATCAGGCTGACGCCAGTTACGTAGAACATTCGTCATCTGAGAGCGATTCTGAGGAAGAAACCGACCGTCAACATTTGCCTGGAACGGATCCGTTCGAATGGTAAGAGCAGTGCTGTGCCAATTCAGCACAATATATATATATTGACCATTTGGTTGGTTTTTCTTACACATTCGGCAGCTGTTATAATAAAAGCCTATTTACATAGACTATGTTAAACAAGCGACAAGATGAATGCCCTTGATAATACACTATGATTAAAATTAGTTCGACAAAAGAGGCGATCTCCCGTGACTTTATTACATACAAAACTTTTAAATGAAATGATATGATTCGGAGTCTATGTACGACGTAGCGCCTGTTACAGAACTTTTCTGAGATAATGTTAAACATTTCTAAATAGAATGTCGAATTCAGTATCGACGACAGGTTAAACTTTTTAAGTAGAAAGTCGGTAACATTTGCGTCAGGGACTTTTTTCATTGTTGCTATCCAAAATGCTAATTAGTATGGACACTCCTGCATTCCAGCCTTCGCTACGCTCCATTAACTAGCGATGTTGTTCTTGAGTAGTATGAAACCATGAGGAAGCAGTTCTTTGGTGAATATGAAACGAGCAACAGGTAATCAACTTACGATACCAACAGGTACTTGTTGAAGTCCACGCCTCTCTAATCGCCCCTGTCATCTCCGGAGTGTCACACGTACTCGGCCCGTTGTTGTTCCTTCTGTATATCAACGACATGCTTGTAAGAGTCTCGTCTACAAACATTTCGCAGATGACAGTCTGCTTTACAGAAGAATCAAATCAGAACGCGACTCTGACATTCTGCAGGGAGACATCAGAAGCCTGGAACAATGGGAAACCGACTGGCAGATGCGGTTGAATCCATCAAAGTGCGAGGTCATACGAATAACCCGCAAGAGGAGCCAATCGCCAAGCAGTACACTGTACACGGACATACACTCAATCTTGCCCCAAATGGTAGATACTTGGGTGTGACCATCAATGAAAAACGGCTGTGGGATAGTCATGTTGATGCCATCACAAAGAAGACCAATAACACCATTGCCTTCTTGATGAAAAATACAGCCAGCTGCCCACTGAAGTGAAGGCCCAAACTTACAAGACACTGGTTCGTCCAATCCTTGAGTATGCATCTCCAGTCTGGGACCCCACACCACAACTAATATCAACAAATTGGAAGCAGTCCAAAAAAGGGCAGCGAGATTCGCTTACGGAGATTACAGGACTGCAAGCAGCACCAGCAATATGGTGGGCACACTTCAGTAGCCACCTCTACCACAGAGAAGGTGTACCTCCACCCCACTGCACCATTTACAAGAGGAAATTCCACCAGATACACGCAGCCTTTCTGCCGGACGAACATTTACAAGAACAGCTTTTTCCCATCTGGTATCTGCCTGTGGAACCAGCTGCCGGATCGCATAGCCACTGCCCAGACCATAAAGGGTTTCAAATCCGGTCTTGTCGCCCTCCAGTGGTCGACACCATCCACGTTTTTATTGTTTTTTTTAAATTCTTAATCTGTACATTTTTGCACCTCACAACGGCTTTGTATATACACCAAGTGCGTTTATGACTCAGAGGGGGCCCTGCATTTTATTAGGAAAAAGAAGAAGGGGGATACTGAAGCGAATTGCCAGAAAGTCTGGCGCCTCAAAAATCGCTTTTCACAATAATATTCCTATGTAGAAATAAATTTCACCTTAAACAGGGTCCCAATATAACCCAGCCCCTTGATTTGCAGAATCTCCAATCCTTTGATGAAGCTAGGATGATTTATATCATATATGAACAAGTTTGACAGAAAGGTTATTGAGAGGAAGAGAGGAAAATTGTCACGACTAGATGATGCTTCAAACTCAAACTGAAAAAAAAAGATCATAAATGTATGAAAAAAAATAGACTTTTCCATTTCCCATAGTATTCCTATGTAAAACTGAAAGTCCCCTTACAAGACCTCTATAAACGCAAATCCCTTGATTTGTACAAAATTAACAGCTGATTTATCCCAAAACAGCCAAAACCTGTGTAGGCGACCACCTTTATTAAGCAGCCGCCTATCATAAAGCAATCATATTTTCTATTTCCCATTTCTATGTTTAAGAGTTAATTAACCTGTATTAAGCAACAACCTCACATGATAACTTTTGCTCATTTCATTGACTGGCTGCTTAACACAGGTTTGAATGAATGACATATACAATATGGATATAAGTTCCCTTCAGTTCTTGTCAAGACTCTCCTTCAATCTAGTTGTGTTACTAAACAGGAACGAACATAATAGACAAAAAATAAAGCCCCAGCTGAGATATGAATCCAAAATTAATTACATTGTATGTTAATCACTCTACCTTTGTAACACTTTCTTTTCAAAGGGAACATTGTAAACTGCAGCCCACGTGACTACCCGCAAGTATAGTTTGGTTTCTGGAGATGTGCCTATCTACACAGGTCAAAATATCGTACCTTGGACCGACTGCACCCACCCACACAATAATAAATCTTGTATTTACGTGTTTTATGGGACTATATGTTCATTTGAAGAAAAAAAAAATGTCATAATAATATCTTATTTATTTATTTATAAAAGTCTAACATGTATTAAGCAGCCACCCAAGGGAAATGTGTGATCATTTTTTATCTGTCTCAATAAACATCATGACTTCAACTTTCTCGGTAAAAATATGGACCCTCTATCAAGCAACCACCTGTGTTAAGCAACCAGTTTGGCCATTTCTCTTGGGTGGCTGCGTAATACAGGTTAGATAAGATATATAAGATATGGCATAGTGATGACTCTAAATACTCAAACAAACAAACAAATGACGCCTTGATATAAGGTACATGTATATAAGTGTATCTGGAAAATGAAATAACACACACAGCTGATGCTTTTAATGTTAATTAAACCAGATTTGAAACAATTGTGTTTATTTTGTAAAAAGACTGATTTCCAGTTGTGTAAGTTATTTTTTTCACTATACAAAAGGATGAGTCGACTTGGTTTTTAATTTGATATTACACTATATATTATTAGAAAACATGTACTGTTGTGAGTGTGTGTTACTAGAGTGTATTTTATGAATAGAAAATGGGACTAGTTTAAATACATTTAACTTTTAATTACATAATTTGAGTCCATTACCTTAGTACAACACGATATGCTTTTGTGGCAAACACATCTACATCTTTTGTAGAAATTCTGGGTTCAAATCTCATCATTTGCAAACAACATGGAAAGGAGGCCAGATGGCTTCAATATGGTGAAAAAGTTGTTTTTTAATGAAATTATTCTCTATTAAATATCTCTATGATTAATACATATATATAATATGTTTTTTAATGGTGTTTGTTGCTGCATGGACAACATATTTTTTTATTACTTACAGTATTAGAGATTTTTTTTTTGAGCTGCTCACATTTTCAATCTTACTTTTAATATTTTAAGTTTTGTGAGGCATCAGAATTTTGTGCTTACTCTATCTGACTGCTATACATTAAAAATTATATTTAATATATATTTTCTGTGGGCTGCAATTTACAATGTTCTCTTTAAAAAGAAAATGTTACAAAGGTAGAGTGATTAACATACAAACAAATTAGTTTTGGATTCAAATCCCAGCTGAGGCTATATTTTTTGTTTATTCTGTTCGTTCCTGTTTAGTAATACAACTAGAATGTAGGAGTATCTGGACAAGAACTGAAGGGAACTTATGTCCAGATTGTATAATTTTTTATTCAAACCTGTGTTAAGCAGCCAGTCAACTATGGGAAATGGAAAAGTCTATTTTCTCTCATACATTTATAATCATTTTTTTTTCACTTTGAGTTTTGAAGCATCATCTAGTCGTGACAATTTTCCTCTCTTCATCTCAATAACCTTTCTGTCAAACTTGTTCATATTTAATATAAATCATCCTAGCTTCAGCAAGGGATTGGAGATTCTGCAAATCAATCGGCTGGGATATATTGGGACCCTGTATAACGTGACCTTTACTTCTACATAGGAATATTATTGTAAAAAGCGATTTTTGAGGCGCCAAACTTTCTGGCAATTCTCTTCAGTATCCCTTTCTTTTTTTTTCATAAATGCAGGGCCCACTCTAAGGCAAAACGCACTTTATGTTTATACAAAGCCGTTGTGAGGTGTAAAAAAATGTACAGATAAAGAATTTAAAAACCGATAAAAACGTGGATGGTGTCAACTACTGGAGGGCGACCGGACCGGACTTTAAGCCCTCTATGGTCTGGGCAGTGGCTATGCGATCCGGCAGCTGGTTACACAGGCAGATACATGTAAAATGAAATTAATAAAAATAGTAATTGCGAAACCATCTTTCAATGATAACAAATGATAATAAAATGACACGAAACTATATAACACGATATCACAAATTTACCAAATTCTAGACGCGTAAATCTAGATTTCAAGTTCGCTTTTCAGCATGACCATAAGCTATAAAAATCATAATGTGCTATTCGTACATGTTATTACTTATTACTTGTACGATGCAAAATAATGTTAGGCAAGCTATGTTGTAAGAATCGAAAAAGAAAGAAAATTAATAAGTTAAGGAAAAAGTACAAGCATATTGACTGGGAGTTAGTTACCATTGCAAGGCACCATTCTATTGTTTTATAACGAAATATGTACTTACGTCTTGCTGTGTGACATCATTTCCGGTTGCAAGAAGAAGAATGCTTTGATCAACAGCAAGAACGTTTACCATGGACATGGGATCGGTCGTTACCTGGAGGTTAACGCTTTCTCCTGGTTCTGCTTGTTTCTTGTCGAAATCGATCGATACCTAATATATTTTATGAAAGAAAACGTGTTCATATTATATGTTTCTGTCAATGAATCGTCATTAATAGTCATTAGGTCATCGCTTTCGTTCGGTGACCTAATAACCTCCCACTACTGATGTTCGGACCAACTACTGTAGTGTGAACGTTTGTCAGTAACCTGCAAAATACTCAGATTTATTCCCAGGTTATCCTTCACCAGTAAAACTTGATATGTCATGTGGGAAGCACTATTGGTGGATGCGCCAACAAAATGACACATTTATATGTCGAAGTGCCATGAAAACCTTTCATTTATTCAGATTTACTATGATTTATTATGAAAAAGCACAGGTCCACTTTTCGTATTCATTTTTTTATAAACCTCCTATTATATTATTTTACATAACGAATCCTGTTTATTTAAAACAGTATATAGTCTTAAGATTTACCTATTAGAATTTTATTCTTTTGTTATTTATAAAATAAGTTCTAGGATTTCCATGGTAAAAAAGTATTCTACAAAGAATTCCTTTAAAATTTTATTTTCATAACAGGAATGTATACCCGCATTAAAGTGCACAATTACAGGTAGGTTGGCAAGCTTGTTTCTTTTAAAGAGGGTGCAGTAACACCATGAGATTTTTTGATAAAAGATGTCCTCAAATGCTCATAAATACATGCATATGTTGAAATCCTATAAAAGTCACTTTTTTAACACCAGTGATGTCTTATTGCAGTATATGCTATGCCAACTTTTGTTCTTCTTATCTACTGCAGGAAATCACAACCACTATAAACCATTTTGAAACTACTTTAAAACCAAATTACCAAAGCTTAAGAATCATGTTATCATGACAAAAATGGGCGTAACTGTGTAGTGAGAAGTTAATTAAAAATCACGAACCTTATTTTTGAAGACGTCTGTACCCTCATTAACCTCAAAATAAAGCGAGTCAGCGTTCCAGATTTCACCAAGGTTGTCAAAGTAATAGACAATCAAATGGCCGTATGGTTCCATTTTTTCTGTTACCGGAAATGACACCACAACTGAGGTTGATCCTTGCCCATCTACCTCGCCAGAATGCAAAATCAGGTCGTTTGTCATGATCTGCAATTAAAATAAGTATTGAAAACAGAATATCTACAAAGGAAAACTATAATATTGTATTTGATGTGTGCAGTATATTGATAATCAAGTCAAAAGTACCCATAACTACATGTATTATTAATAGCGAAAGAACGACTCTGGCGTACGTATATGAAAAATAGCGGCATGCTTCTAGGGAACAGAAGATATTTGAGAGGAAGAATAATTAACGTTTATTTCAAGATATAGTACCCCTATGCACGTACAAAGAACAAATTCAGACATTGAAAAACGAAACAAACATTTAAAATCACTCACCATAAAGAATAGTTCATGTATCGGGTTAATGGACTGTACGGTGTATGCTGCTGTCTTGCCAGCCTGTAACAGGAAAGGAGTCAGTGACAATACTCGTGAACCGAGGTGACAACATATTGCCTTATCTATAAATATGACGAACATATAGGCAGAGACGTCCAGTTCACTGTAACATGAGGGCGCACATGCGACAGCGAACAAAATTGATCGTGAGTTACTAGGATATGAATGACTATAATCTTAATATTCAAAATATCAAGGAAGTGTTTCCTTTATTTCGCTATTAATCCTTTTCGGTTCATAGGGTTAATAATAACAGTTTATATTGGAATGCACTTTTTCGAAAATGCATTTGCATTTATTGATGAATTGCTAACATACACTATAATGTCGTCATTCATAACTTCATACCAGTTTGTTTTACTCATTTAGAATAAAAACAAAATCACCACGTTCGTTGTTCAAGACTTGTATTTTAATTGTAAATTGTTTGAACTTATCAAATTCAAAACGATCATAATTATATAGGACAATCAATTCTAATATCTTGAATTATAAACTAGGTGCTGCCACACCACATGTAATTGAACTAGTGTGTTACTCATTGACAAGTGATATATCAATTAAATACTAAAAGCACTCAGTATAATGAGTGCATTGACAGTCTGGTATGGACCCAGCTGTTGTTGTCAGATATGATCTATTATATCTAGATGGATTTTTGTTTCATTGTTTTATAGTTTGAGTCACCAGCTACCATAATATCTTTACTGGCAGTGTCGACTACAAGGTTAAACATTTTATTATTTTGTTATAAACAGAGACAAAACTTGGTAGTATGTAATAAACTGTTATAATTAAGTAGAAGACACATATAAATTAAATTCCAGGGGTTGCTTCCAAGGTCGGGACTACAACTAAAATGTATTATCTCTTTGATATACATGTACATACAACATGACTCTCCACATATACTTCCAATTGGTTCTTTTATTTCCGGTTTGTGGCAAGAAGGAAGCACATTCACATCGGATGGTACAGAATCATTTCAGGAAAAGTTAGTATTTCAAAACTCCATTTTAAATTACTAAACAAAAAAACTGACATTTGAAACACATGCATTTTCTTCTACCGATACATTTAAATATTACTTGAACCATTTAAGTAATGTATAGAATGTATAGAATATATTTACAATCATGTTTAATTGAAGTCAGTATGAATGTTTCGGGTTCTCTACTTACTGCAACTACTGATGCATTGTTTATCAGTTGTATTGTTCCATAGTCCCTCAGCCAGCTGGGCTTGTTGGCGTCATGTTTCGCTACAATGCCTTTGTAGTGTACCTTGTGTAACAAGACATGTATCTTTTAACTTTAGAACGATTTTACTAATACTATGTATCCAAGATATTAGTATATAAGACATCGTCGGTACGTAACGTTTTCGATATAAATTGTTTAACTATGTATTACTGTGATTTGAGTATTGATTTTCAAAACAATGTTTTAAATATTGACTTGACTTTTGTTCTTGGTATCAGAATTGTGTTTATCTTCAGATACTGTTAAAGTAAATATAAACTCTGCACTCTGCTCGTTGAATGTTATATAGCTGAGAATTTCAAATATGTTCAAAATTGTATGTTCTGAAAAACAAAAACTATATCTAATTATATAAAAGGAAAACCGTAAATGTGTATAATATATCGAATTCAAAATGTGTGCAGCATTGTTTCAACCAAAACACAGACATCAATGTTGACCATTATCTAATAACTTTATATTTGATAGAATTGCCGCTGACCTCAATGTGCAGAGACTGCGCTATATTTGGCGGTAAAATCGCGAGTTCAAGTATTCCTCCAGGTGGCGGTGTCATCATCACGTCTGGGAGCGAGTGAGCTCGGTACTGGTGCAGATCTTTGTCATAAAACTTTACGTAAGTTACAACTCGTACATCCTGATCTGTAGATATCACTGGATTGCCATTTGCTTGTACCAAGGACACCTATTTGTATAGAACCGTTTGACATTTTTTAACACAATTACGTTCAGGTTAGGTATTCACTTTTGGTGCGAAGTTTTAAGTAAGCAACTGCACACAATTGAATAAATATATATGATAACAAGTATTTACATTTTACTAAAGACCAATTCGACTAATAAAACGTCAGCGTACATTTTAACTGCTATTGGTTATAATTCCAAACCTATTTCTGGCATTTGTTGGAAGCGTTAATTTTTTATATACTTTTAATTTTTGTATTAAATCCCAGTTTGGATTATGTAATATATCAGCTTTTGCATACATTCTACACACCGAGACTAAAAGTACCACCACAAATTATAAAAAAATATACAAATAGATATACAGACATTTGGTTAGCATATATAATGAATGGAAAAAGACACATTTGCAGATATATTAAGAAACAACATTTATTATCAGCAGTATTCAACACGACTGTCAAGTATCTGCTTTAATAAGAAGGGTTCCCTATGATGAGCCATCTCAAGACCATTTATCTCTCACCACTGCGGTCGTGGGTTCGATTCTCGCCCGCTCCAAAACCTTTATATGAGAACGTTTGCCAGTTAATTGCGGAAGGACGGCGGTTGTTCTATTCAGATTCGATTCGAAGTCTTTCTTTACTGATAAAAATAAATGACCTGAAATTATTGCTATTGTTTACAATGATGTGTAAGAAAGGATGCGAACAAAATGCATACTCATTTTACTGCGATTTTCAACATAATGGTACTTTTAAATAGTTTAAATTATACTAGTATTTGTTTAATAAGTACATCAGCGTTATGGTTAAACAAAGTTTTTCTTCCTACATAAATGCTAATATGTTAAGATATTGGATATGTACTGTCCATATTACATGTTTGTTAATATCTGTAAATGGTGAGAGGCATTGTCTTTTTTAACAAACTTTATGATATATATCCTTAATGGTTGTGTCCTTTTTTATTCCAATAGTTTATTGAAATTTGTAAAAGATAAGTAACTTAAGACAAATATTAAAAAAACAGCTTGCATGCAAAATAATTCCGTCTTCTTTACGATTTTGACAAATTGACTAATGTAGCACACCCGTGGTTGCATAGAGTAAAGAACTCGATTTTTCAAACACACAATTTTTATTCAGCAATATTTAATCCGTGTTCTAATATAAAATCAAGTTCCATAAACTTTAAATATACACAAAGTTCTAAAATTAAACAACTAGTCTCTAAATGTAACCAACATCCTTCACTCTTAATGTTCCGTCCCCCCCCCCCCCTCCCCCACCCCAGATACTAAAGTTCTCGAGTTTATATAGGTTTGAGGAAACAACAAAGTAATTAAAAGCTGATGCAATCCTTGTGAAACAAGCATGTGATAAAAGATAATTAACAAACATAATGACAAAAACATCTAAGCATTATATAATGCACAGCATAAACTATCTAATCAACCTAATTGTGCTACCTTTAACTAGTAAACAAAATAATCAACTTTGGTTTATAAATCTGTTTAGACAATTAAATGTCGAGGTAATTGATTTTACATATTTAGTTGTTCAATCGGGGAATCATTTAATACCCATATTATGACATAGACATAAACATATTTTATTGACTAAAACTTTACAGTTTCTCATCATTATATATACTATTGACAATAGTTTTGCACATGACAGATATAAGCATTATAAACATTAAATTTTGCAAGAGTATAAAATGTTTAGTATAATATACGTGTTTGTTAAACAAAATATATTAAGTAACAAAAAAATATGATTTACCCATATAATCTTAGTATTTTACCCACCAAATTATAATAAAGTAATTCAGCTTATTTATTAACAACACATACATAACATTTGACATAACTTTCGTGAGAATATACTATTAATTCATTAATTTAATATTAAGTTCGGAATAGAGAGTCTAATTTTTAAAGCTTCCGATATGTATTTGCTATGTTAGCAAGTTCAATTTTGTTTGAAGATGTAGCAAGGTTACAAATTTGACCATACTTGGTCTTCTAATATAATATTTTTTTATAAACTTATTTCTAATATCAGTAAACATAGAACACAAAAAAAAATGAAACTCGTCTTCAATATCGATACTGTTACAAACTTGGCATTTACGTTCGTTTCTATCTTATCTGTCCCTGGAATATCTACCAGTTTCGATTCTAAGTGAATGAGAAGAAAGTCGTAATTTAATTAAAACACTGCGTAAGGCTTTGGTACACAATAAATCAAGATAATTTTCATAAAAAAAAGTTGATTTTACATTTCTGTATAAAACGTTGAGACCCCTATTTGAAATGAGATCTGCATTCCAGTTTTGAATAAAACAATCTTCTACTCTTTGGCGAAATATTGAAATAAATGTATTATTAATACCATTAGTTGGTTCATCCCAAACATATATAAACCCATAGTTATGTAACATACATTTAACATTTGACAACCAATTTATTTTCTCATTTTCACAGTCTTCATATGTACTAGTATATACACAATTTAAAATCACATTATCCGACTTTAATAGCCTTATCTAGTATTTGATTATCCTTATAAATCTTGATATATAAAGCGGATAGCGGCCAAGTTTTCCATAGACACCTGCATTGCTCGTTGTTAACTTAACCCCTAAAATATTCTTACAGAATTTTAAATGTATTTTCTCGATGTCCTTGGACTTGGTGAATCCCCATACCTCACTCCATAACTAAGAATAGATGTAACAAAAGCATCAAATAATTGCAAAGATGTTTTTGGACGAATTTCAAATTTTCTTATATTTGAAGATAAAAGATTCATTGCTTTTAACGCTTTACCGCAAAGATATTGTTGATTCAATGTAAATGTACCCGTATAATTAAAAACAACACCTAGATAACTAAACTCATCTACAATATCCAATATATTTTCATTATAGTGGAAACGTTCGGATTCTTTTAATCTACCTTTCGGTATTTACTTGGAGACCTCAAATATTGCAATAATCATGTAAACTATCAATACTTCTTTGCAGATACTCCGGGCTTGAACCTATGAGAATCATGTCGTCAGCAAAAAGCAATAATATTAAAGTATTTACTCTGTTTTGTAAAACGAGCTCAATGTCCTCCATGAACAGAGCAAACATGATCGGCGACATTATTTCTCTTTGCTTTAAGCCTGCTGAAATATTGAAAAAGTCCGAACAAGGTCCGCTTAAGTTAACACAAGATTTAACGGAATGATACATTGATCGAATAATCCTAAGCACTTTCCCCTTAACGCCTAATTTAAATAACTTAAACCACATTGTGTGTCTATAAATTGAATCAAAGGCTTTTTTAAGATCAACAAAAGCGCAATATAGATGATTGTTACTGTTAAGAACTTTATCGATATTACATCGGAGTATAAATATAGCATCTGTGGTGGATTTCCCCTTTCTAAAACCAAATTGAACCTCTGATATAATATTATTTTCATCACATCATTTATTTACTCACTCATTTAAAACACTAGTGAAAAGTTTGCCCATACATCTAACTAGAGTTATTCCCCGGTAATTATTAACTTCTTTGTCACCCTTTTTTGTGTAGTGGAATAATACAACCCTTAGTCCATTCATCTGGAAAACACCCAGTATCAAAAATAATATTAAAAATGTCTGTAAAATGAGACGATAATATATCGCAACTTGATATTAAATATTCATTAAGCATATTATCTCCAGCGACCTTCTTTTACTTTAACGCTCGGATCGCGACCTCATCTTCTCGGACACTTATATATCTATCCAATTCTTAAAAAACTGGGTCGTCCTGATTTAAATCATGGGTTTGGTTAAAAGTTTCGGCATCATCGGAAATAGTAACAGGTATATCTTTAAAAAGATTTACAAAATATGTATTAAAATCATCTAAAGAAATGTCTGGGGGAGTTTGTTTTATTTTGATAAAAAAAATCACGTGGTCTAGAAAAACGCATACTTTCAAACTCTTTCATTTGTTTGTATTTATAAGCACGTTTCTTTTTTTTTTCAATAATTTTTATAAGCAATCTTGTAATCAGCAAGTAACGTTCTGTTCACATCTGACTTATTTAGATTAGAAGTATACAATGCTTCTTTATTACGCTTTTTAGCTTGAATACACTCCTTGTCAAACCACCGCGTTGTATCACTGTTCTGAGTGTTAAACTTTGACCCAGAAACATTGTTTTTCCTTTTAAAAAGGGGATCGGCCACTTTGCGGATTGCATTCGTAAATTTTACAATAAGATTATTAATACTTAACGGACTATTTTATAGATAGTATCTAAAAATGTATTGAACTGTGGTAATTTGCCTATTATTCCTCTGCAAAAGGCATCTATATGTTCATTTTCCCATTTAGTACTTTCTGCAAACTTTGCACAATGTTCACTGTCAAGACAAACAAGTCATTTAATTGTAAATTATAACGGCGCTTGGTCGCTGAACTCATTGAAATTCTCAATTTTGAAATTGCTCACTGATCGAAAATCGCGTTCCCTTACTGAAAGATAATCTATTACACTACACCCGTGCCTGTTAACATATGTATAAGAGCCATTACCAAAGTCACAACCTATTCTACCATTGGCTATTCTTAATGAGGTAGCTTTACACAAATCTAATAATTTATTTCCCTGTGAGTTAATAACGGTATCTTGTGATGATCGCTGCAATGGATTATCTGGTATGTAATCTAACGAGTCTAAATCTTCTACAATACTATCGCATACAATGTAATCGTTTCTGTTTGACACCCGTGCATTACAGTCACCTGCTATAAATAGCCTACCTAGTGACTCGAAATCGTGAGCATCGTTTTGCAGTAATTTAAATAAATCGACATCAAATATGTTTGCCGCCAGCGATTCATCTCCCCACATATACACACCACATAAATAGGTATCGTAATCGTTACAAAAGAAATCTTTACCTATCTTTAACCAAATAATTGTATCGTTATGATTTCGTATAATTGATACACCTGTTTTAATAATGTTTTTTATATAAATAGCAATAACACCACTATTACGATTTGCCATCTTGTGTCTGAATTTCCTATAAAAATATAGCATTTATAACCCGGAAGGTCAATGTCACTGTCCTCTGAAGTCCACGATTCTGATAATATTAGGATATCGTTTTTACACAAAATATTTACGAAATCATCATTCTCCTTCTTAAGATCACTCAGTCCATTACAATTCCAAACTAGTATCTTGAGTTCATTCTCTGCGTTTCCCTAGACAGCTTTGATTGGTTTCCCGTCAATATAAAGGGGGTCGTAACTTATCTATGCGCGTCACCCTTCCTGTTTAGCGTTCTTCATTATTGGTGACAGCTTACGTCGCTTCGCGACCACCTCGGGGGGAAATTGATCATGCGTATAAAAATCTCTCTATCAGGAAACAGGTTGAACTTACACACAACTTTACGTTTGTAACCCGGCGCGGGGGAGCCGATCCTGTGTACCCTTTCTAATTTCATATTGTCAGCAACATCTTTAGCTATTTGTAATTTATCATGCATCAACTGACGAAATTTTACTTCTGTTTCTTCTGCTTTCTCATTTGGGGATTCTGGGATGTTGCCAATAATTATGTTATTTCGCATTGACTGTGACTGGAGATAAATAATAAAGTCTTTCAGTTTTTTTTATTTTCATGCTCCATTTGGGAGAGTTTATCTTGTAATATTCCCAATGCGTATTCCGTGGAATTGACTCGATCTTTCGTTTTCTGCAGTCTTTCCGTTGTAGCCTTATTCATCTTTTCTATCTGTAACCACATTTTTGTCATATCCTGGTCAAAGAATCAACTTTCTTTTCTAAAGAATCTAGGGCAAGTAGCCTTTTATCCATGTCGTTTATTTTGGTGGAGATACTACCCAAAACTACCATAATGTCTGCATTTGTTGGGTTTCCATTCTGAGTCTGATCAGGGGAAGTAACTGCAGCTGTTTTGTCGTCCATAGTTGAGGTTCGGGGAGGAGTAACTCCCGGTGATTGAACGTCTAGTACGCTAATGAAGTCAACAGTTTTTTCAGAAGAAGTAGCAGATGCCGGAGTAGAAAACACTGGCAAGTAGTTGGTATTAAGTTTAGACGAAGTACCTTGATCATAAAACAAAGAGTTAGTTTCATCTATAGCAGCACTTAAACTGTTTACAAAACTCACCCCCTCAGGCGATTGTCCATGTTTCGGCGCCTTTGTCACACCGGGGTCACTGTATTCACTGCTATAATTCCTTTTGTTTTTTATGTTTTTTCGGCATTATTGCACATAATCACACATTTATATCAATGAAAGGACATTTGACGATGTTTATAACAAAAATCCAAAACAAATGTCCACTTTAAATAATGATTTTCACGAAAACAATTATAATTTCGATGGAGCGACACAAAACACGTCTCACACCTTATTCATCACGTGACCAACCTAAATGCAGATAATGACCAAACCACACCAACATTATGAAATATATATCGTAACAATTTAAGTAACATCATTCTTTAACTATTAAACAAAGTAATTAAGTTTCGCTTATCAACCTATGCATACAACAGAGGGACAATTACTAATTAAGTCAATGCCGAGATAATTGATTTTACATAATCAGTTGGTTCATCAGTGAATCCTTGAATAAGTACATGGTGGACATAATGACTAAAACATACCAATATTGTGAAATGCACATCATAGACAAGGTAATTAGCTCATTCTTTATCTTAACTAATGATAATTAAGCCGTACTGAGATGATGGACTTCACATATCCTGGATATAACCCTTAAATTCTTGATCACCTGTTAGATAGAGAGTTTTGACCTGATTTATAATAAACATAGTAATTATCTAATATCTGCAGAAGCCATCATCTCTAATGAGGCATTGCCTGTACAGAGGTCAGTGATCAGTGGTCATTATGTTACACTAAGTCATTGCTTCGCCTCCTCTCATTGAAAAAATTATT
This sequence comes from Panopea generosa, assembly GCA_029582155.1. NCBI lineage: Eukaryota > Metazoa > Mollusca > Bivalvia > Adapedonta > Hiatellidae > Panopea > Panopea generosa. Next base: position 28,661,757 of record CM055896.1, on the reverse strand, counting down.
AAGGAAGGATATGCCCAAATTTGCGTTTACTGTGTAAGAAAATATCATATATACATTCCAATGAAGACAGGTTGCACGTATAGCTGTGTTAACAGATTTATCATTTTATACGCGAAATCAATCATTATGATTGACCAGTTTTTTAATCTATTTTGGGGGGGGGGGGCTTGTCTCAGCCAAGGTTTGTGAATTTTTAGAGGATCAATATCAACTATATAGCATTTGGATAGTCTTTTTTACATGCACTTCTTTTTTCATATTCGGCTTATAACAATTTCAATGTATAATGAATGAAAATTAAAAACTGTCTTAATGTTGAACTGCTGTTTTAGCAAGGCTAAAATTCATTGATTTTCCGTTTAAAATAATTTCTTACTATAATGATATTATATTTGTTTAAACAGTTTTCGAAAGCAACCCTTATTATTTAAATACATGTTGACTGATATATTCTGCCGGATTAATCGACGCCATCCACTATGATACCATGGTGATACTATTAGTTACGATATTTTTGCCATGGAATAATTGATATAAGCTTGCCAAAGTGCATACACAATAATATGCCTCACTTGGGGTTCGAACTTTAATTTCATAAGTATAGTAAAACAAACAAATACAAAATAAACTTTATATTACATGTATTATATGTTTAGGGTAACGTTGCAGTTGTTTCCATTATACATTTAATATGTATCATGTTTATCATAAATAAATCGCTTATAACATGATTGTAAATTTATCTCCAATTCCTTGGTTCGCAAAACAATAGCAAACATTAATAGTACTCATCATAAAATTAATGGCAGTGCGACAAATTGTACGTCTCTAAGAATCCTTTCAAAGATTTTTTATTTAATTATTATAGAATGCTTACGTGAGCTGTATATGGCAGTCCCGGTTTGAAGTAGGTTGGGCTGGATCTCGATTCAAAGCTCATTTTAAAGGGTTGATCGTAAAACTGCACCTATAATATAAATGCAATTATAGTACATGAGAACATAAGCGCACGGACGACGAATGAGTGGAATTAGTATGGACAATTTGCATATTTAAATTGCATGATGCACACATATAGAGAATATACACATCCGTATTTTAGCATCAGGTGTTTACGAAATAGGAACTGTTAGTTTATAATAATTTATTTTAGATTGATTGCGAAGAAAGGTCAGAACTTATATGAACCGCTCTCGAGTCTGCTTTCTGTGTAGAATCAATACTAAATGATGTTTTAATAGACATCAAGTCAATCTAGGGAACAAACCCGAAACCTCTGTCGTTAGCGGCATACACTACACTACCACCCTGCTTCAAGGAACTGTTGAGCTAAATGTGAGATCATAAATAACCTGATGTTCTCTATCAAATAAGGTTTACAACTAAATAATCTTACCTTTCCGGACACATTTCTTGTTAAATTGTTTAGACTCTCTGTAACACTGACATCCACAATCAAGTGGTTGCCTTTCAACTTCTGCACCAATGGGATGAAGGTATTTGGTTCAACCTCATTTGCAATTCTATCTAAAGGTACCGTGAATTTTGCCTCCCCATTTATCTACAAATAAAAAATATGTAAAAACAAAACATTTAACATGTCAAATCGGACGTATAAAAAAGATCATTAAAATTTTAACCTTAACCATTCAACCAAAGCGCCGGTCTGTATTAAATGTTAAATTACCGATGTCAACAAATCACATACATAATTTATGACAGCATCAAAAAGTACAATGTGACAAAGTTTTATTAACAATTCATCCTGTACACCATATATATTGTATACAGTTAATGTTACTGATTTTGTCACTTGACGACAAGTAAATTTCCCCTTAGTGCAATAAGGTAACAAGTGTATATGAAATAAGAACTTGGTACCTTATTGCACCAATGGGGCGATGTGTAAGTTTATATTTTAACTAGAAAGTATATTTACATCCAGAGTCATCTCTACCATGACTTCATCTCCATGATATTTCCAGGGACTGTAATGATAGTCTAAATCAGCTCGGAGCATAACCTTACCAATAACCGGCTTCCCATACGTGTATCTACATGTCATAGAAATGTACATGGCATTAAAGCTAGTAGGACAGACTCAATTATGTATTTCTACCATTGAATAACTTCTATAAGAACCAACAATTAATTGTTCTAATCATCACACACACACACACACACACACACACACACACACACACAATGTACGCAAGCTAAGCGACGTCCTTTAATTATGACAAGGGACGAATAAGTACTAGTTTTGCTTGGCGCCAAGGAAGAACCTCCTACCTTGTAGTATATTGTTTCTAAATAATTTTGAAAGACTGATTAGCCTTGTACTAAAGGATTGGTATCATTATAATTGGCAGATATTTTTCTGTTGTAGTTTTACATCTTATTATTTGTATTTTAGTTCTAACCGTTTAAATACGTATAAAACTATGATTTCCAATGCAATAGAAAAATGCATGCTTACAATCAAACAAATCAAATTAAGCAAAATGTGTATTTCCCATTTTTTCTATCGTATATATTAATAAGATATAACATGTAACGCTAACATTTAATTTTAAACGCGTATAATACTCACATGGCCTTTACTGTGCCGTGTACTTCCGTATCGCTTGTCAGTATATAAGGTGGCAGTATTACACTCGCTTTGAATTTAGGCAACACTGTTTTGAATACAAATCAAATGTAGAGATATTATTGCTAAGATTCAAACAGGTAATTCAATATAAAACATGACTAAACTTAAAGCAAGTCTGAACGTATGTTGATATACATCATATACTTACACATATATATGTGTGTTTTAAATAATATAAACAACAAGTGTGAAGCATTAGGTGATATAAACCCAGGGTATGAAGGAATTGTGCCGTATGTGCAGTGAAATGGTTCAGAAGGCCATTTTCGATCGTTGACTAGTTTGTCCCTGATATCTCTCGAATCTGGTTTGTTGAATCTCAATAAAAATTCTACTACTGGCTAAGAAGAATTCATAGATGTTTTACGCTTTCCAAACGGTGACATCATTTAATTTTCACTGAAGAAACGGATCAATCGATGTGAATAAAACGCACTGCTGTGTGACGATCACGAGCCAGGAAAACTGGGTCCGTTTTATAGTTTATTGATTTGCCAGAGAACAAGCTCTATCTCTAATCAAAGTTGATAAACAACGTATATGGTTAGTTTACTTTAGGTTTGATTGTATCAATTTTGTTTAGATGACATCAGCCAACAGCCCGATTGTTCAAATCAAAAACAATTGTATGTACTGAAAATTAAACTAATTGAAAGTTGTAATATCTAAATACGTAGCTGAACAATTCATACGAAGAGGTTATTGATCCAAGTAAAATAAGACAATAACATAATTAAACTGGCTAACATATGCTCTTTACAATATAATACATGATGATTCAATTCAATTGTTATATTGTGTTATTATAAATTACCGTATTTATCAACGTTGAAGGTCTTGGTCTTTGTTCCCTGAAATCAAATATCATTGCACGGTAAAACATCATTCATTTTATTTGTATCTTCATTTTCATTGTACTCTATCTTATTACCTTATATATCTTCACAATCGTTATGCTACGAACATTTAAGGCAATGTTTGTTCTAAAACTGCTTCAATGCATTATATATATGCATATATACATGCAATAAACACAAGACAACTTTAACATTGCGATGATTCAGACAAGCTATATACATTATTGGTGTATAAATATTGCCGTCTTCCATATGCACCTTTAGATGCACATCAATTTGTGTTTACAATCACCACATTATGTCATTCAAATAGTACATTACTTCATTCCGAAAATACGTTACATCATTCCAATAGTATCCCAAGTTGACGCTTTTGAAAGGAATTGTATACATACATACATACATACATACATACATTCTTTCTTACAGCGCCGTTTGATTTTCCATTTTCCGTCAAACAATAAAGATTTGCATATCAAATATTACTTCGACAAAATGCATTGGTGTTTTTTAAATATTCTTTAGTGTATTAAAGCACGTTTATTAAGCAGGAATAGAATACTGAAACAAACGAACGAATAACTAACCATATTGCCTACGAACGCAACAATGCTCCAAGAACCCAATAGAGGCTCCGTGTCCATTATTAAGAAGTCTTCAACTACACCGTAGTTCGGCTCACTCACATTTATCATTTGTTTGATATGGTTTCCCTTGGGGTCCTGATGTAAAAAAACAAAAACATAAATAATACAGCTACAAATGAAAAGTGCATTGACTATTCTAGTCCATTCCTGACAACGGGCTACAGTTTTACCTTAGTTGTTCAGTCAATGAATATTGTTGTACGTCATGAAAAAAGAGGTATCAACATAACTATTATACTTATATTTTAAGATATCAGAAGACTTAATAAAGAAATAATCTGTTAATAAGAAATCACATTTTATTTTATAAAGAATACAAAACATATTACGTACGTAAATAAACACATTCAATTCTCCAGTGTAAACAGTCATGTTGGAAAATAGACCAAACGTTCTGAATTGTACTGAAACAAAATAAACAAGTAATAGAAGAAGTAGTAGTTGTTGCAGCAGTAGCAATAGTAGTAATACTAGACGTAGTAAAAGTAGTAGTTGTTATAGCAATAGCAGTAGTAGTAGTAGTTGTTGTTGTTATAGTAGTAAAAGTACTAGTAGTAGTAGTAGTAGTAGTAGTAGTAGTAGTAGTAGTAGTAGTAGTAGGTAGGTAGGTAAAAGTAGTACTACTACTAATAATAATAGTAGTAGTAGTAGTAGTAGTAGTAGTAGTAGTAGTAATAGTAGTAGTAATAATAATAGTATAAGTTGTAGTAGTAGTTGTTGCAGTAGTAGGTAGTAGTAGTAGTAGTAGTTGTTGTTGTTGTAGTGGTAGTTATTGAGTGGTAGAAGTAGTAGTACTAGTAGTAGAAGTAGTTGATGTACTAGTAGAAGTAATAGTATAATCATAATCATGGTATATCATATTTCTTGATAGTAGACATAGTCATTTACATGGTATATCCTATGTCTTTATAGTAGACATAGTCATAATCATGGTATATCCTATGTCTTAATAGAAGGCATAGCCATAATCATGGTATATCATATGTATTATTAGTAGACATAGTCATAATCATGTTATATCCTATGTCTTAATAGTAGACATAGTCATTAACATGGTATATCATATGTATTATTAGTAGACATAGTCATTAACATGATATATCCTAGGTACATGTACCTGTCTGCCCTGGTTTATAGATGGCTTTATCGGTTTGTATTTGGACAGTGAATAGATTCTTTTTCTCCGCGGTATTGTGGTACTCCAGCTGTCCGTGATCAGTGAAGTAGAGCCCACCCAAGCCATGGACCAGCAATGTATATTTGGATGGATTACGCGCGTTATACATAATATCGCTGGGCACCTGCAAATATAACATTCTGCGATCAGATATACATGGCGAATAATGACGTGATTTCGGTACACGTATCGAAGCTACAAATAGAGAACATTACGTTCAATATTCACGTTATATCCGCTGAAACAAAACCATTTTAATTCTTGTTTGCATTGCTGAACTTCATAATAAATAGTCAGACAAACATTTGAATATGATAAACAATGGCTGCTAAATACATAATGTTGTACAATCAGAAAATATGGCAAACTTTTAAGCAAATTACATGGTGTGAATATGCATCAATAACGTATAAAACAATGCTTATTCCTCTTGACCTACCAAAACTTGCACGTACACATCTACTGACCTCCGCCTAAGATACGTACATGTCTGCACAAAGTTGAAAACTGTAATAGGGTGAATTCAACGTCACCCAAATGTGTGTACTACCTTAACCACACAGATAATAACGTTGTGTGGTACATGGGTCCTAATGGTCTGATTGGCTAGCGTTGGTAAGAGGGTATAATTGTTTAACTAATGTATATATAATATAATATTTTGGTTTCATTACAAAAATTATGAACACTCTAATGTATTTCCAAATTATTACAACTATATTGTTCCTAATTTGTGTATTGTTTCTTTATAGTTACAGAAACTACGTTATTATACAAATTATTCAACAGACATAGTTGAAAGACATTGTAACTAAAGCAGCATTCTTAAAATATATATTCAAACAAACTTACCGATATATTGAGAATTGCAGACTTTCCTGAAATATCACAAAGTATCATGCATACAGTTTACATGTACAAAACGCTCAAGTATCATATAAGCATATTAAGCGGTTATAAGTAGTCCGCAAAGAGTTTAGTTATGTTAATAGCTGACTGTAAGAAAATATTCGTTTATACGTTTTCAACGTTGTTCCCCATGGTTACAGTTTAGCGTGCACACATTTTAATGCCGTAGTATATCATACATATAAATAACTAATGTCTAGCATTAGAGAGACACAGCAATCACAATAGTCAATGTATAGAGTTGATCATAATAACCACAATACATACATAGATCTTATACGCATAGTTACCAAAACCTGCTTTCTTATTCTTGAAAGAAAATCTCTCTTTTTATGCAAATAGCAACACTTATCTTATAATGTTTATAATGATTGATATTGTTTTAATTGTTATTGGAAATTTTAGTAGTGAATGCACAGACATTGTTAATCAAGTCGTCCCAAATCTCATTCGAGGCGATAAATGATTTTTCAAAATATTTTTTAATTCTGCCCTTTTGCCAATGTTTATAAAAGTAGTGGATTAATAGAATTTATTTTAATACTGTTTTAGACAAATGAATAAAATGAAGAATTATGTTCTTCTTTTTGTCCGGATTAACGATAGCTGTACACCTTTTAACTAGTAAGTGTATTATAGTGTGATTGTATGTGTTGTTTTATTACTGTATAATAACTGTGATATTAAAATATTGTCGAGGTGTCTCTTACTATTCTGTAGAGAATGACATAGTATGTAATAACTGTGAAAATTGTATTTAAAATATTATGATCATTAATGTATGTGCTTTGATGAGACTCTAATAAACGAATATATATATTCACAATCGAAGAAAAAAAAATACATACAGGTGAAGTGACAGCATGGCTGTTATGATAAACACATGTGTGTATGATAAAGTTTAGTGCTGATAATAACTATCAAAAGAAAAATAATCACGTGATTACAACTTTTAATTTAGTGTTGCGAACTTGGGACTATTTGAGTCATATATATATAAAACAGCATATTTGATATATTAAGTAGCGTTTCCCATGGTTTATCTGTATCATAATTAAAAGCGTTTCGATAATTCACCTGTAATTATGGGCCATTAATCACATACATGTCAGCACTACTTTTTTTTCTTTATCTGTAAAATTTATTCAAATGTATATTCTATAGAGCGAGAATTTATAATGATAATTTGTGAGCACCAACCATTTATAAATATATGACGTAGAGTGGAGAGTCGGTGATGGTCATCTTTAAGCAAGTCAACCTGGATCACGACGTCATCGGTTGTGTTGAAAAACGTGAAGCTTAAAGGTAATGGTTCCCCAGGGACTATCTTAGACGGTAGCACTATCCAGTGAGAGCTGTGAATTGACAATGTAAATCAATGAGACTAATAGTAATATTGTACGTAATTAAATAACTTAAAAAGCAATATTTTACTATCTTCGGATTAAACGGCTTTATAAGTTTGATTAACAATTATCACAGTAACTGTTGCAATTTGCACAGTGTCCATATAAGATATCACAGCTTTCAAATTTAAAATTATTTACATTCATTTAAACTGTTTTTAAATACTTTTTCGCATACTTTTAAGTTTTAAATCACATATTCAGACACAGATAAAGCATAAAAAAGGTATATTCTAAAATTAAATTGGCCAAAAGGAAAATATATTATATAATATTTATGTGTTTATATATTCTTTAGATTCAAATACATTAAACACAAATCTCTTTTTTAAAACAATCAGCATTATTTCATTTTAAAAAGTGATTGGTTGATTTTTATGTACATGTAACTTAATTAATTTTGCTAATTAAGGAATAACTTCATTGAATTGTACCTACATGTTCATGTATTTCAAGCCATCAGAGAAGAAGAAGTACTGAATAAAGATGCATGTAGGTTATTAAATCGATCCTAACGATTTAATAAGTTCAAATCATGAGCTATATTATGGCAATGGACAAACTTAAGCTTAGTTTAATATAGAAAACTCCAGCGTTGTTTTATATTCTCGAATATGTTGTCAAAACACTTAAACTTCATTTTCTTAGTTTCTATTCCTCGGAACCATGGAACTATGTTATCTCCGTAAGTAGAAAACCGCTTACGCTGCCAATAGGGGCTGGAGGTGTTGTCAACAGCGGCTGGAGGTGTTGCCAACAGGGGCTAGGGATGTTGCCAACAGGGGCTGGAGGTGTTGCCAACAGGGGCTGGGGGTGTTGTCAACAGCGGCTGGAGGTGTTGCCAACAGGGGCTGGAGGTGTTGCCAACAGCGGCTGGAGGTGTTGCCAACAGGGGCTGGAGGTGTTGCCAACAGGGGCTGGAGGTGTTGCCAACGGGGGCTGGGGGTGTTGCCATCAGAGACTGAGGGTGTTGCCAACAGGGGCTGGAGGTGTTGTCTAACAGGGGTTGGGGGTGTTGCCATCAGAGGCTGAAGGTGTTGCCAACAGGGGCTGAAGGTGTTGTCAACAGCGGCTGGAGGTGTTGCCAACAGGGGCTCGAGTGTTGCCAACAGGGGCTAGGGGTGTTGCCAACAGAGACTGGGGTGTTGCAATCAGAGACTGAAGGTGTTGCCAATAGGGGCTGGAGGTGTCGCCAACAGGGGCTTCGGGTGTTGCCATCAGAGGCTGAGGGTGTTGCCAACAGGGCTGGAGGTGTTGCCAACAGGGGTTGGAGGTGCTGTCAACAGGGGCTCGAGGTGTTGCCAACAGGGGCTGGGGCTGTTGCCATCAGAGTCTGAAGGTGTTGCCAACAGCGGCTGGAGGTGTTGTCAACAGGGGCTAAGGTGTTGCCAACAGGGGCTGGGGGTGTTGCCATCAGAGGCTGAAGGTGTTGCCAATAGGGGCTGTAGCTGTGTTATATTTGTATTACCCCGGGACAATAATAAAGCCGAGTATGCATTTTGCTTCCCTTTGTTGCATTCAGTTCTTCCATTGCATAGTTGTATCATGTAGTGTTACATGAAAGGCCTGTAGCGCTATAGGAAATTATTTTCATATCAATAAATTAATTTTTACAATGATAAAACCTGCCGAATTTTAAGTTAAAATATTCAATGCTGCTTTATATTGCCTTTGTTTTATTTCGTTCAAGAGAAAATGAAAGAGTTTACTTCAGAAAGTTCATGAATACTTACCCATCTAAAGCTGAAACACTGGCAACGAAAGCCAATAGGCCAACTGCAACTATAGGACAATTCATGGAGGATTTTCGTTCCGCTCTCTTTGTTAATGTTCTATAATATGGTAAATATTCAGTTTAAGTGCGATACTTAAACGATACTTGTTTAAGTAGAAATATGCGCTCCGGCCATTTTTTAATGTAAAGTATCATAGTTTTGAAATGTATAATATATCGATCCAAAAAGATTTCGAGCGCGAGTTCCATAAATTGTAAGAACTTGTTTCGCAATCGAAGTAGAATGAATTAGCTTAAACTAAGGACGTTTACTTTATTGATCGTAAACAACAATTTATATTCTTAGTGTAATGCATAAGACCTACACGTCAGAAATAAAATCCAGGATCACATATCACCATGATAAACATGTATGCATCTATTATATAAATTGGATCATCGGCTAATAAAACAAGTGTTAATACGTGTTACCTAACAAACTCATTACATTTTTGAAAAAATAAAATGTAAAATGTTTTATATTTTCTTGTTTTGTTTCGAAACAAACAATCAAAATAATTGTATAAATGAATATTCGAACTGTACCTCGAGTCTTCCTATCTGAAATGTATGTCATTCCTCAAATGTTGAAATGTTCAATAAACTAAGACAGAAGGACAATTATAAAGATTGCAAATGTTATCTGTAAAAACATGCGTACAGTTAAGGTAGTTATAGCTATCTTCACGAAATAATGTTCAAATACCTAACTGGTTTTGCATCAATAATTACATTCAGTGTTTTTTTACTTACTAGTACATTACTTAATCTTGAAACATAAGCTGATCGCCTCTTTCAAAACATTTTTTTTCTGAACACGTAACTATTCGTACAACATGGATTATATCATTAGGATTTACATTTTTGTTCAAACTGCATGTTTCAGCCTCATATTGTTTGACTCTTATGTATATAATTTTGGTGAATTATATATAAATTAGGTATCAGGAAATGAATATTTTTCAATGGAAAATGAAACAATTCAACTTTGAAAATAGTTCTTTTAAAACATATTTACAGCAAGAACTGATTTTGAATGGGCACAAATGATGGGAATTTAGTGTCATCAAAAACAGAGGTATTCAGATATTTCAACTGGTACTTATTATATTGTTAAACTGTGTTACAAACTAGCATTACTACTACCTTTAAAAGTTCACGTTCTTTAGTTTCAGCCTAGCCTATGATAAGGATCTGTCCTCGTCTTTTGCTAGAGGTTCACCTTGTGGTTTTATCTTATCACGGCATCCGCTAACTGTCCATGTGCATACAGTATATTCGTACTGCACATTTAATATTTATGAAAAAAAAATCTATAGAGTTTACACTCCTGCGGTACATCAAACCGTTTACATTTTTATTTTCGTCAGTTAATCGTTCAATGTAATTACCTAAATACAATGGTGATCCACTGCAACCCAGCTCAATCATCAAGTGGGGGTCTCCATCATCGGCCGTTCCACTACGTGCTCAAGAGACGCGCCGGCCGAGGTGATCAGTCTCCAAGTATAGGTGCACGGGGTAGTGTACGCATTTCATATAGTAACCAAGTAAATGTGCGCTGGGTAGTGTATGCGGTGTATAAAGTAACTAAGTAAATGTGCGCTGCGTAGTGCACGCGGTGTATACATTAACCATGTTAATGTGCGCTCTGCAGTGTACGTAGAGTATATAGTAACCAAGTGAATGTGCGCTCAGTAGTTTATGTGGTGTAAATGTGCGCTGTGTAGTGTACGCGGTGTATATAGTAACCAAGTAAATGTGCGCTGTGTAGTGAACGCGGTGTATATAGTATCCAGGTAAATGTGCGCGATAGTGTATGCGGTGTATATTGTCACATAGTAAATGTTCGCTGGGTAGTGTATACGATATATATAGTCACCGCCTAAATATGCGCTGGGTAGTGTATGCGTTGTATAGTAACCAAGTAAATGTGCGCTGGGTAGTGAACGTGGTGTTTATAGTAACAGAGTAAATGTGCCCTGTGTAGTGTACGTGGTGTATATAGTATCCAAGTAAATGTGCCCTGGGTAGTATATGATTTGTATATAGTAACCAAGTAATTGTGTGCTCTGTAGTGTACGCATTATATATAGTAACGATGTCAATGCGCACTGGGTAGAGTACACGTTGTGTATAGTAACAAAGTTAATGTGCGCTGGGTAGTGTATGCAGTGTATATAGTAACCAAGTAAATGTGCATTTGGTAGTGTACACGGTGTATATATTAACCAAAAAAACATGCGCTGTGTAGTGTACACGGTTTATATAGTAATCAGGTAAATGTGCGCTGTGTAGTGTACGCAGTGTATAAAGTAACCAAGTAAATATGCGCTGGGTAGTGTACTCGGTGTATATAGTAACAAGGTAAATGTTCGCTGGGTAGTGTATGTGGTGTATATAGTAACAGAGTAAATGTGCGTTGTGTAGTATACGTGGTGTATAAAGTAACCAAGTAAATGTGCGCTGGGTAGTATGCGATGTGTATATAGTAACCAAGTAAGTATGTGCTCTGTAGTGTACGCAGTGTATATAGTAACGAAATCAATGTGCGGGGTTGAGTACAAGTTGTGTATAGTAACAAAGTTAATGTGCGCTGGGAAGTGTATGCAGTGTATATATCAACCAAGTAAATGTGCACTGGGTAGTGTACACGTTGTGTATATTAATAAAGTAAATGTGCGCTCGGTAGTGTACACGGTGTATATAGTAACAAAGTAAATGTGCGTTGTGTAGTGTACGCGGTGTTAACAGTAACCAAGTTAATGTGCGCTGGGTAGTGTACGCATTGTATATAGTAACAAAGTAAATGTGCTCTTGGTAGTGTACGCGGTGTATATTATAACCAAGTATATGTGCGCTTGGTATTGTACGCAGTGTACAAAGTAACCAAGTAAATGTGCGCTGGGTAGTGTACTCGATGTATAGAGTAACCAAGTAAATGTTCGGTGGGTAGAATACGAAGTATATACAGTAACCAAGTAAATGTGCGCTGGATAGTGTATGGGGTGTATATTGTCACTAAGTTAATATGCGTTAAATAGTGTAAGTGGTGCATAAAGTCACCTAGTAAAGGTGCACTGGGTAGTGTACGCAGTGCATAGAGTAACCAAATAAATGTGCGCTGGATAGTGTATGCAGTGTATATAGTAACCAGGTAAATGTTCGCTGGGAAGTGTACGCGGTGTATTGGTAACCAAGTAAATGTCTGCTGGGTAATGTAGGCTGTGTTTAAAGTAACCAAGTAAATGTGCGCTGGGTAGTGTATGAGGTGTATATTGTCACTAATTGATTGTGCGTTATATAATGTACGTGGTGCATGTAGTCACCATGTAAAGGTGTGTTGAGTAGTGTACGTGATGTATATACTCACCAAGTAAAGGTGCACTAGGTAGTGTACGCAGTGCATATAATAACTAAGTAAATGTGCGCTGGTTAGTGTACGCGGTGCATATAGAAACCAAGTAAAGGCGTGCTTGGTAGTGTACACGGTGTTTACCACTAAAGGTGAAGTGGGTAGTATACGCAGTGCATATAGTAACAAGTAAATGTACACTTGAAGTGTACGCAGTGTATATAGTTACAAAGTAAATAAGCGTTGGGTAGTACACGCGGTTTATATAGCAACAATGTAAATAAGCATTGGGTAGTGTGCGCAATGTATAAACAGACCCTAAACCGCTCAAGTTCCCCAACTGCACGCAAACGGAGTGCACTCAGAGCGTAACCGGAGCGCAAGCGTAGCGAAGACGAAGCGCGAACGGAGTGCAGATTGAGCGCTGACGAAGCGGACCTGGACCGTTCGCGGACGCTGGATTTTGCATAATAAACGCACTCCTGAACGCATGAAATAGATCGAGTGCAATGCACTCAGATACGCTTAGTGCACTAAGATGCGCAGTATTTGCACTATAGCTAGACACAATAAGATTACTGATAACAAAACTATTCGTGCGCTATTGAGTGCACTCGTTCATTCGGATACACTCTTTTTTCATTTTTTTGATCGTGAAGTCGATAATCAAAATCGTGATAAAAAAGAAATCACTCTTTTTACATAAATATAAACCATGTAGTTTATATAAATGTTTTATGGTATAACGCTGATAAAACTAATTTTGGTCAACAATTTGTCAGTTATACCATAAATATCAATATTTAGCTGATCAATGTAATATGTTTAAAATACCTATTATACAATAGATGACACATCAATGGTTGTCTACGGTTTCAATGCCAATTTAGTTGCATATTTAAACATGATTTGGTTTGTGCAACAAAAATATAAATAATTATATATATTGTGTAAATAACAATTCGAAAAGATGTTATATGAATTATCTATTTGCCGTGCTATTTCGATAGAAATTAGTTATAGAACATACAAAACATGTACTTTATTTCGATTTAAGCGTGTACAGCTCCAAATACAAAAATAACAAAGCATGCGTGATTCAAACAAAACATAAACATACGGAAAATTATATGATTATGATTCTGCTTGTTTGGGTATTTTGGCAAAATAAAAATTGACAATTTTCAATTTAATTTGGATTTTACTTCTATATTTTCCTCAAACATAGTTACACCGAGTTTGTGCTTAGTTGTGAACAAATGTACGTAAAACTGTTATATTGCAATTAAAGTGGAAACATTATACTCGTGCACATCTCATTAAAATATGCAAATAATAGTAATAAATTAATTGTATTCTAAAATATAAAGTGGGTCAGTAGTACAGTGGATTTGGTGCTGGCTTCGAAGGCAGAGGTCGCGAGTTTGACCCAGGCTCTACCCTATGACCTCTCGAAATACAATTCAGTAACAGATCCAATAAGGGAATGCACTGGAGAATACATAAGCTCCGAGCTTCACAATCAAGCTAAATTAGATTAATGTAAAATAAATGTACGTATGCAAAAACAACACGACAGACCGAAATAACACGATAGACATAGGAAATACAAACTAGTAAACGTAAATTTCTAGGTGACCTTTTTGAGGTAGTGATTTTATATTGACTAAAGAACCTTAGAATAGGAACAGCTTTTGATATGAGGAAGGTTTAAATAAACAAAAAAGAACATGTATTCACTGCCTATAAAATAGTAAATATATTGTTTTCCCATTGTCCTACAAAATCGATACGCCTGATCACGTGCACGTAAGCACGTAACACTTTAGCCATTATAAAAGCTGTGAAAGGGGTAACAAGTAAGAAATGAAAACAATAATAATAATAATAAAGAAGAAGAAAAAATACTCAGATATTAATAATATAATATAATAATAATATTAATAATAAAGTAATATAGCAATAATAACAATAATAATAATAACAAAAAATAATAGAAATAATAATACTAGCTACAATAATAATAGTAATAAATAATAATAGAATAAAATGCTACGATAATATTAATAATAAATAGTAATAATAATGATAATATTATAAAAAAATCTGTATCTTTTAGTATTGATTTTGACTCTATATTTCTTATCCAATCACATGTCGTGGGTTAAATTAAGATTCATTTATCTGGCACAAATTATAATCAAAATGAAAATTACACACAGACAGGGTTCTTCGTGGTCAATGGACCGATAAATCACCAATTGAATAGTTATTGACACACATGTAGTTCTCACCATTGGTGTCTGTTTTGATGATTGCCATGCAACTCTGCTTACATAATAATGCCCATGCATGCACGTTTATTTATTTGTGTTTTAAATTTGTTTTTCATACATCAAAAGTCAATATACAAAAAGCCAGCTGTGGTAAAATGACTGCCCTGATTTCACATCCCTTAATAGGTGTATGTCACACTTTATACCATTCATTCAATACTAGCGTGGGGTTTTCGGTTCGTTAATTTAATGATATTAACATCTTGATATTTACATACTAAAGAGTTCTAAAACTTCGGATAACCACTAAGTAAACTTAAATGATTATTTTATTTGTTGTTAATTGGCTGGCAGTTTTTCTTTTATCTTTTCTTTCCATTCTAATAAAGTTGGCTCAATTAAGATTCATCCATCTGGTTCTAATTACAATCAAATTCAAATCATACATATCTTCCGTGGTCAACTGACCGATAAGTCACCGCTTTAGTGTATAACTTAATTGACACGGCTCTCACTGGCATGTGACATAACGTAATTAACACCGCGGGTGTTTGTGTTGCTGCGTGTCATATAAGTAGCGGTATATCACAGTGGGTGTAGTTTCAAACAAATTTAATATAGTTTATCATTTTAAATAATATATAAACATAAAGCATACTATAAGTAAAAGAATAATTTGAGAAACCCACTGAAAAAAGTTAATTGCAGGTATATGTATATACATAATGATAACGAAAATATTTATAAAAACTTCTAACATAAGAATATCTTTTTTAAGTTTAGTGAAGCCACATTAGGACCCAAATCGAGAAAATCACTACAAGATTATTATTTTTCAAAAATCATTTATTATATGTCGAATTGCATCGCACGGATTGTAATAAATTTTTCATCACCCATACAGTGCATATTATTGAAGCTAATATTATATAAAGCTTATTTTAGTTTGAACATTAACAAAACCAGTGACATATCGACATGTTGTTAAGTCACTGCTTACACTGAGCAAATTTAAGGATTACTTTTAGGCCAACGAGGTATCATCGGTATGGAATTATAAATTAAATTTGATTATTGATAACAATATATTTAGTTTATGTTGATGATGTATTTTTAAAATGTGTGGACACACATTTTTGCTTTCTTGTAACAAACGCCTTACGGTATATCAAAGAAGTTACTGACGCAAACACATGTCGGTCTGGATATCAAAATATAGAATGCCTACTATCGATACTAGTTTCCGGAAATTTACAACCTTTTGCCCAGCGGGTGACACAATATGTAGACAAACAACCGGATTTACATTGACTAAATCACATGGATATATTTTATTTAGTGCTCCATTGGAACAGATTAAATCAAGAAGTCAATATAGAATCATTTTTAGAGTTGAGATGTTACGATTGGTTATGGGCCGGAAACCGAACTGAGCGGACTGAACGTTGAGCGAACGCTGAACGAACGAAGTGAACGCTAAGAGGAGTATTAAATAGAGCACTCAGATATACAGCGCTCGTGAGCGAATATATGCGTTTGTGAGTGCATTAAATTAGCCGCATTAAATCGAGTGCACGCAAACGGAGCGCGAACTAAGCACGAACGGAGCGCGAACGGAGTGCAAACTGAGCGCAAACGGAGTGCAATTATGGGGTACTTGAGCGGTTAAGGGTCTGTAGTAACAAAGTAAATGTACGCTGGGTAGTGTACGCAGTGTATATATTAACCAAGTAAATGTTCGCTGGGTAGTGTACGCAGTATATAAAGTAACCAAGTAAATGTGTGCTGGGTAGCGTATGCGGGTAAATGTGATCTGAGTAGTGTACGCGGTGTATATAGTAACAAAGTAAATGTGCGCTGGGTAGTGTACGATGTGTTTATAGTAACCAAGTATATGTGAGCTGGGTAGTGTACGCGATGTATAAAGAACCAAAGGAAGTGTGCGCTGGGTAGTGAACGCAGTGTATATATTAACCAAGTAAATGTGCGTTGGGTAGTGTACACGGTGTACATAGTAACCAAGTTAATATGTGCGGGGTAGTGTACGCAGTGTATCAAGTAAAAAGTAAATGTGCGCTTGGTAGTGTATGCGGTTATATAGAAACCAAATCAATGTTCGCTGGGTAGTGTACACGGTGTATATGGTAACCAAGTAAATGTGCGCTTGGTAGTGTATACGGTGTATATAGTAACCAAGTAAATGTTCGCTAGGTAGTGTACTCGATGTATAGTGTAACCAAGTAAAGGTGCTTTGAGTAGTGTACGTGGTGTATATAGTAACAAATTAAATGTGCGCTGGGTAGTGTACGCGATGTAATAGAAACCGATTAAAGGCGCGCTTGGTAGTGTATGCGTAGTATATAGCAACCAAGTAAATGTGTGCTGGGTAGTGTATGCGGTGTCTAAAGTAACAAAGTAAATGTGCGCTGGGCAGTGTACACGGTGTGTATGTAGTAACCACTTAAGTTGTACTGGGTAGTGTACGCTGTGCATATAGTAACAAAGTAAATAAGCGTTGGGTAGTGAACGCAGTTCATATTGACACTAAGTAAATTGCGCTGGGTAGTGTATGCGTTGTATAAAGTAACAAAGTAAATAAGCCTTTGGTAGTATACGCAGTGTATATAGTAAAAAAGTAAATGTGTGCTTTGTAGTGTACGCGGTGTATATAGTAACCAAGTTAATGTTCGCTGGGTTGTGTATGCGGGTAAATGTGCGCTGAGTAGTGTACGCAGTGTATAAAGTAACAATGTGAATGTGCGCTGGGCAGTGTACGAGGTGTATATAGTAACCAAGTAAATGTGAGCTGGGTAGTGAATGTTGTATATAGAAACAAAGGAAATGTGCGCTGGGTAGTGTACGATGTGTATATAGTACGAAGGACCGGTAGTGACATTTAAAATTCAATATTTCACGATTTCCACTTCGTGATTTTGCGATTTCCACTTCATCAATTCACGATTTCACGATTTCAACTTCATAATTTCACGATTTCTTGATTTCACGGTTTCTCGATTTCACGATTTCATGATTTAAACTTCATAACATCACGAATTCTTGATTTCACGATTACTCGAATTCACGATTTCATCAATTAAACTTCATACTTTCACGATTTCTTGATTTTACGATTTCTTAATTTCATGATTTAAACTTAATGATTTCACGATTTCTTGATTTCACGATTTCAACTTTAATAATTTCACGATATCTTGATTTCACGATTTCTCGATTTCATAATTTAAACTTCATGATTTCTCGATTTCAACTGTCATGTGATTGTTACATCATGTGAGTGTGACGTCATAAACGCGCGGGAAAATACCTGCTGAAAAAAACTGATTGGACAGAGAAGCAGAAGTCGGTGATAATTAAAAAATCTGTGAGTATTATCAAGAAAACTGTATAAATGAAGTAGGCATATCCACGTAATGGAGCTACATATTTGTACATCTCTTTTGTTGAAAAGTTATTTATTTTTGTTTTTGTAAATGTAGGTCTAATTAGATATAATACCATGTAAAGTAGATAAAAATTCACAGGTCGTCGCTGTGCACTACAGTGCAACATTTAAGGACGTTGTGCATATACTGTAGAATCTTTATAGAGACATCATGTGAATGT
This sequence comes from Panopea generosa, assembly GCA_029582155.1. NCBI lineage: Eukaryota > Metazoa > Mollusca > Bivalvia > Adapedonta > Hiatellidae > Panopea > Panopea generosa. The sequence continues at coordinate 28,643,076 of CM055896.1, read as the reverse complement.
CATATCGTCGACCTTTGGTTTGAGGCCGACGATAAGACGTTCTGTGTAAACTGGCATTATTCCAGCACGGGGCGATAGCCGAGGCGCGAACCGTCTTCGTGCAGATCCATTTCCTATCCGCGACTATGGATTACATTGATGTCAATGTTTTCCCTCAAACAATGTCAACTCGAATGAGTTACTTAACACGTCATCATGCCTATAGGAAAACGTATGTTGTTTGTTAATATCATAATAAGATATTTTCTTCGGTTTGGTCCGTTTCGTAATTTATTTGCAATGAAGTTGTCCCTCTTTGTTACAATTTCGCTATATCAATATAATTTTATTAAGTAGGCTGGCTTTCCTCATTGAGTCAGTAAAGTCAGAAAAATGTTTTAACACTTTATTTAAAACACAAGGCCTCAGGTCAGGTACTGGTCAGTATTGGTTCTTACCAGGAAAAAAGCTCCGCGTGTATCGGTGCTTTACACTGAGCACGTTACAGAACCAAGGGAAATATTCACAAAAAGCAAGGATATCGCTACCGGATTCCTTGTATCTGAATCTGTCTCTAAAACTTATCTGTACCTGTCAGATAACTGCTTTAGGTAAAGGTAAAGGTAAGCTTTATATAACGTCGCATATGATTAACATTAGCTACAACATAGTATCGAGTAACAGATTCTTACCTGGGCTTATTTTACCTCCTGGTACTACCCTTTAAAAGCTGAGTGCCAAGCAAGGGACCTACCAGTACTACCAGTACATTTTCATCACGTCTTTGGTATGTCGCGGCCAGGGGTCTCCCGCACTCAAAGCGGACACTCGTCCATTGAGCTATTGAGGCGGTAAAAACTATGAAGCGCTTCCCAGTCATAATCGTTAATGATTGTTCTGGAGTAAGATGTAGAAAAAACCATGCCCTTCTTCACGTATATGATTCATTTTTAACTAAATATAATGTTTGGAGTACAACTACGACTGCCTTTATCTAATGTATACACGGGAGGTTACCGACCAAATTTTGACATCCAATCGTAGTTCCAGTGAAATTTCAGTAGTTACGCCCCTTTAATAGAAATTCTCCATTTGTTAATCAGTGTGATAACATATCGTGCAATCTGGTAAGGAAAAACAAACGTCTTAACAAAGTAAGTAGAGGTCAGGAATTGTTCATGTTTCAAACCCTTTTTTACGTTTTTACGTATAATATTTGAAGTACTAGTACGACTTTACAATTAGGAGAAATCATTGTGAGCTGCCCTACTATTTGATCCATCTTTTCCGTAACAAGGCTTTCCTTGATTTTTTTTTCAATATAAGACAATACCATATATATAATACATCATTCTAAAGAATTCTTAGGGTGCCAATAATTTTTTTTTTAAAAAAAAAAGATCTAGATATGTTTTGAATTGATCGCCAAAAACGGTTTTGGTCAGGATATTAGTTACGTCCCTTAGTTATAAATTCTCCATTTATCAATGTGATTGCAAAGGAGACGAAGAAACAAGATAGAGAATTTTATATCCTAATTATATATTTAAAATCTCTGTATGTGCTTGCAGCTAGAACACAATTCTATGAGTTGGAGAGTTGTAGCTGACAATTCAAAAGAATGTTGAAAAAAGTTTAAAGCTGCTCTCGGTCAAATTTACTGCTTTTGCAAAATTAAATGTCCCAGTCAATTACCCAACTGTAATGAGTTGGAACTAGTTTCCAGACTTTCATGTGTTTTGTTCATAATTGCAGTCAGTCCGGTGTTCGAACCAAGGACACCTTTCCTACAGGGCGAGTGCTGTATCGACTAAGCTAACCGGCTGCCTGACACATATACTACCCTAAAACCAAAATGAAACTTATACTACATACTATTATCAGGATTTACAACAGCAATATGTTTCTAAAGAAATACACAAAATTTAGTTAAAAAAATATATAAAAAGTAAAACTAAATAAGAAACTATAGATAAAAAAATAATAAGAAGAAGAAACAAAACATGTGTTTTATTTAAGGCGTTTCAAATGTTTGCAATTTTAATCATAAAATACTTTGTTTGTTAAATACCCTTTGTAACAAATAATATATGCATAAAATTAGTTTGTAGTTCTGCAACACCATGCCAAGCCTTTACTTAAAAACTGTACTAAGGGTGAGCTAGTGTAATCACTCACCGTCTGTTGTCCGTCCGTCCACTATTCTTCAAACGAAATCGCCTCTGAAACCATTTGGTGGAAGTTGATGACACTTGGCATGGATGTTTCTTACATAGTCCTCTACCAAAGTTGTTCAAAGAATTTTATTCCATGCAGAACTCTAGTTGCCATAGCAACAGAAAAGAAGAAAAAAATTAAAAAATCTTCTTGTCAGAAACTGCAAGCTCGATTTTGAAATAATTTCACACAAATGTTCCTTGGGTAATCCTCTACGAAGTTTTTCAAATTATTCAGATTCGTAAAAAACATGGCCACCAGGGGCGTTGTCACTTGTCCCTTTATGTATATAGTGGAATCTTTTCTCGATAGAAACTGCTGGCCCGATTTTAAAATTATTTTGATTTGTCAGAAAAAAAAAACATGGCTGTCAGTGCTTAAAATAGAAAAAAAAATCTTTAAACGCCATCGCCTCCTAAATCACTGGTCCCATGTTGAAATAAAAAATGTTTCTTGGATAACTCTTTTCTAAAATTGTTAAAGTCACCTTGATTTGTCCTAAATTAATATCTGTTTGAGCTGTGAAAGTCAGGTGAACGACCTCCATCATAGTCCTCTTGTTTTCAAAATGAAATTCAAATAAAAACTGAAGTTAGAGAGCCAGATAGTGGATCTTTCAGTCTAAGTCATTTTGGTTTGACAAAGTTAATTTTTGGTCCTAGGTGCAACAAAGAAGTGTAAAATAAAATGAATATGAAGACACTGACACATAGACGCTCAGATCAATGTGAAGACATGATTCCAACTTGATTACCCTATTTCCCTATTACTGGCTGTGACTTAGTGACTGATGACCTTGAATCGTCAGTGGCTGTAGCTCTTATCAATGTTCACAGTAGTATTCACAGTACTAGAGAAAGGGCTAACAGTGTGAAGAAAAGCACAAGAAGTATTACAGTTACTTGTATTCTTATTTTTATTTCACTGTTAACATGGTAAATACTATTCAAATCGCCTTAAAACTGTAAGAGAATTAGTGTTATTGCTACTTCTATGTAAGTGGGGAGAATTTTCACGACACTTGGCAAGGATATGACCTAGTTCTTACAGTGGTTGGTCATATTATACAAAAGCATCACTGCAAGCTGAGCTGTATCATGTCAAAACTTGTCTTAATGACATGAACGCCAATGTCAAGATAACTGAATAAAGAACAACCTTTTATCTTCCAACAGAGATATAATGGATTCACATTAGCAGGGGCCCACTTAGTGCTAGTAAATATTTGACTGGGCTAGTAAAACATTTTAGTTATGAGCCCAGCTGGCAAGAGAAGAACTTTGTCATGCTGCTCTATACTTTAATCATTGGGCCCCAATGATTAAGACTGGGCGTCTGAATTTTCTTGTTCCAAGAGCCCAGGTCCTCTGTAACCAAGGATTAAATCTGATACCCTTTATTAGAGTGTCATACATGTTTTACAAACTTTTGTTATTTCAGTGTCAGAGATTAAAGAAAGTGTGCAGAATATCAAAGTAAAGTACTTCTCCAAACAGTCTGTGTCTAAAGTAGCCAAAAAGAGAAAGGTAAGAAAGCCATATTTAAATAATTGTGGATGGTTAATGAAAATTTATTATATATGGTAAGCTATTGTGACCGCTTGAAGTTCGTTTTAGTCCGTCCTCCGTCTTCAACAATTGATTTAAACGGCATCTTCTCCTAAAACACTACGCTAGTTTCTATCAAACTTTACAGGAATGTTCTTTGGGTGGTCCTCTTACAAATTAGCTCAAATTACACAAAATGGCAACCAGAGCTTAAATTAGAAAAACCTTAAAATGACATCTCCTCCTAAACTGTTGCGTCAGTTTCAAGTAAACCTCACTGGAATATTCCTTGGGTGATCTTCTTCGAAATTGCTCAGACCGTTCCGCTCCGTTGCACAAAATGGCCATCAGAGCTAAAAATAGTAAAACTTTAAACTACACCTCCTGCTGAACCACTAAACCAGTTTCATTTAAACTTTTCAAGAATGTTCCTTGGGTGGTCCTCTTCCAAAATTGCTAAAAATGTTTAGCTTTGCTGGACAAAATGATACCAGTACTAAAATAGAAAAACCTTTAGAAGACATCTTCCTGTTAACCACTAGGACAATTTCCATTAAACTTCACAAGAATGGTTCTCGGGTGTTCCACTCCAAAATTGTTCAAACCGGTCCACTCTGCATTACAAAATGGCCGCCATGGCTAAAATAAATATAGAAAAAAACTTTAAACGACATCTCCTCCTAACCGGCTGTGCCAATTTTAAGTAAACTTTACAAGAAGATTTATTTGGCGGTCCTCTCCCAAAATTGCTCAAACAGTTCCGCTTAAATGTACAAAATTGCCGCCAGAGCTAAAAATACAAAAAGCTTTTAATGACTTCTCCTCCTGAACCACTGGGCCAATTTCAATTAAACGTCACAGGAATGATCCTTGGGTGGTCCTCTTTCAAAAAGTACTTGAACCATTCCGTTCGACTGTACAAAATTGCCATCCATCGTCCATCATCAACAATTGCTTAAAAATACATCTCCTTCTAAACCACTAAGTCAACCACAAACTTTAATCGTGGTCTTTAACACCATGTTTTTTTTGTTAAAAAGCATGGTGGTTATGATACGTGAGTGATCTAGGGCCCTCTTGTTCTAGTTATTATCCTTTGTCATTTTTGAGTACTTATATCAATTTACAGTGACATCTCTTGTTTCCCAATCATTTTCAATGACGATCTTGTAGTTGACCATATTTGCCTTATTTTTTGCATTGTGGTTTGGTCCATATGCTTAATTTTGTATAAGAAATTCAACATGATGACTCTGTTCAGCAATATTGTTCCAGTTTATTATGCATACTTTTTATAGCTTTCACTTCATGCAGTGCATTCTCATGTGATCAGTATAGTTTATGGCCCTCTTGTGCAAAATGTATTTAAATCCTAAAAATAAAACCTCTTGACACTCTTTCAATTTTGCCGTACTTAAAAACCTGGTGTGTGTGGATTTTACATGTTCATGCTTTGTTTCATGTGTAGTGTCTTATTATAGATACTAGTTTTTAATTGCTAATATATTGTTACATTTAATGTTCTTTTTATCACTTGAGTAAATTCATTAATACGACTTGAAAGAAAATGGGAATGACATGCACAAATTAGGCAATGTCATTTACTAAGGTCATTTGACTGTAAGCTTGTTTTTTGCATCTCTGAAGTGATATACTATTGTGAAGTTGACCTTTATGCTGACCTTTTTTTCAAGGTAAAATACTTGAAAAAAACAATAGTGTCCATAGTTGTGTACAGCTTTTCATTAGCAGGTTTGTGCAAATCTTTCATGATATATTAGAGGAGCCAAAAAAGAAGAAATACAAAATTTGAAAAATATAACCAGCATGTCTACACTCTGACCCTGAAAACAATTTTCTGTTATGGCAGCCCTGAAAATCTAAGTTGAATGTCAGCAAGCATTTACCTCTTGGTGTCTTACTTTTCAGAACGACGATCTTAAAGAAATGACTGTTAAAATTGCCTGCAAAGTGATGTCAACGACAGGTACCAGGATACTTGCATCATAAACTGGAGGTAAGGATGAAAAAACATGAATCGACATTTGACCATATCAAGTCGGCTGGAGAGAAATATTTCCTCGGTGATGAAGTCGAATCTGAAACTAGATTAGAACTAAATGGGAAAGAAATTAATTGCTTTTTAAATGACAAAGGTGAAGAATGTACATATGCAGAGTATCTAAAATCAAACAATCTTTATTCATCCAGAGGTAAACTGTATATAGCGAGTCTCATCTACTGCTGAACGCAGAAGTAATCAGACAGTTAAACATTCTCAGCAGCACAGGATGACAGATTCAAATTTGGATGTAAATGACAAGACTCTAGTTGACTCCAGCATAGGCAAATCTTTAATAGATAATACTTCTTTTTCAAAGCAACACATGCTATCTTCTTTGAAAGATGAGGATGACATTGAGTCAATGAGTTCTCAGAACCAGGTTTATACATGTTTAAAAAAAGAAGAAGAAAAACATTCAACATCCACATTTCAAGAAAAGATTAAGGTCCTTGAAAAGGAGTCAAAAATTAACCCAGACATTCTTGAGTTAAATTCAGGTGAAATAAATCCACTAGACTATGGTTACAAACTTACAAAATTTTCAAAATTTTCAAAAGGTCCTGATGGTAACCAATGTTTTTTAGATTGGGAGCCTTCACAGTCTGGTGAACATTGTGAAATCATCTATCCATGTGCTGTGAAGAAAGATGAAACAACTATTTTGCATGGTCCGGATGAGATTAATGGGTACGAGATTATGGATTATATGATCGGAAATATTGTGCGAAAGCATTCCCAATCTCATTCTGTTGAATGAATAAGAGATGGTAATTTCCACAAATCTGGTAAAAGCTTACACATAATTTACATTACTGAACCTTAGAGATGGTGAAACTTACATATCAAATGCAGTTGGTGAAGGGGTATCTGATTCTGGAGAACTAAAAATTGGTCATGTTCTGAATATGTCAGAGCCATCATTAAGAAAGTCTGCTGGAGTTCAAAAGGGAAGTAATGAGCATACCCCTACTGATACTGGAAAAGTCCAATTTATTTCCACAAAAGATTTTGAAATATGGGATGAAATAGGACAGGGTTGTTTTAGAATAGTCTATAAAGGAAAATGGCTGGGCTCTGATGTAGCTATAAAAAAGCTACCTATTTGCAAAAAGCAGAAAGTTGCTCAAATTAATGCTTTTCAAAAGGAGATAGGTATTATGAGTGGATTGAGACATCCGAACCTTGTTCAAACTATGGCGTACTCGTTGGAAAATACTAAAGCATTCATCTTAATGGAGCATGTGAATGGATGTGACTTGGAATCTATAATATTTCCAGACGGAGAAGAAGCTACCCTGCAGTTGAATGAACAAGACAAACTGTCTGTGGCCTTGCAGTTAGCACTTGGCCTGTCCTACCTACATGGGCAAAATATCCCAATTACTCACCAAGATATAAAACAGGCGAATATTCTGGTTGCGGAAAATAAAATAGTATAGGAATTGCCGGGCTACTTACAATGCAAACGCAGGCTTGCAAAACATCCAGTCTCAGAGGACTGGCTGGAACACCATTGTACATGAGTCCAGAGTGTGTTCTCAGCCAAATGAAAACAACAACAGCCTCCGACATTTGGTCCTTTGGGTGCACTGCTGTAGAAATATAAACAGGCAAAGACATTTGGAAAGTTTCATCTGCAGTAGATGAGGCCTAAGATGATAATAATAATGATATTGCAGTACTGGAAGAACATATGAATAAAGGAGTGCTCCTCATGGTCTAAACGAACCAAAAATGTATCTGAGACTATTCTGGAACATTCGACAAAGAGCTTGCCATACGATTTAAATAAAAGATCAAGCGCTATATAAATTGTGCATAAACTGCAACACTTCAAGGATAACTGTAGTCGAAGCTGCAAAGTCTCTATTAATCTGTAATAAAGTTGCCAATGTTTTGTCATGTTCGTAGAATGCAACTATAATTGTAGAATTTCATAAATTTTCATTTTCAGAGTTAATTGTATGAATCCTTTTGGAATGGCCTTTATGCCAGTCAATTTGAAGTATCTGGTATTTCATCTGCACGATTTAAGTTTTGTGTCTGATTGTTTGAACATTTGAAAAGGATACCAGAAATGCAAACATCATCATGATCATTGTCTGGCTCCCAATTTTTTTTATGAATGTCTTTTTAAACATTTTACGTTAAAGGCATACTTCCAAAACATATACAAGATTTTGGATTCAGAATAGTTTTAGTAACTGCTTTTATTTATTAAATGTTCTGAGCACAGGAAAAACTACGTTAAATTAAGCTCCCAAGATACACACAGGGATTTCAGACAGTAATAATTCGAAAGTCATCAAATAAGTGATTTTTCAAGAAGATATTGTTTCGAAATTCCTCCATTGTCTTAGGCATATATATACACATAATACATTTTATGAAGCACTTCGAACCCATTTTTTACTATAAAAAAAATATTTTTCGATTTTGACCAGTTTTTTGCTTGTGTGAAAAAAAAGTGCCTTAGTTGGAACCTTATGGTAACTAATATTGTCTATGTAATATTTAGATACTATTTTAGTCACATAGACAGTTTGAATAAATGCCTTAAAAATTATTATCAGTTCAAAATGACCAACCTGAGGATTTTTTGACATTTTCCTACTGATTTATGATGCATTATATACTAGGCAAATTGCAATGTCTAGGAGAAAGATAAAATTGGATTTTTTCAATAACTGATACAAATATGCTTACCAAATTGTGAAAACTTATAGGGAATGGATACATATTTTTAATTATTCCCGCACAGAATGGCGCAGGGGATATGGTTATGAACTCTATCCGTCTGTCTCTCCGTCCATAATCCTTTTGTCCGCAGCATAACTCCAAAACAATAAAAATGATTTTGTTGAAACTTGTTCCCTTTTGTTTAGAGAAGAACTCCAAAACTCTTCAAGGGCTTTCGTTGAATTTTTATGTAATGATCGAGGACTTTGAGAGAAAGTGCAGTGTACAAGAGCCATAATTCTACCTTGCTAACATTTTGAATTGTTTCTCTTTATTACCTTTTCTTTTTCCATTTTGTCCAGAGCTTAACTGCAAATCAATTGAAGGGAATTTTTTTAATTTTCACATAATGATAGAGCGTATTGAGAAGAAATGCAGTATTTAAGACCAATAAGTTATCTTTCTTATTTTTTAATTGGCTCCCTTTTTAAATTCATTTTTAAACTTTTTCAGGAGCATAGCTCTAAAATTATAAAAGATATTTAGTTTAAGCTTCACATAATAACAGAGGACATTCAGAGAAAGTGCTTTGTACAAAATCAATAACTCCATGTTCCCGTTATTAATTATATCCCTTTATTAAATTCACTTGTTAACTTTTGTACATAGCATAACTCTAGAACTATGAAAGGGGATTTTTTGAATCTTCGTATAATGATAATGGACATTGAGAGGAAGTGCAATGGGCAGGAACCATAACCCTTTCTTTTGTCTTCACAGAAGTATTCCCCTTTGTTACTTTCCCTTGTTTGGAACATACTTTGAATAGTGTTGAATTGATTGATTGATTGATTGATTGAATATCTAGCGTCATTTTTATGCCATCGAGGGCTAACAGACGATCAGTTAACCTAACGACTGTTTCCTGGGATTAACCAGTACTCGAGCACACCCGTCTCCGAAAGTAACTGATAACTTTCCCACTTGAATCAGTGGTGAGAGACGAATGATAATAAGACACTATGTCGTATATCAATCATCACGGAGACTCACAACCCCTGGATTGATAGTCAGACGCGTAACCGACTGAGCTAATCGGGCCCGGCGAAAAGTGTTGAAGTGAATGCTTAAAAACTGCATACAGTAATAGATGGCATGGACAGTTAGTGGACTATACAAGAATTATGTCCCTTTGTTAACACTTTCTGTAGCCGTTGAAATACAGACTAAAAACTTTTGAAGGGAATTAATTTTAACATCTTGACCATGGTTAGAAACAGTCAAAGGCACTGCAGTTTGTAAACCATAACTCTACCTTGCATAAGTATAGAATTATCTCCATTTACTCTGTAAATTTGTTTTATTTTTACAGTTTTTAGCTCACCTGAACTTTATGATAGTTTTTAATTTGTGTTAACAAATTTATTAAAAAGAAAACTAATGGGTTATTTAGTCAGTACTGTCTTGTCAGTGGTAGTTTTTGGTAGTGTTGGGTAAATTATGATCGCAAATATATTATTTTCCTAATAAATCCGAGAAGAACCGTCCAAACTCATTTAAAGCATAATTTTATAACATGGAGAAAAAATTTGACTCGCTGACATATGTAACTAAAATTGCCTTAAACCTTAAAAACTGATTGTGTCATGCTGAAACATTGTCTTTTTTCATCAATTTAGGTTACTGGTTCAATTCAAATGAAATTGACACGATCGTAGAAAACAAGTTCTCCTCTATGCACAGCAGTCATGTGCATGCAGTAGTGGCTTTATTTATTATTGGATGATTATGAAACTGAGGAATAGAATCAGTGACATCACTTAAAGTTATGGCAACTTAAGTTACATCACCGTCAACAGTTTCCAACATGTATTTACATGTATTACATTTATATACATTTATATTGAAAATGAAAGTAGAGTATCTTAGCCTAACTTGTATTAGTGCAATGACAGAAGCAATTTTATATAAGCAAAAGTGGCTTCTCTTTTTCAGGTAAGGTGAGGTACCCAGGACCACTTTGAACTTCTTGTTACAGATTTACCTTTTCACTGTTTTACCGTTGATTCTTTATAATTATTTATTGTTTTTGTCATTGATTATACAATAAGAAGGTTTCTATCACTATATACTTATGAATCTTATTAATGTTGCATCACATAAATACAATAAGTGTTAATGTTATCGTATGAAAACACATGGTACATATGTGTCTAAAAATACTGAAAGAGTGAGATTCTTCGAGAGCAGTGACAAAATAGCAATTGTAGAGTGACACTCGGTTTGATTGAATCTGTTAATGAGCAGTAATTGTATGTGCACTACTGCTCACACCCTAAACACCGGTTTAAGTTCTCAAACATGTCAGCTTGATATGGTATAGGTGATACATATGGCGATCACCATGGTACGAAGCATTTTCGTGTGGTGCTCTACCAATTTTTCCAAATTATGCCCCAAGTTCCAAGATTACGAACATTCATAAGTTTGAGACTAGCATATTTTTTCTTGTTCAGTCTAAGTCCAAAAAAATGCAGTCGAAATTGAAAAAAAATATGTAAATTAAGGTGAATATAAAATATCATTAAGTATTGTTTTCAATAAAATGACATAGAATTACTGTAATCGACTGAAAATCAGGCTCGTTCGTAATCTTGGGACCAGTGGTCAATATTTGCCATCGCCCGGTTATCACTTATTTTACAAGGATTTGTTCCGGGATTATTGAATATGGATTTGTACTTTAAAACACATCTTGTAAAAAAAAACTTGCCGTATTTTAATATAATTTGGAACGAATGCTCCTTTGGTGACTCTCTACGAATTTCGTTGAAAATATTTGGATTTGTGAAAAAAATTGCTACCAGGGAGCGTGGCTATCTTCCTTGAATGTACATATTAACAAATTTTTAACTGAGCCCGTGTGGTTCGGGCTAAGAATAGAATCACTGTCGCTCTCTGCAGAGGGGTAGGAATACTCCGAATGATTGTCATATTCATTTTATCATTTTTTGTCATGCTGACTATTGTGGTTAAGTTATCAACCCCTGTGTGGTTCCAGTGAGCCATGAATGTTGGCACGAATAGGATCACTGTGGCTTATGCATGTCGTAAGAAGCAACAAATTGAGTAATACGATAGAATTTGCTGAAATTCTGCAAGTATAAAGGTTCTAGGTTCGTTCTGCATATTCATTTATTGATGTATTTATTTTGATCTGTATGTTAATTTGTTGTTTTTGTACATGTAGAGTAAACCTGGAATCTTCCTTTCTGTTGGCGTCGAATAACCTATAATGTGTTTGTACGCCGTAAAACCCTATTCATTCATTCATTATTTGTAACTGCAAGGACTGGACCTTTAATAATTGATATCATACTTGAAAATCTGTATGATCATAGCAACAATTGGTTTCCTTAGCAACGAGCATAGAAGCTGCCGAATAACTTAATAACTTAAAAAAATGGTTGACATTTAATACAAATATTGACTTTCTTAGCAACCAATTGCTTCATTAGCAACAACCCTAGCAACTGTATATTTTTTTAGTAACCACTGGCGGTTTAAGCAAGGATATATTTTATTTGCAACTAGATGATTTAACGAGCAACGAAGGACTTCCTTGGTAATCACTACAACACTTGTCGGCTTTCTTAGCATCCTTTGAACTGTTGATACATTTTATGGTTATAGTAAAAAATATGCAAACTTTCTAGTGAGAAAAATTGTGACCAAATTTCAATATACTTTAACAGCCGATTAAAGGTCAATATCATATCATTTTAGCGCAATGTGACTCATGTGAACGATTAAGGGCCATCTTGGCACTCTTGTTTGAATAGCGTCTTTTAAATGTTTTAAAAATTCTATGTATTAGAGGCCAGTTCATTTTTTCTTACGTATCAACTTGCGACTGTCATTTTGAATCATAGGTAGTATTTATAAAGTTTCTGCCATTTACATGTTTATCACGAGTGTTTTATACATTTTTCACCTTTAACTGTCACGTCTCCCGCCTGTAAATGACATGTTTTATTTTATGAATTGGAGCAAGCGAATCGAGCGATCAAAAAAAAAACTTAAATTGGGAGGCATTTCACTTTTAAATACCTTCTTCCTATCATTTACATGTAATTCAAGACAGATTTTGAGAGTTTTGATGAGTACATCATTTAATTACACCTTTTACAAGACAACACTAATGATTTATTTTGTTATAGTAAATAAGTAGTTGAAAAAAACTTTTCAAAAAGTATAGGTTTATTTGTTTTCTGAACATTGAAATCGATACAAACATATTAAAAAGTTTAGCGAATAGTATTTTAGGTGTCCCTTACGCTACCTTAAAGGGAAAGTCAGCCCAAAATATAACTAAAATTGAAATCATAGTGTTAAAACAGTTTTTCAATGTAACGGAAGGAGCATTTTGTCCATCATGTCGTTACCGGGTTTGGGAGAGCCTCGCAATCATAGAATACAACACCCGTACTGTCGTTGGAAAAAGAAATGAGCAAAGCGTAATGGCCAACTGTAAAGGGCTCTTAAAGCATTTAGTGCGTTCTCGTATATCATGACCTTTCTTAATAAACTTTTCTATTGAAAATAAAATAACAGTAACTCGATCTGGGATGTTGTATTCGGCTCGAGTGGATTTTACCAGGCCTGGTAAAATTTGCGAGTGCAGAATACATCCCAAATCCCAGATCAAGCTACTGTTGTAGTGACACTTTTATAATATACCTCTACATATGTTTTGTTTTAGTTTAACAAAATATAACTATTTACTCCTCTGAAACAAAGAACTACTTCATTTACCATGTCATTCATATTAATGGAAGTAGTCTAGATAGAGACATGTGATATGGAATCGGATTGCCCCCATAGGCAATACATTTTTTTGTCCGTCAGTTCGTATTTATCTGTGCAATACAAGCCGTATTTTCTGCAAATTTTATATTTGTGTATAATAAAGACTGAAAATACAAATGTCCATGTTGTAAGTCACATTGCCGTAACCTCCGAATGTGAGATACATTGTCGCAGAGGTGTTTTTAAAGGACAATGAGAGGTAGATTTCGATACTAAAATTTCGAAAAAATGTAATGAAGATTATTATATCTGTAGCCTTTATTTAGGAGTTTTTGTGTTATAAATCGATAGAGGCTATTAAAGTCATTCTCAAAATCGAAAATCATCTTTTTTTTCTTCATAGATTTGGAAGTAACCCAGTCATTTTAAAAAGGCAAATTTAAATCAAGAAAACCTGTGGAGACACATTGGTTTTACTCAGGGTAGATTGTAGTTACCATAGACGCAAAGAAAGGATTGTCTATATTTAGGATATCTTCCAAATAGCACTGATGACACCTGCCTATGTTTCTGGTTTAAAACTTAAAACAGGTCTGCGTTGTGTATTGGCACCTCTTATATAACCTAATATGAAAATATATATAAATATCCTTGAATCGTTTTCAACATTATATCCGGCTAAAACACGGTATGTTCACAGGCAGTTTTACTGGCAATTTAAGTGTTGCCTTCATTTAAATTTACGGTTTTTGGAAACATGTTCTTTTTTCTAAAAATGTTGTAATCAATTTCCAATGGATGAATGAGAGAAAGTGTCTGTTTATATAAAATTCTACAGTTGTGCCAAAAATCGGCCAAAATCGCGATCGTAGTGTCCGTAACCAACATTTCATTTATAACTATAGGAACTTGACGAGCATCCAGAAAATAGTATACGTGTTTTATAATGTATTCAATAACAGCTAACTAAGAAATGCAAATACATGAATTTCAATCATCACAAAATCTCTGCAATGAGGTAAGAATTTACTTGGCTAAGGACATTACACATCGCATATGTTCTACTCTTTTGTCTAATATTTGTTTAAATAAATGTAGATTTTAGTAAATTTAGTAAACAAACAAAATGAATCTGAATATAATTCTGTTGTTACAACTGCTTAATAAATGTTTTATAGTATTACATTAGCTGAATACACAAAATGATGGTTATGTAAAAATTGAAAGCATCCTCTGCATTCTCAAGCTCTGTCCTTTCGTTTGGACTTAAGATTAAACAATGTAATAAATTCTCTGGCAGGCAACCCGATGTGTTCTGGGTTCGAGTATACAATTTCATATACAAATCCATGTCATTCTGGTCTACACTATGGTAGTAACTGGTCGTGTTATTCAACTCGGGCATGGTGAATAACACATCTGGGTTTCCGTAACGTCCTTCTCTACGAGTCCCTGGTGAAAATAGGCATGAAACAATATAACAAACATTGACAATGAAATATGTCTCCATCGTTATATAGGCCGGTGTCTCGTATATCTTTGAATAGATTTATCCAGAAGTCCAAGCACTTGTGGCGTAGCATCGCCAATAAAGACTCAATCCTTTGATTAGAGGTACTTTTACCAATAAGAAAGCTTCTTCCTGCTGAATGATCATCGGCATAGTATCGTCTGAATAATATTTGTAGCTGACGGACAACAACATTTCAGTTCCCCGATCGCTCTGAATTAGTGTTGGGACAATCCCCCCTAAATTTGTAACAGTTTGTAAAAAATATCTTGCGATTAATTTCGGATCATTATTACTTGTTTCAACAGCAAGCCACATGATCCGCCTACTAACTCCGTCTATTGCGCCATGCATGGCAAACCCAAATGGCTTTATCTTGTCGGAGCCGTCAATGTGCCACACAATGTTTGGACCAGGAAAAGAATATTGTCGACGGAGAAGTTGTCTCCTCTTTCTCCTTTCCATTCCGGCTGGATCAGCAATCCACATTAATGGAAGCACTGTTGAACGGTGTACGTTTAACCCATATTTCAGTTTCAGTTTTTTCCACATTGCTTTGTAGCCAATGCACTTTCCGCTACCTGAGAGTTCTTGAAGTATCGCAAGAACTGTGTCGTCTATCGTAGATTCAGGGGTCATTCGGCGCAAATTGAGTGATCTAAGTAATCGTTTTAAATGCCTTAAACTTAATTTTATTCCATGAACTACTAAAAGAGCTATTAGCATCTTCTTATATTTGTATCCCATGATGAAGTAATGGCTTATTAACAGCATGGTTGTTTTATGATGAGCTGCTGGTTTTCTGAACGTGAAAACACCATAAATCCCGTCAAAAGCTGATAAAATAAGTACCTGCAAAATAAGTGACAGTGTTACAAAAGTAGCAAAACCCATTCACTAGTAATTGCTCATTAACACGATCAAATGGTTTGATTCAAACGGCTTGATTCAAATGATTTGACCATCAAATGGAATATCTGTTTATCACATAGTTTGAATCAACAATTTTAGTACTTATCATATTCAGTATCACTTTGTTTGATTACTAAATTTACTAAAATCCACATATATTTGAACAAATAATAGACAAAAGAGTAGAACATGCGATGTGTAGTGTCCATAGCTAAGTCAATTCTTACTTTATTGCAGAGTTTGTGTGATGATTGAAATTCATGTATTTGCATTTCTTAGTTAGCTGTTATTGAATACATTATAAAACACGTATACTTTTTTCTGGATGCTCGTCAAGTTCCTATAGTTATAAATGAAATGTTGGTTACGGACACTACGATCGCTATTTTGGCCGATTATTGGCACAACTGTAGAATTTTATATAAACAGACACTTTCTCTCATTCATCCTTTGGAAATTGATTACAACATTTTTAGAAAAAAGAACATATTTCTAAAAACCGTAAATTTAAATGAAGTTAAACGAAGGCAACACTCCTAAATCAAGGCTACAGATATAATAATCTTCGTTAAACTTTTACGAAATTCTAGTATCGAAATCTACCTCTCATTGTACTTTAAAAAAACTTCTGCGACAATGTATCTCACATTCGGAGGTTTACGGCGATGTGATTTACAACATGGACATTTGTATTTTCAGTCTTTGTTATAAACCGATGTAAAATCTGCAGAAAATACGGCTTGTATTTAACAGATAAATACAAATTGACGGACAATAAATTATGTATTGCCTATGGGGGCAATCCGTTTCCATATCACACGTCTGTATCTAGACTAGTTCCATTAACATGAATGACATGGTAAATGAGATGTTCTTTTTGTTTCAGAGGAGTTAATAGTTATATTTTGCTAAAATAACACAAAAATATGTAGAGGTATATAATAAAAGTGTCACTACAACAGCAGCTTGATCTGGGATTTGGGATGTATTCTGCACTCGAGCCGAATACAACATCCCAGATCAAGTTACTGTTATTTTATTTTAAATAGAAAAGTTTATTAAGAAAGGTCATGATATACGAGAACGCACTAAATGCTTTAAGAGCCCTTTACAGTTGATAATTACGATTATTTCTTTTTCCAACGACAGTACGGGTGTTGTATTCTATGATTGCAAGGCTCTCCCAAACCCGGTAACGACATGATTGACAAAATGCTCCTTCCGTTACATTGAAAACCTGTTTTAACATCATGATTTCAGATTTAGTTATATTTTGGACTAAGGTAGTGTAAGGGACACCTAAAATACTATTCGCTAAACTTTTTAAAATGTTCAAGTTGTATCGATTTCAATTGTCAGAAAGTAGATAAACCTATACTTATTTTTGGAAAGGTCTTTTCAACTACTAAACTACTAAAACAAAATAAATTATAAGTGTTGTCTTGAAAAAGATTTAATTAAATGATGTACTCATCAAAATGCTCATAAACTGTCTTGAATAACATGTAAATGATAGGAAGAAGGTATTCAAAGTTAAATACCTCACAATTTAAGATTTTTTTTATCGCTCGCTCCAATTCATAAGATAAAACATGTCATTTACAGGCGGGAGACGTGACAATTTAAGGTGAAAAATGTATAAAACACTCGTGATAAACATGTAAATGGCAGAAACTTTATAAATACTAGCTATGATTCAAAATGACGGTCGCAAGTTGATACGTAAATAAATGAACTGTCCTCCAGAGCAAATGATAAATAATCTGACCTGACTTTCAAAGTAAACAAATAATCTGGCCCGAGTGTGAAAGTAAGTAAATAATTTTGCCTGACCTGAAAATGCCAGCCCCACACCCCAACCCCACGAAAATCGTCCCCTTATGAATATTTGGAGAAGTAGGCTGACAGCTAGAGCTAACACCCTCTTTTTAAGTTCTCTATTGCATTTTATACAATGTTTACTACTGGAGGGAACCAAGTAATCTGAGTAGAGGGATATAAACCGCCATATGTAAGAACAAAAAGGTCATAACATTTATTTGATTTAGTTAAACCATATATCCTACGCTTCTTTTCCAACAATATTGATTATGCCGGATAGGCAATCCAGTGATTACTACTGAAACTGTTACAATAACTTCCGACTTGTTAGACAAATAGGGTCTATATTTTGTCTATCGATGTAATATCACCATAAAACATTCCATATAACAATCGGAAGCCTCCTTCGGTTTTAATGGCGGTCGTCTGGGTATTTTATGAACATTCCTTGTACACACACACACACACACACACACACAAACGAACAGAGGTAACACAATATGCCCTTCCTCATAATTAATGGCATAAATAAATCTCGATACTCTGAAAAATGTAAATGTTAGTTTTAGTTAAAGTCGCCGAGTGGCAATTAACATACGCACCGAAGTGCTTTTGAAGCGACCGCACAAGCGATACGCACAAATGTTTGCGTATGGTAATTAGTATAATAGGATTGAAAATAGGTGGAAAATCATGCCACATTTTAGGGGCAAATAGCACATTTTGTGGGCAAACCGAATACGAAGAAAGTCGATAATTGCCGAAGGCGAACGATCGCGTACGGAAACGACCGAACGAGTATCGACTTTTATTTTACTTCATTAAATGGGTTTGAAGGTAAAAGAAGGAAATAGCTTGAAGTTTTATTTGTTAAGATTATGTATATAGACTAACATAAAAAAAAGCGAACGTAAAAGTTTTCATAATGTTAATTGTACAGAATAGTATTCTTTTCTCATTCGATTATTTACAGATAACACCCCGTTTCTATAATGGTATCGCCTCCGTTTTAGGTTTTATTTATCTACGACAAAAGGGGTGTCAGGGTAATGCAAAAAAATACCACCAAACGTTGAACTTTGAGAAAACACGAATTTAATAATTTAATACATAAAGTGACAGTTAATTATATTTTGTTAATAAGTGTTTAATAAAAATAGTATTCAGTTTACATAGAACTATAACGCATCGGGTCTGTATAATCTCGGTTACAATAAGGTATATTGATGACTATATATATTTGGGTGTATTGCTAATGATCTATTTATTGCGCTAATTGACTCTTGTGTGCCTCTTCAAACCTCATCATGAAATGAGTGTAACTATGTATTCAAACATTTACCTCCTCCCTTCTCATTTACATGTCTGTATAAATAAGGAGGCAAAACGAGTGAAAAAACACAATAAGAATAAACGTAATTTAAAGGATAGCGTTGTTCACTTAATGAAAATAATTATAATGTATGCGATATTGAATTAAACGGTCTAGATGGACATTTACTATTTAACACCGAAGTTAGTCATGCAAACTGAACCTACGTTAACAGCAGCGATGTTAATACCGATATTATATCGGACCAAAGTTGCGCTAATCGATTCTTGGGTGCCTCTTCAAACCTCATCATGAAATGAGTGTAACTCTGTATTCAAACATTAACCTCCTCCTTTCTCATTTACATATCAGTATAAATAAGGAGGCAAATCGATACTAAAAATTCCTGTTGTTTATACAGTGCTCTATCAATCTCTCTCTCTCTCTCTCTCTCTCTCTCTCTCTCTCTCGTTCGCTCAGTTGAATTTTCCTCTTTCTCTTTTAATACTGCTATAGTAAGACAATAAGTATATAGTATATTAAAGTGACATGCATATTATACATTACAATAACATACATTACTTATAAACACAATTAAAACAAAATTGGTACGCTAGACTCTCCATGGACCAGAGTAGCGCATCAATTAAAGGAATATAACATCAAGTTTGAATGAAATGATAGTTAGCTTTGTGTAACAATATTATAGTGTTGCCATCACACGGTGGGTTCATATCGTTATTAAACAAGCAGTATTAATCTTTAAAAAATGAGTTAGTTAAGAAGCGTATGTTATCTACATTTAAAGGAATCGACAATGGTATTACAACCACTTATTGTAGAATGAATTTATCCAAATATAATGGTTTCATTCCTTTCTCCCTATCTCAGTTGTCTAATTGTCTGTCGATCTGTCTTACCAGTACTTAACTTGTACATGTATTGGTCTCTACAAATGAAACTAACTTTCATACAAATATAATGTTACCCCGACACCATGGATATACATGACACCTTGAAATAGTTATAAGAACACAACTTAAGTTTTAGAATTACAAATACATGAATAATATGAAGTTGATATAAATTGCTTGCTTAGAGTTGCATGCAATATTATAGTGTTGCAATCGCATGGTGGAATCAAATCGTTATAAAACCTATCGGTATTATGTTAAATTGTGTTAGTCAGGAAGGGCGTGTTACCGCTACGAATATATCGACAAAAGTATAACACTAACCTATCTTAGAATTAAATAACACAAAAACTTAATATAATGGTTTGTTTCCGCCCTGGATTGCTAAAACGTGTTATGTTTGCGTGTACGAATATTAACGAAAAAGTCATATGCAAGATCTAAAGTCGAAATCACGATGGTGAAAGTCGAAAGTACGATGGTGAAAGTCGAAACTACGATGGTGAAAGTCGAAAGTACGATGATAAAAGTCGAAAGTCGAAACTACGATGGTGAAAGTCGAAACCACGATAATGAAAATCGAAACTACGACGATGAAAGTCGAAGGTCGAAAGTCGAAACTACGATGGTGAAAGTCGAAAGTCGAAATCACGATGGTGAAAGTCGAAGCTACGATGATGAAAATCGAAACTACGATGGTGAAAGTCGAAAGTACGATGATGAAAAGTCGAAAGTATGATAGTGAAAGTCGAAACCACGATGGAGAAAATCGAAACTACGATAACGAAAGTCGAAGGTCGAAACAACGATGGTGAAACCACGATGGTGAAAACGCGAAATTCCATCGCGTTTTCACCAACGTTGTTTCGTGTTTTCATCATCGTAGTTTCGTATTTTCACCATCGTAATTTCGACTTTCAACATTGTGGTTTCGACTTTCACCATCGTAGTTTCGCGTTTTAATCATCGTAGTTTCGACTTCATCATCGTGGTTTCGAGCATCGTGGTTTGGGGAAAAATACGATGGTCCAAACGGAACACCATAAACGGATCAACATAAGAGAAAATTCAATTTTATAACATCATATGTATCCACATCCTTAACAGGCTTTACAAACACAAAGCATGCGTCCAGGAAGTCGGAAATATGTCTCGATAGTAGTAATGATTTTATTGTGTTTAGGGAAGACACATCGCTGGTAAATTACACTTTATGATATGTTACTAATTGTATTGTTAGTGTATGTTGCCCATATGTATTGATACGTGTCTGTCTATATATATATTATAGTTAGGATATATACACGTGTCAGCCAAACCATATTTGTATAAATATATATCTTAGTAAGGATGTATCGCGTGTCAACCAGACCGTATTTGTATGAATATATATCCTAGTAAGGATTTACACACGTGTCAACCAGACCATATTTGTATAGATATATATCCTTTTTTTTTTTTTTTTTTTTTTTTGAGTTACCAAATGGCAGCCCGTTTATTTTTTCATTTTCACATTATCAAGTTATTATATAACAATACACATTTATAAACATGAGTACTATAAGCAGTGTTGTGAAAATGTGTGTGAGAGAGAGAGAGAGAGAGAGAGAGAGAGAGAGAGAGAGAGAGAGAGAGAGGAGGGAGAGAGAGAAAGAAAGAGAGAGAGAGAGAGAGAGAGAGAGAGAGAGAGAGAGATGATGATGATTAATCATGTTCATTATAAGATCAATTCATATTGATGTTAATTATATAAGGTTGCTATATTGGATTATTCAAATTTTATTGAGTGCAATTTTCTATTATGCGTTTCCAGTTTGGATCTCGCGTGGGCTAAGATTTGTTCTATATTTTTACATTCTTTTAAATATCTAAAATAGTTGTCAAAGCATGGTATGTCGCTTTGCATTTTACATTTAAAAATGAAATATTTTGCTAAAAAAATAACAAATTTTTTTATTGTTTTTTGTTTTCTGTTGTCGTCATGGATGCCCAATGATATATTTTTAAAATTAAAAGCTACAATAATACCGTTTTGTGATAAGAAACCATTTGTTTTTGTCCAGAAATGTTGTACTTGAGCACAGTCCCAAAATAAATGCTGTACTGTTTCTACATGCATATTGCAGAATTGACATAAACTTGAATTTACGAAATGGCATTTGTGTAAGAATTTATTTGTGGGTATAATTCTACATAAATACTTATATTGAAATAACCTCAATTTCGAATAAATAGTACATGTAATCGGTGATAAAAAGATTTTTTTCCAGTTCAGATTTTCATAGGAGTCCATTTTTGTTGAGCTTTATTTGTATATTGGTAGTTGTTTTCGATATATATGTCTCATATATAATTTTATTTGGTTTCACTACCTTTAAAATCCTGCCAATGAAAAAAGTTCTGTCGTTGTTGTTATATGTTTCATGTTTAAGTTTTTCTTTCCAAGAGTTCGGTATGGAAGCAATTATTGAGTGGTATTTTAAGAAATCTGAATTGTCTAGATTGTAAAGTTGTTTGATCGTATTAGAATTATAAAAGTTCTTATTTCTGTAATCTTAAAGTTGTTGTATATATTTTATTCCTTTATCTAGCCATACTCTATAAAATATTGTTTTATTGTTATTTTGTATAAATGAGTTATTCCATATGATTTCATCTGTGATGTTTGTTATTACCGAATTAAAGTTTACCTTTGCCCAACTTTGTAAAACATCCCTTAAGAAAATATTTTTGAATTTATTGGTTATATCTTTATATGTTATGTTTGATTGTTAAAATAATTTCCCACCAAATTTGTTAATTTCATTCATATAATTATCTTTCCAGATTCCGGTATTTTCTTCGTTAAAAATTCTTTTGATCCAACTTGCTTTTATTGAGTATAGATATGCATTCAAATCTATCATTTTTAATCCCCCATCTTTATAGTCTTTTTTAATTGTGTGTCTTGCTATTTTATCTGGTTTATTGTCCCATAAGAATGAATAAAGTTGTTTAGTGATTTCAGTTATTGTGTGATCCGGTGGATTTTCTAGTACTGTCAATGGGTATGTTATTTTTGGCAGGGCAAATGTTTTTATGACTGTTATTTTTCCTAATAATGATAAATTAATATGTTTCTTCCATAATACATTTGGTTTATTTTAGTATTAAGATTGATTTCTACTCGTTTGGCTTTAATATTTGTGAAGATGATTCCTAAAGTGGCTGCTTGATTAGATGTCCATGTAAATTTTTTCATTTTGCAAAAAATTTTGTCTGTATATTTTAGGGATCCTACTCTTAATACTGTGGATTTATTTAGGTTCAATTTAAGGCCAGATATTTTACTAAATTCGTCTATAGTTTTAATAAGAGTATTGAAAGTTTTTTCTGACCCATCAGTAACAAATGTTGCGTCATCAGCAAACAGGCTTTTTTTAATTTCTTTTTCATTAAGTTTGATACCTTTTATATCTTTATTGTTACTAACAGCTAATGATAAAATTTCTATCGATATAATAAATAAATATGGAGAGAGAGGGCATCCTTGACGTACACCACGTCCTATTTTAAAAAAATCAAACATGTAACCATTATTAAAAACACAGCCTTGCATGTCGTTGTAAAAAACATTAATCCATTTTTTAATTGATTCTCCAAAGTTAAAATAAATGAAATTGTGATCTACACTGTCAAATGCTTTTTCAAAATCTGCAAAGAATAATAGAAGAGGGTGGTCGTTTTCATTTACATAATCTAGTACATCATATATAAGTCTTATATTTTCACCGATGTAACGGTTTCTAATAAAACCAGTTTGTGCTTTATCAATTAAAATTGGTAGTACATTTTTTATTCTATTCGCAATTACTTTTGTAGCTATTTTATAATCGGTATTCAAAAGTGAGAAAGGCCTCCAGTTGTTTAATGATGTTAAATCGTTATCTTTTTTCGGAATTAAATTTATAAGATAGATATATATCCTAGTTCGAATGTATACACGTGTCAATCAGGCCATATTTGTATCAATATATATCCTAGTTCGGATGTATACACGTGTCAACCTAGTAAGGATGTTAACACGTGTCAACCAGACCATATTTGTATCAACATATATCCTAGTTAGGATGTATACACGTGTCAACCTAGTTTGGATGTTAACACGTGTCAACCAGACCATATTTATATAGATAGATATCCTAGTTAAGATGTACACACGTGTCAACCAGACCATATATGTATAGACAGATATCCTAGTTAGGATGTATACACGTGTCAACCAGACCATATATGTATAGATATATATCCTAGTTAGGATGTACACACGTGTCAACCAGACCATATATGTATAGACAGATATCCTAGTTAGGATGTACACACGTGTCAACCAGACCATATATGTATAGATATATATATCCTAGTTAGGATGTACACACGTGTCAACCAGACCATATTTGTATAGATATATATCCTAGTAAGGATGTACACAAGTGTCAACCAGACCATATGTGTATAGATATATATATCCTAGTAAGGATGTACACACGTGTCAACCAGACCATATTTGTATAGATATATCTCCTAGTTAAGATGTATACATGTGTCAACCAGATTATGTTTGTATCGATATATATCCTAGTTAGGATGTACACACGTGTCAACAAGACAGAATGTGTATAGATATATATATATATCCTAGTAAGGATGTACACACGTGTCAACCAGACCATATATGTATAGATATATATCCTAGTTAGGATGTACACACGTGTCAACCAGACCATATTTGTATAGATATATATATATCCTAGTCAGGATGTACACACGTGTCAACCAGACCATATTTGTATAGATATATATCCTAGTTAGGATGAACACATGTGTCAACCAGACCATATTTGTATAGATATATGCCCTAGTTAGGATGTACACACGTGTCAACCAGACCATATTTGAATAGATATATATCCTAGTAAGGATGTACACACGTGTCAACAAGCCCATATTTGTATTGATATATATCCTAGTTAGGATGTACCCAAGTGTCAACCAGACCATATTTATATAAATATATATCCTAGTTAGGATGTACCCACGTGTCAACCAGACCATATTTGTATAAATATTGATCTTAGTTCAGATGTATACACGTGTCAACCATACAGTATTTGAATGAATAGATCGTCCCATTGGTGCAAGAAGTTCCAAACAACATTTTTGGAGAATTTGCCTTTTTCATATTTCTGACAACAATATATTATAATCTTGATTGTGTAAAAAGATCTAAGCCATATCTTTAAAACCGGGGGTAATATTGCATTATGCAATATGGTACAAAATGCGTATCCCAATAATGTTCAAAGTGAGCTGCAGTTTGTGTAAAAAGGTACCATATGTCATATGATACTTTTTTGCATAAATCACTTTTTCATATTTTCGATATAAGTATAATGCAAAAAGGTTCCATGTGACAAACGGTAACTTCTTGCATTAAGTGTTTGTAGAAATATGTTGGATTTCAATGTAATAAAGATCCAATTGCCAAATGGTACCTTTTTGCACTGAACAAAATAAAGCTAAAGAGTATATTGTATTACTATTGCTGATGATATGGTACCTTTTAGCACAGACTAAGATATTAACCAGCATGCAGTTGGTAATTATTTAGATAAGATAGCATCTTGTTTCAACAAATTCTAGATATAACACATAAGCAGCAGGCGTGCAATTAAGTATGACACTGTATTCCTTGATTGACAAGTTTGATGTCATGTATGGGATAATACACTAAGGAAAAGGAGTTCCTGCGAAATAGCATAATATATAAAAAGGAGCACAATGTCCGCCTGTGCAGCATCCAGAGATCATTTACAGAAATCAATTACTATTCACTCCTCTTGTGAAGGACAATATAGAAACCAATATGTTACTGCAGCAAATATCTATATGAGGGGCATTTAAAAAGTCCGTGCACTTGGTCTGTATCACCATTTTTTTCAATAATTGAAATTTGCATATGTATAGAAACGTTATTTATTTTCAGTGATCAGGAATCTGCACATGCAAATTATGACAATTAAGATATTTCATTGATTTGTCTTACCTATGTTTTCATAATCATTCGGACTTTTTTGGTAAATCATGTCAAAATGGTCATAGAAGAGCAATGGGCATATATATCAAAATACTGACTTTGTTAATTAGTTCGCTTGCAGATATTAAAGTGGATTTGGACAACGTTTATGGGGAAAGTGCTCTTAGGTATTGTACAGTTGCAAACTGGTCACTATGTTTTAAAAATGGTAGAGGCAGTGTTAAAGATGACCTCAGGGCGAGATGGCCGTAGTCAGCGTTTATTAAGTAAGATGGAGTTGCTGTGCAGGAAGATATCAATAGAAGCAAGATACACTGTGGCGGATATTTCCTAGATATGTGACTTAAATTTGTCGGCGGTGTTTTTTTATAATAACGGGATCTTACGAAGGCTTGAGCCAGATGGATACCACATCGTTTGACCTCTGAGTAAAAGATGGTGCGGGTTAGAATGACTCAAGTGCATTTAGATACGTACGGTGGTTATGACCTTAGGCGGCTGCACGAGTCGTGTACTGGTGATGAAACATGGGTATCATGTTTTTAACCGGAAGGAAAATAAAATTATAAAGTTTGGATAGGTAAAATAGGGGCAAAGTCTTAAATAGCAAGCAAAAACGTGTAAAGCATGCCTAATATTAGAATGAATGGTAACACGGGTACCAGTACTTGGACACGCAACTGTTACTAGAAGGTTTTATGCACAGAATGTCCTTCCTGTGGTTACTAATCACAACGCCAAGGCCCACTCATTTTTGCTCAATTCTGTCATCAAATAGTGCATAAGAAGCCGCCGCCAGTTCGAGTCCAGTCAGGAGGTCAGATAAGCGAGATTTCACTGTATCAGTAGTATACCAAAACAAGACTACAGAAAGGCATTTTCTGATTGACGTCAACATTTGAAAAAGTGTACAGACGTGTTGGGGTACTTTGAGGGTCTGATTTAGTCAGTTCTATCAAAGTAAGCTTCACTGTCTTATACCGCATCAAGTGCACAGACTTGGTTAATGCCCCTCATACAATGTCACAAATACCCCAGTTACAAACATTTAATCATACATTTCTAGTCTGGTAATTCACAGATGGAGTGCGACTCTGTTCACTCTACAATTAAAACGGCCATGAAAATACAACTATCTTTGTACCATAACAGCTGAATCATAACAGTAGATTACACAAAGAAAAGTCCATATGTTGCTGTACCAATCGGTTATGATCATGTCTTGGACTTCAATTCGTTTGTACAAAGAAAGATTTCTACGTAAAGTCAATCATCAAAAGAGCGTACTTCACAAATGACCAGAATATGTGTCTGATATAAGTCGTTAATATGACAAGTTTGCAATATCAGTTCAGTAGAATGTATTACTGTGTGCATTGAAGAGAATCTTTCTGGAAGATTTTCATGGCTACTTTGCAGACAACTAGACTACTGGTTCGAAAGCAGCTTAAAGGACGGATGAAATGAAGCACTTCATACAAACAGTCTTCTGTTCACTTTACTGAGCCTTTACTGTACGTCTCACACACCAATTAATTTTGTACTGTTCTACATATAGAGACATGCACTTCTGGAACACCGGATACATTACCAATGGTTCTAAAAGTGCCTTATTCCCATAGATAGTCCTCGGTTGGTCCAAATATGCAGAAAAAAACATGGGGTTGACCAGGTTGCTTTTTCACAATTTCGATGGTTTGATGGCACCCCTTCATTTTTGACAATTCTGCCCATTTGTTGCAGTGTATCACTACGCATCGTTAAACTGTTATAGCATCATCAAACAGTTCCCAGGGCCACCCAAAGTTTGCACAAATCATAAAAATGTTCCAATGTTCCCATATGCACAAAGAAATATGACATTTTATGCATTTTTAAAAAAAAATTACCCAACCGCTTTACACAGCTCTAATTTCTTGGGCGTAATAATCTTACTACCGTCATGTAAGGGAGGTAATTGTTCAGTGAGACCTGTAGTGTTAGTTTCAAATGACTTTGCAGTACTGAGAAGAACGGTTTTATACTTGGCATGACTCAATATTGTAGTTCTTTACTAGTAAAATAAACTTTATTTCTATCGCTATTAAACATTTACTCAATTCAATTTTAACCATTAATTATGAAAATATTACCATTCAAGAAGGTACCATATGCCATATGGCTCGTTTGACCACTGAAATTATTTTACATTTGTTTAATGCAAAAATGTACCAAAAGCTAAAATGATCAAAATCATTATAATTTGATAAAATATTATTTTGAAACTTGTAAGACGTATAAAACAAATCATAATGTATCAACTCATGTTAGAATTATTTCAAAATGATCAATTACTGATTTACGAGACAACCTTTAAACGCGATTATCTCTATGAAAATGTCACTTGGTACCTTCTTGTACCAATGGTATATCCTAGTTGGGATATCTACACGTGTCAACCAGACAATTTTTTGTATAAATATATACGCTAGTTAGGAAATATACACTTGACAACCTGACCACATTTGTATGAATATATCCTAGTTACGATGTATACACGTGTCAACCAGACCGTATTTCTATCAACATGTATCCTAATTACGATGTATACACGTGCCAACATGGCCATAGTTGTATAAACATATATCCTAATAAGGATGTATACATGTGTCAACCCAACCATATTTGTATGCATATATCCAGACCATATTCGTATGAATATATATTCTAGTGAGGATGTATACACGAGTCAACAAGACCGTATTTGTATCAATAAATATCCCAGTTAGGATGTATGCACGTGTCAACCAGACCATATTTGTATGAATATATTTGATTGTATATTTGACGCATAGAGCTCCCGGTCGAGGCTTAACGCCGGAAACTCTATGCGTCAGGACGCAGCGGATAGAGCTCATCGGGGCACTCCATGCAGTCTCACTGGGCTTTGGTACTTCATTACACCCATCACAACAACGTGTCGGCCGTGTGGTGTGGCGGTTCGTACTTTGACAAGTATTGTAAGTTTCTGATTCCTCAAATCTTGGATGCATTTAATGTTACTTGAGAATGAAAAATGCTTAATGGAAAAACCTCAATATTAAGATTAGAGTGGTAAACTTGAAACGAAGTCCCCATTCTGAAAATATACAACACCTAAATAATGCTTGACACCCTTCACGTCGTCATTCATACTTTTTATAAGTTGGATGAATGTTTATTACGTGTAAAACAGTAAAACGGATCAAATTAAAATCCAAATGAAATCACGTGGCCCATTTAATACGTGACAAAATACGTTGCAATTTTAAGCGGGGAATCTGTTTAAGTCTAACTTAGGCGTGTAGACAAAGTTAGGAAATCCCTTTTCAATATAACATTTTGGCATGTTTAAATAGATATCATTTCGGCAATACGGGTCAGTGAATATAATTGTATATAGCCATTCTATATTGGAAAAAAATGTTTTAGCATATTTAAAGATTTTGAACATCCCTGATACATTCCCTTTAAGCCGTTTCTAGGGTTAATGAGTGATGTTGCATGTTTCGTAACCCCCATGAACCGACTAAATAAACAGTGACTGCCATTTTACTCTTTTGGTTGCGTTTGGGACATTCTAAGGGTTATTTTTGTCAGATTTATTTGACTATCTCAGCAGCAGTTTTACATAATGTATGTAGGCTGTGTTGTGGGACGGCTGTGATATGGTGCTGCTATGGTATGGGGCGGCTGTTCTCTGTTGCGGAGCTGTGCTGTAGGTCGGCTGTGCTGTGCGGCTGCTGTGATGTCGGGTGGCTGTGCTGTGTGACGGCTGTGCTGTTAGATGGCCGTGCAGTGGTACGGCTGTGCTGTTGAGCGGTTTTACTGTGTGTCGTCTGTGCTGTAGGGCGTATGTGCCGTGGGACGGCTTTGCAGTAGGAAGACTGTGCTGTGGGCTGCTGTTATATAGGGAGGCTGTGCTATGTGGCGACTGTGCTGTAGGATGGCTGTGCTGTGGGACGGCTGTGTTGTGAGATGGCTGTACTGTGGGACGAATGTGCTGTGGGGCTGCTGTTATATGGGGAGTTTGTGCTATGTGGCGGCTTTGCTGTGTGGCGGTTGTGCTGTGGGACGGCTGTGCTCTGGAGTGGTTCTATATTCGAGTACAGCGTTTATATTTTAGACTCATACAATACTTATTAGACATCCTTATGGCTCGATGAAATAATATGTAAAAGCACTCATTGTTTGCGAAATGAAGAAATAACACCGATACAAATGCAGTAAGTTTTATTTTGTTATTAGGTTTACAGTTACGATTCACAGATCGCTATTGGCTGTTGGTGTCAAATCTGTAGTCTCCTTTACCCGGAAGTCTGTTGGGAAATAAAAGTATACAAATAATCAATAATTCAAAACTGAATAATTCAAGAGTGTCAAAATACAATGTTTATATATAATACATATCAAACCAACACAAATTACGAAACAGACATCCGGTTGTTACATATGGTGTTGCTAAGATGGAGTGACCAGATGAATGATGTTTCTAGCCTGTTTCAACTGCACACTAGACTCTCTCTCGCGTGTACAAATATTTCACAATGTGCGAGTATGCTCCAGAGGCCCAGCACAGTATTCAGAAGAAGAAGTGTTTCTGCCTTGAACGTGGTATATGTCCGTTATATGGGACGTGGTATATATACATTATATGGATGTGTATATATCCGTTATATTGAACGTGTATATATCCATTATATGGAACGGGGTATAAATCCATTATATGGGACGTGGTATATATCCGTTATATGGGACGTGGTATATATACATTATATGGAACGTATATACATTATATGAAATGTGGTATATATACATTATATGGAACGTGGTATATCCATTATATGGGACGTGATATATATCCATTATATGGGACGTGTATATATCCATTATATGGGACGTGTATATATATCCATTATATGGAACGTGGTATATATCCATTATATGGGACGTGGTACATGTCCATTATATGGGACGTAGTATATATCCATTATATGGGATGTGGTATATATCCATTATATAGAACGTGTATATATCCATTATATGGAACGTGTATTTATCCATTATATGGGACGTGGTATATATCCATTATATGGAACGTGGTAAATATCCATTATATGGAACGTGGTATATATCCATTATATTGAACGTGTATATATCTATTATATGGGACGTGTATATATCCATTATATGGAACGTGGTATACATCCATTATATGGGACGTGTATATATCCATTATATGGGACGTGGAATATATCCATTATATGGGACGTGGTATATATCTATTATATGGAACGTACATATATCTATTATATGGAACGTGGTATATATCCATTAAATGGGACGTGGTAACTATTCATTATATAGAACGTGTATATATCTATTTTATGGGACGTGTATATATCCATTATATGGGACGTGGTATATATCCATTATATGGGACGTGGTATATATCCATTATATGCATATATCTATTATATGGAACGTGGTATATATCAATTATATAGGACGTGTATATATCCATTATATGGGACGTAGCATCTTTCCATTATATGGAACGTGGTATATATCCATTTTATGGGACGTGTAAATATCCATTATATGGGACGTGGTATATATTCATTATAGTATATATCCATTTTATGGGACGTGTATATATCCATTATATGGGACGTGGTATATATCCATTATATGGGACGTGGTATATATCCATTATATGGAACGTGCATATATCTATTATATGGAACGTGGTATATATCAATTATATGGGACGTGTATATATCCATTATATGGGACGTAGTATCTATCCATTATATGGAACGTGGTATATATCCATTATATGGGACGTGTATATATCCATTATATGGGACGTGGTATATATCCATTCTATGGAACGTGTATATATCCAGTATATGGAACGTGTTTATATCCATTATATGGGACGTGTATATATTCATTATATGGAACGTGGTATATATCCATTATATAGGACGTGTATATATCCATTATATGGGACGTGTATATATCCATTATATTGAATTGGTATATATCCATTATATGGAACGTATATATCCGTTATATGGAACGTGGTATATATCCATTATATGGAACGTGGTATATATCCATTATATGCGACGTGTAAATATCCATTATATAGAACGTGTATATATCCATTATATGAGACGTGTATATATCCATTACATGGGACGTGGTATATATCCATTATTTGGGACGTGTATATATCCATTATATGGAACGTGGTATATATCCATTATATGGAATGTGTATATATCCATTATATGGAACGTACTATATACACATTATATTGAACGTGTATGTATCCATTATATTGAACATGTATATATCCATTATATTGAATGTGGTATATATCCATTATATTAACATTACACTTTATGTTGAAAGGAGCAGACGTTCGTACTTAGGGCTGTGTAAACATGAATGTACACATTTCTTTTGATATCGGTGTTGTTTGATCTACCTAATATTATTATACTTAAATAAATTTTGAAATCGTCAAGTGGTGCATGAAAAATATAAGCGTAAGACGTGTGCTTAATTTAAATAAGTATTCTGTAAATTGTAAACTTAAAATAAAACAATGCTATCTGATGCACTAAACAAGCTTGTATATATATATAGCAGTAGTTTAATAGTATTTAAGGTGTACCTTTCTATTTCTTTATTCACTACATCTTAATAACAAATATAAAGGAGTCACAAGGAAATGAACGAGACTTACCGCTGGGCATCCGCAGTCATTACAGAGGTCACACACTGTGGAAGCCTTCAGAAGGGAAGATTCATAGAAATCAAGACCTCGGTTATCTGCAAACAATATAAATGTTGAAACTATGAAATCACATGTTATCGCTGTTTATGGTAAAATGAAACCATTACCAGTTATTGCTGCTAATGGTAAAATGAAACTTGTATCAGTTATCGCTGATCATGGCAAAATGAATACATAACCAGTTATCGCTGCTGATGTTAAAATGAAACCATTACCAGTTATCGCTAATCTTGGCAAAATGAAACCATAACCAGTTATCGCTGCTAATGGTAAAATGAAACCATTACCAGTTATCGCTACTAATGATAAAATGAAAACATTATCAGTTATCGCTGTTCATGGCAAAATAAAACCATAAACAGTTATCGCTGCTGATGTTAAAATGAAACCATTACCAGTTATCGCTGTTCATGGCAAAATGAAACCATAAACAGTTATTGCTGCTGATGTTAAAATGAAACCATTACCAGTTATCGCTGATCATGGCAAAATGAAACTATAAACAGTTATGGCTGCTGATGTTAAAATAAAACCATTACCAGTTATCGCTGCCAATGGTAAAATGAAACATTACCAATTATCGCTGCTAATGGTAAAATAAACCATTACCAGTTATCGCTGTTAATGGTAACATGAAACCATTACCAAATATCGCTGCTAATGGTAAAATAAAACCATTACCAATTATCGCTGCTTATGGTGAAATGAAACCATAACAAGTTGTCGCTGTTAATGATTAAATGAAACTAGTATCAGTTATCGCTACTTATGTTAAAATGAAACCATTACCAATTATCGCTGCTAATGGTGAAATGAAACCATTACCAGTTTTCGCTGTTAATGGTAAAATGAAATCATTACCAGTTATCGCACTAATGTTAAAATGAAACCATTACCAAATATCGCTGCAAATGGTAAAATGAAAACATTACCGATAATCGTTGCTAGGAAACAAAATACAAACTTATCTGTGCCTAATCTATATATACGTTAATACGCTGTTGTTACCACTAATTATAAAAACATAAAACTTCGAGATACGAACAATAAACGGAATGGTTATTCGCGGTCCACCAGCTTTCGGGCAGGTGGTATCCATGGAAATGCAATTTATGATCGAAAGTTAAGGACAATGAAGAACTACTATATAGGCCTTGGCAATATAACTAAAGTATTGACATATTTTGTAGGCGCCAATTACTTTCTTCAAACTGAAAAAACATCCGCCACTTTGGTTATGTGTCGCATTTAGCGACTTTGGCGACTGACAGCGCCAGCCCTGATTCATAGGCAATAATCAGATGTTCTTTAACTGTGCCCAATAAGGACCATAGCCCCTTCATTTGAATAGACTTGAAACCCCTACTCATATGGATCAGTTGGACCAATACTCGTATGATCAATTTTACTGATAATTTATTGAGAAAAATATGTAAAAATAAATTTGTCCTATGTTAAAATATCTAAATTCCGAGCCTTGCAGTTTAGAGAAGAAGAATTTTAAAATATAAAAAAAGTAATATTAACAAGATCAAGTGGCGGGGTCATATTTCCTACCAGTGTCATGATTTGAACTGTCACATTTTAAAACTATTCTTTTATAAGTGCTTTACGCAACATTTGGTGAATAAATGTCGGCGGTTTCAGAGCAGACGTCTATCGAAGCCACAGTTCACGACGAACAACGGATTGAGGAAGGACACAGGGCTAGAGTATTCATTTAAAATTATTTACCAGGTTCATAATAGTCATAGACTCTGACCGCCGCGGGTTTGTTTTTAGCCACTAACTCTGCCCGTAGCATCTCGATAGTTGCACAGGTTGGCTCGGTCGGTAATATCTGCAATTAAATGTGAAATATAAAAATAATATTCTTATTGATATTAATTTTTATGTGTAAATACAAAAAATTGTAAAATGGACGCATTTTAACATCTTGGTACATGAGTGTCTGTTACACCATAGAGAATCAATTTAACTGTTATATACAGAAAGTAACACCTATTCACAAAGATCGTCATCTGGCCTGTGTTCAGCACCGTTAAACAACAAACGCGTTTGCCGTCTGTTTCTTTAATTTATTGCGAACAGAGAACTAATTTGAGGTTCAGCCAGTGTCCCAGGAAGATATGTTAGCTAATGTAAGCAAACGTTTAATCGAACAGAACGCAGTTATGGTAGAACAATATACTAGTATGCTGCTAAAAAAAAACTAATCAATTAATATTCATCAGCATGTGTGTACAATATAACTGATTTACTGGGAAAGAAATTATTTACAATTTAATAGACTTAGACATATCAATAAAAGACTAATGAATAACAGTAGCAGGATAACTGACATCATGAATTACTGTTTAATTAATGTTTAAGATGATGCCGTTCTGAAAACAAATATTTAATCTTCGACGCACACAAGTACGTGGCATATATTTTATCCATTTTGACAATAGTAATCACGTTAAATACACATGAAAACTAGGTGCGTCCAATTAGGTATTGAACGACTATGGACCTTAGCAGCGGAGCGGTAGTGCATTGGGTAAACGTTTTTGCCGCTCACGCTAATAGTAGAGGGTTCGATCACCAATGACCTCAAAGACTCTGACTGAGTATTGGTTCTACCGTTGTAGGGGACTCGAGTGCGTTTACATAAGCTCTAAGCTTACTTTCGAGCTAAATCGAGCTAAACTAAATTGGTATAACCTACCACCGCTTCGTGTAGCAATTACATTTAGTTATCCATTTCAAAGTGTGTACACTATCATATTTCACGTAGGTAGATCAGTTATCCCAGATGGACATTAGCAAACATTTAACTTTAAAGCTAGTTTGAATTAAGAACGTGCCAGTATGTATCCAGCAGGAGATGGGTAGAGCACAAACATAATCAACATAATACAGAACAGCCATGGTAAGTCCGTACATACAGACTTAGCGACACACGTGGTTATCGTGTTGGAACGGTCAGTAGTAGATACCTTGTGTCTTATTATAACTTAACACCGCTTCGTGTAGCATTACATTTAGTTATCCATTTCCACGTTTGAGTTAAGAACGTGCCAGTATGTATCCAGCAGGAGATGGGCAGAGTACAAACATAATCAACATAATACAGAACAGCCATGGTAAGTCCGTACATACAGACTTAGCGACACACGTGGTTATCGTGTTGAACCTTGTGTCTTATTAAACGGCAGAGCACAACCATTGGAAACAGAAAATGCTCCCGCGGGGTAGCCGCATAATGGCGGTTATAGACAATCCTTGTTTATTCTCCTTTAATCATGCATTTGCCTTAGTTTAATGCTCATTTTTTTATATATGAATGCCATCATTGGTGTATCCTGAACATGTTGAAAGCATTGTTATGTTTGAATTGTGCATTTAGAAAAAATGAAGCTTGAAAATTGGGATAAGGATACATGGTTTCGGAAGACTTCTTTCATTTTGTCAACAGTGTACACACTCAACAGAGAAATAAATCTCTTATATGATACATGGTCTCTTCTTTTCCCATCATATTTTGGTAGTGCAGACTTTGAAAAACAATAAAGTGTAAGTTTCACATTTTTTTCTTTTGGGTCTTTCTCTATGAATGACAAGCCTTTAAGTATTTATTATTTACTATAGAATAAAGAACAAAAATCAACGGTGGGCTTACAGCTTTGATCACTATGTGATAATCAAGTCGATATTAATAGTTGCATTTTACTTTTAAACATTTAGTTATCTGTTGACGTTTCGTAAACAAAACAAAAAAAACAGCTGAAAAATAATCTAACTATTAAGAAATTCGTCATCACTGCACACGCATGAATGACATTGCACAGATACCGCCCTTGATTTAAGGTGTAACCCCACCATTGATTTTTGTTCTTTATTTTATAGTAAATAATGAAAGTTTGAAGGCTTGTCATTCATAGAGAATCCCAAATGAAAGAAGTGAAACCTACTGTTACTGTTTGTCAACCTCTGCACTATCAAAATATGATGAGAAAAGTAGGGGTAATGTGTCATATAAGAGATTTTTTTCTGCTCAGTGTGTACACTGGTGACAAAGTGAAAGTAGACTTACGAAATCATGTATATATACCCCAATTTCCAAGCATTCAATTTTTTTTTCTAAATTCACAATTCAAACATGAAAGTGTTATCAAAATGTTCAAAATACATCAATAATGCCATTAAAATAAGAAAATGAGCATTAAAATAAGGAAAATTCATTTTTAAAGAAGAAAAATGAGTATTATTTATAACCGCCATCATGCGACTACCCCACGGAAGCACTTCCTTTTTGCAATGGTGGTACTATGCATATAAGGAAACTTTTTTTTTTTAATTTTATAATTAACTTTTTTTTTACTAAGTACTACCAATTTGAAGTAATACTGCCAAGTTGCAGGCATTAAATACTGAAACTTTTGTCAAAATACCACTTTTTACATGATCATTATATACAGGCGCGAGATGTTGACCGACATGCAATGTTTATGTGTTCGACTAATTTGACCAAAAAAAATTTTTTTTTATCTAATTCCATTGAAATTTTTACACCAAAATAGTCTCATGATACACTGAAGACAGTATCTTACCAAAATACATTATT
Source organism: Panopea generosa (assembly GCA_029582155.1). Classification (NCBI taxonomy): domain Eukaryota; kingdom Metazoa; phylum Mollusca; class Bivalvia; order Adapedonta; family Hiatellidae; genus Panopea; species Panopea generosa. Next base: position 28,605,797 of record CM055896.1, on the reverse strand, counting down.
CAATACAATGTACATGCTAACAATTGCACATTTCAATCATCCAAAATAAAAAATCTTCAAAATTTTGTGATTTTCATGAAATTTCAATGTAGATATGAACATATATGCTTAAATTGAGGCATAAACCTGCCAAAACGTGTTTTTTATGAAGCAAATGTCTCCAATTTGTCATTTAAGACTATGAGAGTGTAAAAAAGAGGTTATTTTACCTACAATTAACATTTTGGAAAATCACCCCCATTTCACTCAAGTCTCTCTTATAGGGGTAACCCCACCATTGATTTTTGTTCTTTATTCTATAGTAAATAATGAAAGTTTGAAGGCTTGTCATTCATAGAATCCCAAATGAAAGAATTGAAACCTACATTTTACTGTTTGTCAACCTCTGCACTATCAAAATATGATGAGAAAAGTAGTGGTCATGTGTCATATAAGAGATTTTTTTCTGCTCAGTGTGTACACTGGTGACAAAGTGAAAGTAGACTTCCGAAATCATGTATTCATACCCCAATTTCCAAGCATCAATTTTTTTTCTAAATTCACAATTCAAACATGACAGTGCTATCAAAATGTTTAAAAAACAAAAATAATGCCACTCAAATAAAAAAATGAGCATTAAAATAAGGAAAATGCATTTTTAAAGAAGAAGAAATGAGGATTATTTATAACCGCCATCATGCGACTACCCCATGGAAGCACTTCCTTAATGCAATGGTGGTACTATGCCTATAATTAATTCTGGATGAGTCATGTACAAACTACAAAGCCGCCCGAACTATGCTTAGAAACGGCCTCAATCATGTCAGATTTCATCGTAGCTCCGCCCAGAGTCAGTCAAATCACGCCAAACTATCAGTCAAATGGCGTTTAACACTAAGCAAGTTAGTGTTTATTAAGTAAAAAATTGTGATTAAGAAACCAAGTCGCTCCCTGTGGTCGCTTCCTTAAGTGGGTTTCTTAATTGTTTGTTTTTCTTAATGAACACTAACTGTTACTTTGCGGAGAAATCCATTGCATGTATGGATAGAAGAAGGACTGTATGATTGACTCTACAACTCACCTCCTCATAATACAGCACCACTGTCTGGTCCTGAATCTCTGTCTTCATGACGTCTGGTAATTTGGTGACGTCACTTTCAAGCTCAGCAACAAAACCCGTGGGAACATCAATCTCAATATTTGCCATACCGGCTGTTGTAAATTTATTGACGATGTACCTATATTAGATAAAGCAAAACGCAGTGTAATATGCAAATACCCTTATTGTATGTAGTAGTTTTAAAGGGAATATATCAGGATTTTAAAAAAAATTAATAAAATTGGCTTAAAACATTTTTTCCCAATACGACATGCCTATATATACTCGCTGACCCCGTATTGCCAAATGAAATCTATTTAAACATGTCAAAAAAGATATTAAAAAGAGATTTCCTAACTTGGGCTACGCGCCTGGGTTAGACTGAAATAGATTTCCCGCTAAAAGCGTATTAAATGCGTCACGTGATTTCATTTTGATTTCAGTTTGATCAGAATTACAGTTTAGAGGGAGCTTAACAAAATATCTAACAGACACACATGTTTTTCAATATAAATACAGTGCATTTAAATCAAATATGGGAGTAAAGGGGACGGGTAGAAGTGTACGCCATTTTTTCAAAGAGTAGATCCGCCATTGATACATGATTACACGTAGTAAAATTGTCCGAATGACATCAAGCAGTATTTAAGAGCTGTCTATTTTAAGACTGGGGATTTCGTTTCAAGTTTACCACTCCAATTTGTATATCGATTATGTGGCGTTTTGGTGGATTTGACATACCAAATCATTTGAAATTTATTTCTCAATGATAATTAGATGCTTTTATTCTATTTTGTTTACAGCGTTTTTTTTCCTGATATAATCCCTTTAAGATATATATTCTAGAGAAATGTAATTAAATACAAGGGGACTTTAGTCTAAAACCTGTTAGTATCACAAGGATTTAGTATGATTACGAGCTACATCTTACACGATATCAAATGTTATAATATGATGCTCAGTTATTATCACATGTCTTAAACACGCAAGAGCCTCGCATGATGTATGTTTGTCAAGTTAGGTTAACTATACTTCTATGCGACTTCGATGGTATGAAATGGCGCTAAATATTCAAACAAACAAAAAAAACTATAAAAAACACTAAATCACAGTACTGTTACATATATTATTCTCGAGTAGAAAACCCTGGTAGAGAAAACTCGATAAGATTATTTAGATAACTTACTGTGCGCATGTCTCAACAACTAGGGAACGCAGTGTCTCGTGTAGGACGGTGGCTGTCAAGTTGAACGATGGTTCTCTCACTTCTGTCTCAACATTGAAAGTAACAGAAACCTAAACACGAAAAGAAGAACAATAACTTATGTTTAAATCTAAGTTGTGAATACATTCAATATATAGTATAGCAAATAAACAATTTAATATACGCTAAACATTACATATTGTGAAAGAATTCATGAATGGTCATTTTTTTCTGAATACTATATTGTGATTGACTGCTTTATATAGTGTATGTTTTATTGTTATAGTTTTGGTGCAGACAATATAAAAGAATGAATTGGTGGTCGATCTGCACCAGGATTCCCTCTGCTTTTAGATACCTGACATGTCTTATTTCTGATTTCTTTGAATCACGAATATATAGTGTGTAAACCTAGAAGGAACCTCACTTTAGACGGTGCTGCTAGTGTGTGTTTCATTACCCGCCATTAACAGACTCAACAAAACCAAGTTTGCTATTAAATTACGTTATGCTTTTATCAAATAATATCCCTTATAGTCGCGTATTATTTCTTGCAGATATATATATATATATAACAAATGCTATGAACTGCTAGTATCGCGCTTTTATATCTTAAACAACAGATTCAATTACATCAGACATATTGATCCATTAAATTGAAGACATGTATTGATATATATATATATATTGTATTGGTGTATTTTGAAATAGACTGAAGTTCTTTCCTTAAGCTTTTATCGACATGCATGTGTCTCCCGCTCTTGATATTAACAGTCAGTTCCAATATTTAACTTGTAGACAAGAAAACTTTGTGATCAATCACAATTTTGATCCACCATACGCACTGAGCACTACGGTTGTAATGATAATTATTATATACGATGTATATAATTACTTACGTGAACGAGAGCCGCACCAGTACCTTTCCCGTCGAGTGTCAATGCATGCCTCTTTGCAGCAATAGGCCCAGTTCCACTCATAGTACCAGAAACAAGAGAATTACTTGGCACCTAGTGAAAACAGAAAAAAAATCATCATTGGTATATTTTGAATATATAATATACATATCATAAATGTCAGTAAATACTTAATCAATGGCAAATGTATCATACAAATCATACATATCAGTGAAAACATAATCAATGGTAAATGTATCATACATATCATTAATGTCAGTAAATACCTAATCAATGGCAAATGTATCATATATATCATACATATCAGTGAATACCTAATCAATGGTAAATATATCGTACATAATTTTATCATACATGTCAGCGAATACTAAATCAATGGTAAATGTATTATATATATCGCTAATATCAGTGAATACCTAATCAATGGTAAATGTATCGTACATATCATACATGTCAGCGAATACCTAATCAATGGTAAATGTATCGTACATATCATCAATGTCAGTTGATACCTAATCAATGGTTAATGTATCGTACTTATCATTAAAGTCAGTTAATACCTAATCAATGGTAAAAGTATCGTACATATCATACATGTCAGCGAATACCTAATCAATGGTTAATGTATCGTACATATCATCAATGCCAATTAATATCTAATCAATGATAAATGTATCGTATATATCATAACTGTCAGTAAATACCTGATAAGTGTTAAATGTGTAGTACATATCATACATGTCAGTGAATACTTAATCAATGGTAAATGTATCGTACATATCATAACTGTCTGTTGATACCTAATCAATGGTTAATGTATCGTACATATCATAATGTCAGTGAAAACATAATCAATGGTAAATGTATCGTGCATATCATACATGACAGTGAATACCTAATCAATGGTAAATGTATCGTACATATCATAACTGTCAGTTGATACGTAATCAATGGTAAATGTATCGTACATATTATAAATGTCAGTGCATACCTAATCAATGGTAAATGTATCGTATATATCAAAATGTCAGTGAATACATAATCAATGGTAAATATATCGTACATATCATCAATGTCAATTAATACCTAATCAATGGTAAATGTATCGTATATGTCATAAATATCAGTTAATACCTAACCAATGGTAAATGTATCGTACGTATCATCAATGTCAGTGAATACCTAATCAATGGTACATGAATCGTACATATCATACATTTCAGTTAAATCTAATCAATGGTAAATGTATCGTACATATATTACATGTCAGTGAATACCTAATCAATGGTAAACGTATCTTGCATATCATACAAACTAATATTCGGTATTTGTTGATTGTATCATAATGTACATATCAATTAATCCTTGAGATATATTACATGTGCCATATATATAATACGTACACATTTATCCTTTTTATATATATAATATATCGTACATATCGTTCACATTTTTTAATTTGCATTTTAAAGATGACAACCAAAGTACTTTAAGTCAAATATTCAAACAACTGTACAGTTATTCGTTGTAGTTCTATATTCTATAAAAGCTGTTATACAGTTCACATAAAATGCCCCTCCGAGGGCACACTTTTATTTTCATCAACTTTTAAAACAAAACGAGGTTGTTTTTTAAAAGAAAAGGAGAAAATAGCACATAAACGTATTTCATATCATAGTGTTTTTACTATATGTATGTTCTTACATCGACAATATGAAGGACCATGGCGTCCTTAGTCCCGATATGCATCTGTTGGCTGAAATTACCAATGCCGACACCGATGTTAAGGTCAAGGTTCCCAGACAACAATGTACCAAACTCCGACATAGCTTGAAGACCCAAAACTGTATCCTGTAGATAAAAGTTACAATCATAAACTTAATCTATCTGCAGGTTATCACGTCACAATCGCAATAACTAATTCTATCTACACGTTATTACGTCACAATCGAAATCACTAAATCTATCTACACATTATTATGTCTATATATACACATTATTACGTCACAATCGAAATCACTGAATATAGCTACACGTTATTATTACGTCACAATCGAAATAGCTAAATATATCACAACGTTATTACGTTACAATCGAAATCACTAAAGATACATACACGTTATTATGTCACTATCAAAATATAAATCTACACTTTATAACGTCACAATCGAAATCACTAAATTAAAGTTAACACGTACACGTTACTGCAATCAAAATATCCCAACCAGTCTAAAATTATATATCATACATTCCATCCTACGTTATTTAAGTAAACCAGTCAGTTGCATATGTCGAAGGTCATAAAACGCTCCAGTTAACTGAAACTCTACTGCATATGTTTGCTTTGTAAAAAATGTTAAAACATATAAGTCATACTAAAATTGAATATATTATAAAATGAACTATTCTGTTCTATCATTATTTGATGACAAATTGCACTTGAATATAGTTATACTGAGAACATTTTTTATCAATTGCAGGTGTATCATGCAGCAATGATTAAGTGGTATGCCAAAATCCAACAAAAATAATGCAGTGATGAATGTGAAAATTAAAAGAGAACTTTCTGATTTGAATAATATAAATCATATTAAGACCTTTACCAGAGCAATCTTGCGGATTGTATATAAGTGCAGTTAGAGTTTTATCAATGAATGTAATAATTATAATCAACACTCATACTTGAGTGGATCTGAATCCTCCCATTTCGTTTCTCTGTGACACGAGCCAGCGCAGCAATGGAATCCCCTCTGACAGTTGGTGCGTCTGAATCAAGAATAACAACGCATACGAAGTTATTTCAACATCCAGCGGAGGATTTCGGTAGTAGTAGTAATCCCACTCTGACGTCATACGTGGTGAGGAACTTCCGGAACTCCAGTATCGGTTGCCGTCTGTTTAACAGTAAACCTCACGTTATTATTACATTGCACATGTTTTGTACAAACACATGGACCTCTTTTCAATTAATACTAAAACAGGGTGTAGATCAATGGAATGGAAATGGAATAATATAAATTCTAATTTTCATTCTTTAAGTTTTACGGAGCAGGATCATAATAACAAATTGTCCAAAGCATGTGATATGTTACAGTGTATGTGACATTTAAAATGTATGTGATGTGTTACAATGTATGTGATATTTTACAGTGTTTGTTGTAATATGCAACAATGTATGTGGTATATATCAATGCAGTGATATGTTACAATGTATGTGATGTGTTACAATGTATGTGGTATGTATCAATGTATGTGATATGTTACAGTGTATGTGATATAATACAACGTATGTGCTATGTTACAATGTATGTGATATGGTACAACGTATGACGTAAGTCACAGTGTTTGTTGTGATATGTTACAATGTATTTGGTATGTTACAATGTATGTGATATGTTACAATGTATGTGATATGTTACAGTGTATGTGATATGTTACAGCGTATATTATATGTTACAATATATGTTTAATATCATTGTAAGTGAAATGTTACAATATATGTGATATGTTACAGTGTATGTGATATGTTACAATGTATGTGATATGTATCAATGTTTGTGATATGTTACAACGTATGGGATATGTTACAGTGTTTGTAGTGATATGTTACAATGTATGTGATACGTTAGAATGAATGTGGTATGTAATAAAGTATGTGATATGTTACAATCTATGTGATATGTAACAGTGTATGTGATATGTTACAATGTATGCAATATGTTACAATGTACGTGGTATGTATCAATGTTTGTGATATGCTACAACGTATGTGATATGTTACAGTGTTTGTAGTGATATGTTACATCGTATGTGATATGTTACAGTGTTTTAAGTGATATGTTACAATGTATGTGATATGTTAAAATGAATGTGGTATGTAATAAGGTATGTGATATGTTACAATCTATGTGATATGTTACAGTGTACGTGGTATGTATCAATGTATGTGATATGTTACAACGTATGTGGTTTGATTTTATGTTATATCTAATCAACTATATATAATAAACATTCTAGTGAAGATGTTACTGTCTATGTAATATGTTACATTCTATGTGATATGTTACAATCTATGTGATATGTTTCAGCCAATGTGGCATTTTACAACATATGTGATATTTTACAATATGTGCGATAGGTCATAATATATGCAATATCTAATCAAATATACTATATGTTACAATTTGTATATTAGGTTGCAATGTATGTAACATGTTACAATATGTGTGATAGGTTGCAATGTATGTGATATATTACAATTTATCTGATAGGTTGCAATTTTTGTGGTATGTGACAATATATGTGATATGTAAAGTTTATGAGATATATTACAATATATGTAACAAACTATGTCATATTTATGTTACAATGTAAACTATATGATAATCATGTTACAATATATATGATAATTATGTTACACTGTATATGATAATTGTCTTACAATATATATGATAATTATGTTACACTGTATATGATAATTGTCTTACAATATATATGATAATTATGTTACAATGTATATGGTAATTGTGTTACAATGTATTTGATAATTATGTTACAATGTATATGATAATTGTGTTACAATGTATATGATAATTATGTTACAATATATATGATATTTATGTTACACTGTTTATGATAATTTTCTTACAATACATTTGATAATTATGTTACAAAATATGCTATATTTACTTGATGTGACCGTTGACATGGTAAGTAGTTTGGCATATGCAACTGCACCCTGGGCACTACCAGACCTTGACAAAGCGTAACTTGTAATTGCTAGGTCGTACATGTTCGACATTCCGTGCACGTGCTGTTCCAGATAGACACGTGCTCTTGCAGATTGTTGAATGTATTTATAACTCTGGAAGTCAAATTTGTATATATTTTAGAGCTAAACTATTGTCATATATTACATGGGATAACGTTATGGTGGTATTTTAAGACCATAAGTATAGCGCAATTAAAATAGTAAATAATCAGAGGACCGCCCAGTTATATTACAAAAAATGAATCCTCCGTGGCCGAGTGGTCTAAAGCGCCATCTCAAGATCATTTCACCGCTAAGGTCGAAGGTTCGGGTCCTGCTCGCTTAAAACTCTTTATGTGAGAAAGTTTGCTAGTTACTTGTGGAAGAACGCTGGTTCCACTCAGGCTGATTCAGTCTGAAGTCTTCCTCCTGGTAACACCACCCGACAAACTATCAACGTCATACGTCACACGCAAAAGTCATTTGCACATCGAGTGATAATTTCGATTAAAAACAGTTTTGATAATTAATAAGACACTATAACCACAACATCATACTCACTGTGAGAACGTCATCATTTTCTTGTAAGGCTATCAATACAAACGCTGTCAGACTTATTGCACTATTGGCGCCACCCTGTCAATAACGAACATTTACATGGTTAACAACTATTACACATTGTTACCTATAAATGTAACTACATACATATTTCAATACTTGAATTAAGCTTTTATAATACTATGAATGTTTAATGTGTTGATATTTCGTTATAACATCTAACTTTATGTTTTAGTAAATTTTCTCCAGACCCAATATTTTGACCACCCACCGCATAATGTACATGTGATAGGTAAATGTATAGAAATGGTTAGCATCCCATTTATGTCCTCTTCATTGCTCTTTTACGTGAATTGAGAATAATTTTAATATAAATATTTTAATTACAAGTGTGCAACACATAAATACTATGTGCATAACACAACAATAAGGTTCACGGTTAGAATTAGAAATCGAGTATTGTTATGTTTATAGGGCATTCGTGGCTCTCTATAACTCTTTCATATATGCAAATATTTCATATAACTAGACAGTCAAAAATGTTCAGAGAGAATGTCCAAATGTCCGTTAAATAGCATTGTTGGGAAAACCACTCTTGAGAACATTGATTGGTCAGTTGTTTAACTGAAAGTTTGATGACGCTACAGCTGTGTAAGCGTTCAACTGCTATGAACTGTTTGACAGGCATATAATTATTCCCTGCTTTTTCATTGGCGGTTAATAGACCTGGTCCGGGAAATATCAGGTTCTGGGATAAACTATAGGTTCAGAACATTAAGACGATGTGAAGGAAAAACAGGAATGTAACTCACGGTCAACCTGTAAGAATAAGATATATTAAAATATCGCTCTTTAGTATGGGTAATATAGTACTCACACCACTATTATCTCCCTTGAGTACTCTGGACCTACATATAAAGGAGGTAGAAATTAAACTTTAGTTCTCTTTTTCTTTTTGTTTAAGGACTTTGTACTGCAATGATATATTTTTTTTTCCTAGCCTGAGTTAAATGGTCAGTATTTTAGAAAGCACCAATAACAAATTGATGCTACATGTAATACCAGCTTTCTAGACAATTCTGTGTCATTTTAGAATTTTTTATTTGAACCGCATCGTGGGCAAATAGTTGACATATTATTACTCTGGAAATAAAGAGGTCTCGCAAAAGCATTGAATTAAAATTCAACTTGGTCATTGTGTGTTTTTTTCCTTTATAATTGCATATCTTGAGCCAGTGAAGAATTTGAGCCAAGGCACATGCTGCAGATTTTGATTTTGTTTTTGACTTAAATGTTACAATGGAGCCCTATCTGAAATGTAATAGTGGTGTGAGACGTATAGAAATATCCATATGAAACACAATTTAGACCATACATCAATAATGTTCAAACTGTATGTGGAGTGCGTGGCCCAGTGGTTGAGCACCGAACTCTTGATCGGATGATCGTTGGTTCGATCCTTAGCCACGGCTATGTGTGGTGTCCTTGATCAAGACACTTTTCCGTATATGCTTATAACCAAGAAGAATTGATGCGTGATTTGCGTCAGTTGTAAGAACTTGTTACACAATCGAAGTAAAATAAATAAGTTTAAACTAAACTACTTATGGAATGAACGCTACCTATAGTACGGTACGATCCTTACTCTTAGACTTGTGGAATAAACGATCCCTATAGTACGGTACGATCCTTACTCTAAGACTTGTGGAATGAACGCTCCCTATAGGGCGGTACGATCCTTACTCTAAGACTTGTGGAATGAACGCTCCCTATAGGGTGGTACGATCCTTACTCTAAGACTTGTGGAATGAACGCTCCCTATAGGGTGGTACGATCCTTACTCTAAGACTTGTGGAATGAACGCTCCCTATAGGGCGGTACGATCCTTACTCTAAGACTTGTGGAATGAACGCTCCCTATAGGGCGGTACGATCCTTACTCTAAGACTTGTGGAATGAACGCTCCCTATAGTACGGTACGATCCTTACTCTAAGACTTGTGGAATGAACGCTCCCTATAGTACGGTGCGATCCTTACTCTAAGACTTGTGGAATGAACGCTCCCTATAGGGCGGTACGATCCTTACTCTAAGACTTGTGGAATGAACGCTCCCTATAGGGCGGTACGATCCTTACTCTAAAACTTGTGGAATGAACGCTCCCTATAGTACGGTACGATCCTTACTCTAAGACTTGTGGAATGAACGCTCCCTATAGGGCGGTACGATCCTTACTCTAAGACTTGTGGAATGAACGCTCCCTATAGTACGGTACGATCCTTACTCTAAGACTTGTGGAATGAACGCTCCCTATAGGGTGGTACGATCCTTACTCTAAGACTTGTGGAATGAACGCTCCCTATAGTACGGTGCGATCCTTACTCTAAGACTTGTGGAATGAACGCTCCCTATAGTACGGTGCGATCCTTACTCTAAGACTTGTGGAATGAACGCTCCCTATAGTACGGTACGATCCTTACTCTAAGACTTGTGGAATGAACGCTCCCTATAGTACGGTACGATCCTTACTCTAAGACTTGTGGAATGAACGCTCCCTATAGGGCGGTACGATCCTTACTCTAAGACTTGTGGAATGAACGCTCCCTATAGTACGGTACGATCCTTACTCTAAGACTTGTGGAATGAACGCTCCCTATAGGGCGGTACGATCCTTACTCTAAGACTTGTGGAATGAACGCTCCCTATAGTACGGTACGATCCTTACTCTAAGACTTGTGGAATGAACGCTCCCTATAGGGTGGTACGATCCTTACTCTAAGACTTGTGGAATGAACGCTCCCTATAGTACGGTACGATCCTTACTCTAAGACTTGTGGAATGAACGCTCCCTATAGTGCGGTGCGATCCTTACTCTAAGACTTGTGGAATGAACGCTCCCTATAGTACGGTACGATCCTTACTCTAAGACTTGTGGAATGAACGCTCCCTATAGTACGGTACGATCCTTACTCTAAGACTTGTGGAATGAACGCTCCCTATAGTACGGTACGATCCTTACTCTAAGACTTGTGGAGTGAATGCTCCCTATAGTACGGTACGATCCTTACTCTAAGACTTGTGGAATGAACGCTCCCTATAGGGTGGTACGATCCTTACTCTAAGACTTGTGGAATGAACGCTCCCTATAGTACGGTACGATCCTTACTCTAAGACTTGTGGAATGAACGCTCCCTTTAGTACGGTACGATCCTTACTCTAAGACTTGTGGAATGAACGCTCCCTATAGGGCGGTACGATCCTTACTCTAAGACTTGTGGAATGAACGCTCCCTATAGGGTGGTACGATCCTTACTCTAAGACTTGTGGAATGAACGCTCCCTATAGTACGGTGCGATCCTTACTCTAAGACTTGTGGAATGAACGCTCCCTATAGTACGGTGCGATCCTTACTCTAAGACTTGTGGAATGAACGCTCCCTATAGTACGGTACGATCCTTACTCTAAGACTTGTGGAATGAACGCTCCCTATAGGGCGGTACGATCCTTACTCTAAGACTTGTGGAATGAACGCTCCCTATAGTACGGTACGATCCTTACTCTAAGACTTGTGGAATGAACGCTCCCTATAGGGCGGTACGATCCTTACTCTAAGACTTGTGGAATGAACGCTCCCTATAGTACGGTACGATCCTTACTCTAAGACTTGTGGAATGAACGCTCCCTATAGGGTGGTACGATCCTTACTTTAAGACTTGTGGAATGAACGCTCCCTATAGTACGGTACGATCCTTACTCTAAGACTTGTGGAATGAACGCTCCCTATAGTACGGTGCGATCCTTACTCTAAGACTTGTGGAATGAACGCTCCCTATAGTACGGTACGATCCTTACTCTAAGACTTGTGGAATGAACGCTCCCTATAGTACGGTACGATCCTTACTCTAAGACTTGTGGAATGAACGCTCACTATAGTACGGTGCGATCCTTACTCTAAGACTTGTGGAATGAACGCTCCCTATAGTACGGTACGATCCTTACTCTAAGACTTGTGGAGTGAATGCTCCCTATAGTACGGTACGATCCTTACTCTAAGACTTGTGGAGTGAATGCTCCCTATAGTATGGTACGATCCTTACTTTAAGACTTGTGGAATGAACGCTTCCAATATTACGGTAGGATCCGTCGTACTGCTGATATCTCGAAATCCACCTTCCAGCGTTGTTCAAAACGTTGTCGGAGACATATATGTAAGGTCTAGCCTGGTGGAAAGACTTCAGTACAAACGCAGTGAGCCTAAATCACAAATTACAGAATGCAATAAAAGGAACATATAAACATGTAAATGTGGCAAGCCATTTTTGTAATGTTTAGGACATATGGTTTTATTTCATAATGATCTTGTTTTTACGTATATTCACATCTCAATGTGTACGCTACCGATATCCTTTGTTCTAAATGTAATAATAAAATCTGTTGACCTGAAAAATATGTATATGTATATGCCTGACTCATACATATCAAACATATATGTATATATCTGACTCACATATATCAAATATTTGTGTGTATATCTGATTCACATATTTCAAACATGTGTATATATTTGACTCATATGTAAAACATATGTGTATATATCTGACTCACATATATCAAATATATGTGTATATATCTGTCTCGCATATATCAAATATATGTGTATATATCTGTCTTGCATATATCAAATATATGTGTATACATCCGACTCATATATTAAATATATTTGTATTTATCTAACTTATATATAAACATATGTGTATATATCTGACTCATATATGTAAACATGTGTGTATATATCTGACACTCATGTATAAAACATATGTGTTAATATCTGACTCTGATGTATCACACATTTGTGCATATATCTGACTCATATATAAAACATATGTGTATACACCTGACTTATATATAAAACATATGTGTATATATCTGACTTATATATTAACTATATTAGTATATATCTGACTCATATTTAAAACATAATAACTGAAAGAAATAAAAAGGTTGATACTTACCACATACTTCCTTGGTAATCACTATTTCCCCAAATACTAAATGAACCGTCGCTGTGTTGGAACGTCAATTCACGCTGGTAACCTGATATAAATACAGTCACGAGATTTTTAAAATGGTACACCCTTTGTCCATTTACCACAAATGAAAACTTGCACCAATGTAAAAATACTGAAGATATTAAAAAAATGATGATATACATTGTAAGTCTATTTGATTATTCCTTTTAAGTTTTTTGCTGCCAGCGAAATGATGACAGTGAATGTTTAGTGAAACGGAGGAATTGGTTAAAAGTGACCCTAAAGAGAAAATATATCACTTATAGAAAATGTGACTATTATATGAGACCTTTAATGTATATCTGTTATATTCCTATCCCCAAGAAAGGTTATTTGATAATGGGATATAAAACACATATATTGACTGTAAAAAAGAGGTAATAAAGAACCAAACTTTTTCTCGACATGCGCGTCTGACTTATAAAAAACACAGTAGTTTCAGAGAAAGAAAAGGCGAACTGATAGATGTTTTGTAGTGTTAAAAAAGAAACCTCAACGTGCACCACAAACGGGACATCGTGAAATATGGTTTATTAAAATAAATTCAGGGTATTAAGAATAAATAAAATTTCTTTGAACTTCACTATCTGATTTAATGCACATTTCGCGTCTTAAAGGCAGTCTTCTTGAATATTGTAAAAACCTCAATGAATTTTAGGCAAACATTTTTTGCCAAACTGAAATTAGCACGGAACAATATGATGAAGTCTATAATGGAAAGTAAAATGATTGTTACCGAAGCAGATTTACACAAGCTTCAAAGGCTCTTTTCTGGTTCCTTTCCACATAATGTGTTAAATGTATGACTTGATCGTTTCATTGTTAAATGTATGCTTAATATATGTATTTATGTGAATAAAATATTGTTTAAATTAGAAATGCATGTCTAAGAAGATGGTAGTAACTCATTGCAATCCAACTTTTAATAAAACAGTTTAGCAGTGCCAAAGAGTTAAAGAATGCACTGTCGAACAGAAGCGGTTTCATGTTTACTTATTACTGTCGACGAAAACTTCTACAATTAAAATACCTCTTTGCATATAGTCGGTAGCCTTTCCAGCTATTTTAGGGGTTAGTTGATTTGTAGTTTTCAAGTAGTTATACACATATACATCTGGGGAAAATGAGGTCATTGTCTGTTCGCCACAGCCGGTTGGAAGATAAAGTAGCTTGTCAAGATTTTTTATAGTTGGACCCATAATGTCACCTGTAAAATTGGAGGAGAATATGGAACATAAAACAAAATGCATCTTTTATAATATTATCAGTTCCATATAAACTTAAATATAAAGAGTTTAATGTCTCGGTATTTGTTCCCAGATATAAGAGCTTAGATACTATACGAACATGTTACTATCTGCAATTTCATATTAAAGAAAAATATTTAATTACTTTTGCTTTAATTAATGTGTAATGTCAAGCTTTTTTAAAATCTTTAACAATAAAAATTAATAGTTCTTTTGATGTTTGTTTGACATATTAGATATATATGTATACAAAGCAATGAACGTGAAAATACTGTTTTGACATTTGTCGAAGTCTGCGAAACACGATATCATTCGATCATTTAATACAGTCATATAATTTTCAGAATTAAAAACTGAAGTTTAGGGTCTGCAACCATATTTGAGTAGTCTTTTAATTTCCACCAAGCTCATGCACAACTCTGTAGTGAGACGTGTCAATTATAAGTACAATATTTATAGAGTTACTTAGCCTTGCATAACACATTAAAGTACCTCCACACTTATGGCGTTAGATGAGATAAGAATAGCGTCGTTATCGAAAAAGAAATGACACATGATGAACGTGACTGACAACAATAGAGCTGTTTGATTTTATATATTTTTACATGAGAGTTGCCGAGCTGACATATTGGACGTGTGCATACAATATAAGCCGCGGCCACTTCGAACAATGACTGACTGATCATCAAATTCTTAAAGCCGGTTGACTTCGCTATAATTTGACTTAAAGTCCAATTTTTCATTGACGGGATAGTCTGGCTTATGTAGTTTTAAAACATAAAAGTCAGAAAAAGAGAACGCTATTTCTCTTATATCGATATTTTAGGGCAAGCTGACGGCCGAGACCATTCGAAAATATAACTTGAAATGCAAGAAGTTGTAATAGGTGTGAAGTTTTAATGATTTTCATTTCTTACCAACTGCTGAAACACGTATCCTTTCGGAATCCTTTACATATTTGTGAGGAAATGACAACTCAACGGTTTCAGGTTGGTTACCATTCAATATGACAGGGATGTTAAAGTGCATCGGTGTACCCTCGGCTTCTACAATCAACTGACGTCTGATTCCATCAGCCGACAGAATCGTCTGAGCCTTAATAGAGATATCAGCCACGCCCACAATATCTGCGATGATTGGAATAAACACAGACCCTGCTTCGCCTGCCTTGATCTATAAACAGAATGTAAGAATCTTTCATGTTTTTTTGGTGATTCGGATAAAATATTCCTTTATGAAGGAACACAGTTTTTATGATTTTGTATTTGAACCAGATTTATTCTTTGTCCACTGAATAATAGTTCAATTTAATAATCACCTTTATTATCACGATCGTTATCAAAACGTAAAATTATACCAGGCCCGAGGAGTTGGTTTAGAATTATCTATCCAGTAAATGGAATTCTATCTCTGGTATGCAATAAAGATACAATATCATACATAACTGATTGTGTAAATTGTATAATGCCGTATACAGCAATGATGAAGGATACACCAATATACGTTATAACAGTTGAATCTACCAATTGCAAATTTTAATTCCAAATTATATTTACAAACTTCAGATTTATTTTTTTATTTTTCGGTCTCGAACCACTTTTCTGTAGTTTTATGTTTTAAAAAAGTATATATGTTTTTTAAAAAAAAGGATATTGATAATATATAAATGTATAACATAAATCATGTTAACTTGTACACTGATAACACAATGTTTTCGTGTCAAAATAATGACACCAAATAGGTGGTTTTGGTACATGTATAAGGTTTAGTGTGATGGAAATGATAAGACACGCACTACATGTGACAATATACGATATAACGTGTACTTAAAACACGTATAAGCCATTTATAAAGTTTATAGCACTTAGAGGATGACATTGATAGCAATTCGAACTTTAAGTTTTTAGGTGTTTTTTCTGGCAATTCTTTACATTCTTTTTATAACACATTTATATATAAATGGCAATATTATGCAAAAAACATCAAGACAATATTGAAATGGCAGCATTGATTCCACGTAAAGTTCAGTGTGGCTAGAAAGTGTTTGCACATACATGAAATATTTTTTTAAACTTGTCTAAAAGTTAGTTTGACATCCTTCTATTAATATGTCAATCTTAAATACCAGCGGTTGATGTAGTAATTTCACTTGTAGCATATAGTATATTCATTTTTGCATTTGTTTCATTTCAGGAATACATATTCCCACATTTAATACGTAAACGTATTTCACGTAGAAGCAGCATTTACAATTGTAAATAATGTATATTGTGAACTTTTCGTGTAGAATCCAAATACAATACCGACTTTCACTAAAACGTTTTTGTTATAAAAATTATCATAAACTTGCGAAACAAAGATTTGTGAAGGTCACAATAGATGGATGTTAAATTCGAGAAACGATTTGTCCTTGGAAAAGCTACTGCTATTGAACACGATAATAAACAACAAATAAACACCTTTTTGGAAATAAACACTGGAATCGGTACAGCAACATGTTACTTAATTTATTCTAAATCCACTACAGACCTTTTTCCCTTTATAGTCGTTTATTGAAATATAAATATATATATGGCGACCCGTCTTTAATTAATTCAATGTGAACAGATACGAATAACTGCATGACTATAGCTAGAATCAGGATACATGACCTGGGTGCATTCCTTTTATGTTTAAACGTAAAACTCAAAAATTGCCGATTTTAGATACGTTCTAAAAGCAAAAATATTTAGATGTAAAACATAATTTACTTATAAATTTCTGAAAATATATCATTGAAATATATTGTTTTGTAAGAAAAAAAAGTAGATTTCTAAAAAATTAAAATAAAATTTTGCGAATAACACTATTTCTGATTTTAAGTTAGTGTTTCAAACTAAAACGTTGATAAATTGTGATCATTGTTAGGTGATAGACTACCTTTATGGTTTTAACAATATCCTGATTGACGTAATCCACCTGTCCATCTGCCATGTGAAGAATGGCCCTAAAATCATCCGACTTGTCGAGTGTCACGACCACCTGGTGCATAACAAACAGACAAATAATGGTAAAAATATATATATGTATGAAGAACGGCAAAACAATACAAATGAAAAAATTATAACATAGTAGCGCTTTTCATAAAATGTCATCAAAGGCACGTTTGTAAACGGTGATATTTTGCTTCTATTTGTAGCTGGCCGTTTGACTGCTTCTGATTTGCTGGAAAAGTTTAATATACAGATACTATGCCCAATGGTCAATGCAAAATGTATCAGACTGACTGACAACATGGTTTAAAGCTAACATGATGATTTGGCTGATAATTTTTATTGGATAACCATGCATATGATGAACTCCACGCTGTTGAATACTGTTTACAAACAGTGTAAAAAAAGCCTCTATTTCATATTATTACCGACTCTAGATTAAGCGAAATAAACATTCGAGAGTCTTACTTGATTTGCAAAGCGTGGCATAAATAAAACACAACGAAACCAATTATAATGTATAATAAAATACTCGCATTCATAACATAAAGATTGTTGTAAATGAAGAACCAACCTCTAATTCTTGGCCCATGTAGTTGAATACATTGGCCTGGAGCACAACCTCTTCCCCGCGCACAACAGAATAAGGAAGGTTTAGGTTGATGAAAAAAGGTCTGAACGTTGTAAACTGAAATTAAAACAAAGATATGATCACATTGATCTTTGGCAGATAGATAATAAATAAAGGATATATCATCAATTATTCATTTAATGGAATATTCAATTCACCACTTTGTTGACAATGATTTCTCTTGATGTCAAGGACCTTATTGGATATCGCCTTCTGGTAAATATTTTGCTTGATCAATTTTATCTGTGTTACCAGTTCAAACTTACCACTTTTCTAAATAAAAATCCCACGAATAAGACATGTTCACAAAATATCTCTGTAATGTTTGAACCGACCTTTGCGAATTTTGTTGATGATAAAAAGCTTAACTATCCAAGTTACTTGGAGTGACATACTCGTTAAACGACGTAACTATTATCTCTAGCTTAAAGGTTTGTATTATGATTAAATTGCACAATTCATGGTCACAAGTTTGGTAAATTACATAGAATTTCAAAATACTAGTACATGTTTAATATTTATATCAAAACATGTAATCAATAAAGAAAATCGCTTATCGTAGAGTATGTTAACTTTTTGATATCATCACACAATATTGTACTCCGAAATGTTTATGATAAATATAAAATAAATGTTCACAAAACTCCTAGATTAAACGTGAGCATTTTATGACGTCACATTGTCATTTCATGAGACGTGTCAGTAATGTATTTACAAATGAACTTTACTACTAATCAAGGTATTGATAATGTACGAGCCAATGCTGATGACACATTGATAAAGAAAAACAACTTATAAACTAAAAAAAAATCAAATCAATCCAAACGTGTATTAAATGGGACACACGGTATTGTCGAAATAATATTTTACTTAATTTGTTCATGGATAAAAATATGACCTTTACATCTACAACCGTATAACCAGAAAACTTATGTTCGTCATTGATTGCTGTACAAAATAGATACATTACGGTAACCTATAGTTGAAATGTATGAAAATATGAGTAACATTCTCCAAACATGTCACATGCACACATGCTATAATGAGTCTCAAACAATTACAAGAGCACATCCTCTTTAATAAAATAACAAGAAAGATATAAGTTTGCACACATGACTAGAATATTCTACTCTCATATCTCTTTTCATGTAGATATTTGATTTTCATAATTTATGTGCATTTATTAAAATGGCCACGTGTCCCATAACTATAGAAAACTGGATATTAATTAAGATTAATGTTAGGAAAGCTATGTTTTGGAGTATAACGGTAATGTTGCACAGCAGGCATAATCTTAATCATGTAATATAAACAACAAACCTTGGCGGAAGATTCTGTGATACCCAAGCCAGATTGTTTATTGACAGAAAAAGCCGTTGCCACCCAGGACGTAATTGTGTCAGGAACTGTGGTGTTAATGGTCGCTGTGCCATCCGATCTGTATGTATATTGATAAAAGCATAGACATTTGTTTCAAATACTGGATATTGACTACAAAGGTTTACGCTCCCTATTCGGTGGACGATATCCTTTACGTTCAAATGAAAGAGAACCGAATTATTCAACCAATGCTTCGGGAGAGTTTATATGTGTACATGTTTGTGAAACGGAGCTGATATTCCAAGCGTATTATGGTATATATACAGATACATTATTCCTTTTGACACAACAACGTTGAGGTTTTCAAATGACTCTTTTTACAGACTTATGTAAGTCCTTCCTCGGTTGGAAATCCGCCAGTTTAATTAAATGAGCGATGTATATTTCTCGGAAAAAAAAACAAACTCTTCAGCTTCTCTCAAACAACGTTGTATCACTGGTTTTACCTGGAAAGAGTATTTGTCCATAACCAAGTTTCTGGGAAGAAGTCTCGGGTTCTTTCGACCGTCTGTAAGTGGGAACCACCTCCAGTCCCTGCTCCTGTTCCTGATCATATAATGGGTATATTGGGTATTTATATGTTTACAATCAAATATGGGCATTTACTAGATAATCTTAATGAACACAATGAACACAATATGAAATATCAGATATATTTGGGAATAATTATGCATTTTATGCAAGACTTATTTACTAGTTATCCTGATATTAACCGATTGATTAAAGTCCGATTAAGTATATCTCAATTATACGTGAGGTATGATTTAGTTACCAAAACCTATTTAAAATGAAAGAAAATAAAGAAATAGAATAGAATAAATGAAATATTATCGAACGTGATCAATAAGATCATTTATCTTTTCTAGTTATTGATGTGGTCATCGATTGTTTATAATATTATTATTCGCATTGAACCCAGTTATGATATTTGTAAACTCATTTGAATTAAGAAAATCCACATCACCCACTTTCATCCGTTTTTATAAATATATTAATGGATATTTTTATCATTCTTTGTTTTTACGTAACAGTAAGCTCGGTCGTTGTTGCCCAAAAATAGAATTCTATAGATTCTCATTGGACCTATGAGATAATACCGTTTCCAGTTTTTGTCTCCTTATCTTCTAACTGCCGAGTATTTCATAATTTTACTTTAAAATGATTTATTTTGATTCACTATTAATTTTCATGGGCGAGTACCTTAAACAACCCCTGTTGCAAACTTTGGAGTTTGTGTGACTTTCACGCTTGATTTTATTATGATTAAGTGTTGTGTAGAAGACATATTACCTCCTGTTATGCTGCCACCATTAAAATTAGGGTTGCAATTGATCTGTCGCTTGTAATAAGGGTGAGCCCAAGAAAAGCCTTGCATATCGGTTAAAATCTGCATGCCACTGGACTGGAATATACCAGAAACATTACCGATTAGTTTTATGTGTGCTGTATTCTGTTAATACTAAGACGAATCTTCACACTATCTTAAAGGGAGTATATCATGTTCAAACGCTATACACTTCTTAAAAAGTCATTCTCAAAATGGGTAAGAATCATCTTATCATCATTAATTAATATTAACCAAATAGTATGCCAAATTCACCAAAACGTGCCAAAATCAATATGTAAATTGTAGTGGTAACGAAATCCACATTCTAAAAATAGAAAACACTTATATACGGTTTGCCGACCTTCAAATCGTCATTTTGACTTTCTAAGATAAAACATTTTTAACGGGTCAAATTGAAATCAAAATGAAATCACGCGACTTATTTGATACGTCTTAAAATATGTTGCAATTTTAAGCGGGAAATATATTTTAGTCTAACCATGGCGCTTAGTCCAAGTCAGGAAAGCCCTATTCAATATATTATTTTGGCATGTTTAAATAGATACCTTTTTGGCAATATAGGGCCAATGAGTATATATAGGAATGGTTTATTAGTAAAAAAATATGTTTCTTACCAATTCTAATTTTTTTAAAAAACATCCTGATATATTCCCTCTAAGGAGCAGTTATTTATATTAAACTCCTATCTACTACCGTGGTGTTGCATTAATCAAGACTATTCATGTAAGTCATATTTTAAGATAAATTGATCAAACATATATTGTGTATATAAAGGGAGATAATATTTGAAATCACAACAAGGTATTTCCGATTTTGAGATCTTATCAGATGCAAGTTGAAAATGTTTCCGTCAAATTTGTTAGAACGGTTAAAATTGTTTTAATAAATACATATAATATGGAACTATTTACCTGCATAACCTGTTGAGGATCATGTAATTGGCTGGAATAAATTGAATAAGGAGGCGAAGCAGGTTTCAGTGATGACATAACCTGCAAATCAAAAAAGTTTAAAGTAAATTTTTAAATAATATTTAAATGAAATTAATAAAATAAGTCATTGTGAAACCATCTTTCATTGATAACAAATGATAACAAAATGACACGAAACGTTGTAACATCATATCACAAACTTGACAAAAACTAGACGCGTGGGATTTCTATATTTAACTAAATGTATCTATTTTTGGTAATAACATGTCATTACAGTTTTCATGTTTGAGTTAAAGCTGCTAAAAGTTTGTGTTAATCTAGATTGCCAGTTCGTTTTTCTTCAGGACCATAAGCAATAAAAATAATTATGTGCTATCCGTCAAAGTTTTGACTAATTACTTGTTTAATGCAGAATCATGTTAGGCGAGCTGTGTTGTAAGAAGCAATCGAGATAGAAAAAAACATAAGCTAAGGAAAAAGTACAAGCATATTGACTGGAAGTAAGTTACCATTGCAAGACACCATTCTATTGTTTTATGACGAAATATGTACTTACGTCTTGCTGAGTTACATCATTTCCGGTTGCAAGAAGAAGAATGCTTTGATCAACAGCAAGAACGTTTACCATGGACATGGGATCGGTCGTTACCTGGAGGTTAACGCTATCTCCCGGTTCTGCTTGTTTCTTGTCGAAATCGATCGATACCTAATATATTTTATGGAAGAAAACGTGTTCCTATTATATGTTTCTATTAATGCATCGTCATTAATAGTCATTAGGTCACCGCTTTTGTCTGGTGAACAATAACCTCCCACTACTGATGTTCGGACCAACTACTGTAGGTGAGAACGTTTGCCAGTAACCTACAAATTACTCAGATTTATTCCTAGGTACCCTTCACCAGTAAATCTGGATATGTCATGTGGTTGATGCGCCCACAAAATGACCTATTTATGTGTCGACGTGCCATGAACATCTTTCATTTATTCAGATTCACTATAATTTATTATGAAATAGCACAGGTGCACTTTTCGTATTCATTTTTTAAAAACCTACCTTTATACTATTTTACATAACAAATCCTGTTTATTTAGAACTGTATATAGTCTTACGGTTTCCCTATTAGATTTTTATGTTTTGTTCTATATAAAATAAGGTCTATGATTTCAATGGTAAAAAAAATATTCCACAAAGAATTCTTTTAAAATATTATTTGTATACCCGCATTAAATTGCACAATCACAGGTACGTTGGCAAGCTTGTTCTTTTTAAAGAGGGTGCAGTAACACCATGAAATTTTTGGATAAAAGAAGCCATCAAATGCTCATAAATACATGCATATGTTGAAATCCTATAAAAGTCACTTTTTAACACCAGTGATGTCTTATTGCAGTATATGCTATGCCAACTTGTGTTCTACTTATCTGTAGCAGGAAATCACAGTTACTATGAACCATTTTGAAAATATTTTAAAACCAAATTACATACGACTTTTTTAAAGCTTAAGAATCATGTTATCATAGCAAAAATGGGCGTAACTGTGTAGTGAGAAGTATATTAGAAATCACGAACCTTATTTTTGAAGACGTCTGTACCCTCATTAACCTCAAAATAAAGCGAGTCAGCGTTCCAGATTTCACCAAGGTTGTCAAAGTAATAGACAATCAAATGGCCGTATGGTTCCATCTTTTCTGTCACCGGAAATGACACCACAACTGAGGTTGATCCTTGCCCATCTACCTCGCCAGAATGCAAAATCAGGTCGTCTGTTATGATCTGCAATTAAAATAAGTATTGAAAACAGAATATCCAAACAAATTGTCTACAAAGAAAACTATAATATTGTATTTCTTGTGTGCAGTATGTTTATAATCAAGTCAAAAGTACCCAAAACTATTATTAATAGCGAAAGAACGACGTGTGTATACACATTCTGGCGTACGTATGTGACAAATAACGGCATGCTTTCTAGAGAACAGAAATTATCTAACAGGATGATTAAATAACGTTTATTTACAGATATAGTACCGAAACATAAGCGCTATGCACGTACAAAGAACAAATTCAGACATTGAAA
Organism: Panopea generosa; assembly: GCA_029582155.1. Classification (NCBI taxonomy): domain Eukaryota; kingdom Metazoa; phylum Mollusca; class Bivalvia; order Adapedonta; family Hiatellidae; genus Panopea; species Panopea generosa. The sequence goes on along the minus strand of CM055896.1, from coordinate 28,581,635 downwards.
AACGAAACAAACATTTAAAATCACTCACCATAAAGAATAGTTCATGTATCGGGTTAATGGACTGTACAGTGTATGCTGCTGTCTTGCCAGCCTGTAAGGAAAGGAGTCAGTGACAATACTCGTGAACCGAGGTGACATCATATTGCCTTAACTTTAAATAGGACTAAGAAATAGGCAGAGACGTCCAGTTCACTGTAACATGAGGGCGCACATGTGACAGCGAACAAAGTTGTACGTGAGTTACTAGATATAATAGACTATAATTTTAATATTCAAAATATCAAGGAAGTGTTTGCTCGATTTTGCTATTAATCCTTTTCGGTTCATTGGGCTAATAATAACAGTATTAATTGTAATGCACATTTTCGAAAATGCCTTTGCATTTATTAATGAATTGCTAGTAAACACTATTATGTCGTCATTCATAACTTCATACCAGTTTGTTTTACTCTAAAGCAAAATCACCACGTTGGTTTTTCAAAAATTGTATTTCAATTGTTAATTGTAATTTATCAAATTCAAAACAATCATAATTGTATGGGACAATCAATTCTAATAGCTTGAATTATAAACTGTGCTGTCACACCACAAGTGACTGAACTAGTGTGTTACTCATTGACAAATGATATATTAATTTAATACTAATAGCACTCCGTATAATGAGTGCATTGAAAATCTGGTATGGACCCAACTGTTGTTGGTCAGATATTATTTATTATATCTACTCGTAGATGGAGCATTGTTTCATTGTTTATAATTAAAGCCACCAGCGACCATTATATCTTTACTGGCAATGTCGACTACAAGGTTAAACATTTTAATATTTTGTTATAAACAGAGACAAAACTTGGTAATATGTAATAAACTGTTATGATTAAGTAGAAGATCGACACACATATATTCCAGGGGTTGCTTCCAAAGTCGGGACTACAAGTAAAATGTATTATCTCTTTGATGACTTTCCACATTTACTTTCAATTGGTTCTTTTATTTCCTTTGTGTGGAAATAAGGAAGCACATTCACATCGGATGGAACAGAATCATTTCAGGAAAAGTTAGTATATCATAACTTCGTTTTAAATAATAACTAAAAATACCATTGTAACACATGCCTTTTCTTCTACTTATACATTTGAATTTTACTTGAACGATTTAAGTAATGTATAGAATATATTTACAATCATGTTCAAGTGAAGTCAGCATGCACGTTTCAGGTTCTCTACTTACAGTTACTACTGATGCATTGTTTATCAGTTGGATTGTTCCATAGTCACTCAGCCAGTAGGGCTTGTTGGCGTTATGTTTCGCTACAATGCCTTTGTAGTGTACCTTGTGTAACAAGATATATATTATTCAACTTTAGAACGATTTCAATAATACTATGTATCACAGATATTATTATATAAGACATCGTCGGTACGTAACGTTGACGATATATAAATTGTTTAACTATGTATTACTGGTATGCTCAAATATGTGATATGAGTATTGGTTTTCAAAACATTTTTTTTAAAGATAGATTCTGTTTTTTGTATCTGAATTGTGTTTATCTTCAGATACACCTAAAGTAAATATAAACTTTGCGCTCTGCTCGTTGAATGTTATATTTCTGAGTATTTCAAATATGTTTCAAAATTGTTTGTTCTGAAATACAAAAACGATACCTAATTACATAAAAGGAAAACCGTAAATGTGTATAATATATCGAATTCGTAATGTGTGCAGCATTGTTTCAACCAAATACAGACATCAATGTGGACCATTATCTAATAACTTTATATTTGATAGAATTGCCGCTGACCTCAATGTGCAGAGACCGGGATATATTTGGCGGTAAAATCGCGAGCTCAAGTATTCCTCCAGGTGGCGGTGTCATCATCACGTCTGGGAGCGAGTGAGCTCGGTACTGGTGCAGATCTTCGTCATAAAACTTGACGTAAGTAACCACTCGTACATCCTGATCTGTAGATATCACTGGATTGCCATTTGCTTGTACCAAGGACACCTGTTTGTGTAGAACCGTTTGATATTGTTTAACTCAAATAAGTTTAGGTTAGATATTTATTATTGGTGTGAAGTTTTTAGTAGACAACTGAATACATTGAAGAAATCATCTATGATAACAAGTTTTTAAATTTTACTAAAGACCTATTCGACTAATAAAACGTCAGCGTAAATTTTATCTGCTATTGATTATAATTCCAAACCTATTCATGGCATTTGTTGGAAACGATAATCTTTTATATACTTTTTACAATTTTTTATTAAATCCCAGTTTGGATTATGTCATATATTAGCTTTTGCATAAATTCTACCAACCGAGACTAAAAGTACCACCACTTTATAAACAAATTATAAAAAAATATGCAAATAAATATACAGACATTTGGTTAGCGTATATAATGAATGGAAAAGGACACATTTGCAGATATATTAAGAAGCAATGTTTATTATCAACACGACTGTCAAGTAGCGGCTTTAATAAGAAGGGTTCCCTATGACCGAGTGGTATAATGAGCCATCTCAAGACCACTTATCTCTCACCACTGCAGTCGTGGGTTCGATTCTCGCCCGCTCCAAAACTTTTATATGAGAACGTTTGCCAGTTAATTGCGGAAGGACGGCGGTAATTCTATTCAGATTCGTTTCGAAGTCTTTCTTTACTGATAAAAATATATAACCTGAAATTTTTCCTATTGTTTACAATGATGTGTAAGAAAAGGATGCGAATAAAATACATACTTATTTTACTGCGATTTTCAACATAATGGTACTTTTTAATAGTTTAAAATTATACTAGTATTTGTTTAATAAGTACATCAGCGTTATGGTTAAACAAAGTTCTTCTTCCTACATAAATGCTAATATGTTAAGATACTGGATATGTACTGTCCATATTACATGTTTGTTAATATCTGTAAATGGTGAGAGGCGTTTTCTTTTTTAACAAACATAATGATACGTATCCTTAATGGTTCGTGTCCTTTTTATTCTAACAGTTTATTGAAATTTGTAAAAGATAAGTAACTTAAGACAAATATTAAAAAAAAACCAGCTTGCATGCAAATAATTCCGTCTTCTTAACGATTTTGACAAATTGACTAAGTCATTGCTCCACCTCCTCTCATTAAATACATTATTACGGAAAGATATGCTCAAATTTGCGTTAACTGTGTAAGAAAATTTCTTATATACATTCCAATGAAGACAGGTTGGACGTTTAGCTGTGTTATCAGATTTATCATTTTATACGCGAAAACAATCATTTTGATTGACCAGTTTTTTAATATATTTTTTTTTAGGTGAGGGGAAGGGTGGGTGGGGCTATGGGGCTTGTCTCAAAGTATTTTGGACTTTGTGAATTTTTTATAGGATGATTATCAACTATGTAGAATTTATATTCACTTCTTTTTTCATATTCAGCTTATAACAATTTCAATGTATAATGGATGAAAATTAAAAACTATCTAAATGTTGAACTGCTGTTTTAGCAAGGCTAAAATTCATTGATTTTCCGTTTAAAATAATTTCTTACTATAATTATATTATATTTGTTTAGACAGTTTTCGAAAGCAACCCTTATTATTTAAATACATGTTGTCTGATATATTCTGCCGGATTAATCGACGCCATGCACTAAGATACCATGGTGATACTTTTAGTTGCCATGAATAATTGAGATAAGCTTGCCAAAGTGTATACACAATAATATGCTTCACTTGGGGTCGAACTTCAATTTCATAAGTATAGTAAACAAACAAATATAAAAGAAACTTTATATTACATGTATTATATGTTAAGGATAACGTTGCAGTTGTTTCCATTATATATTTAATATATATCATGCAAAACAATAGCAAACATTAATAGCACTTATCATAAAATTAATGGCAGTGCGACAAATTGTACGTCTCTAAGAAGCCTTTCAAAGATTTTTTATTTAATTATGATAGAATGCTTACATGAGCTGTATATGGCAGTCCCGGTTTGAAGTAAGTTGGGCTGGATTTCGATTCAAAGCTCATTTTGAAGGGTTGATCGTAAAACTGCACCTATAATATAAATGCAGTTGTAGTACATGAGAATATAAGCGCACGGACGACGAATGGTTGGAATTAGTATGGACAATTTGCATGTTTAAATTGCATGATGATTAGCATAATCACACATATATAGAGACCATACACATCCGTATTTTAGTTGTAGCATCAGGTGTTTACGAAATAGGAACTGTTAGTTTATAATAATTTATTTTAGCTCGATTGTAAAGAAAGGTCAGAACTTATATGAACCGCTCTCGAGTGTGCTTTCTGTGTAGAACCAATACTAAATGATGTTTTAATAGACATCAAGTCAATCTAGGGAACAAACCCGAAACCTCTGTCGTTAGCGGCATACACTACACTACCACCCTGCTTCAAGGAACTGTTGAGCTAATCGAGAGATCATAAATAATCTGAGTCTGACGTCCACTATCAAATAAGGTTTACAACTAAATAATCTTACCTTTCCGGACACATTTCTTGTTAAATTGTTTAGACTCTCTGTTACACTGACATCCACAATCAAGTGGTTGCCTTTCAACTTCTGCACCAATGGGACGAAGGAATTTGGTTCAACTTCATTTGCAATTCTATCTAAAGGTACTGTGAATTTTGCCTCCCCATTTATCTACAAATAAAAAAATTAATATTTTAACCTTAACCATTGAACCAAAGCACCGGTATATATTAAATGTTAAATGACCGACGACCGATGTCAACAAATCACATACATAATATATGACAGCATCAAAAAGTACAATGTGGCAAAGTTTTATTAACAATACATCCTGTACACCATATATATTGTATATTGTCAATGTTACTGATTTTGTCACTTGACGACAAGTAAATTTCTCCTTAGTGCAATAAGGTAACAAGTGTATATGAAATAAGAAGGCACTTGGTACCTTATTGTACCAATGAGGCGATGTGTAAGTTTAACTAGAAAGTATATTTACATCCAGAGTCATCTCTACCATGACTTCATCTCCATGGTATTTCCAGGGACTGTAATAATAGTCTAAATCAGCTCGGAGCAGAACCTTACCAATAACCGGCTTCCCATACGTGTATCTACAAGTCATAGAAATGTACATGGCATTAAAGCTAGTAGGACAGACTCAATTATGTATTTCTACCATTGAATAACTTCTATAAGAACCAACAATTAATTGTTCTAATCATCACACACACACACACACACACACACACACACACACAATGTACGCAAACTAAACAACGTCCTTTAATTATGACAAGGGACGAATAAGTACTAGTTTTGCTTTGCGCCAAGGAATAACCTCCTACCTTGTAGTATATTGTTTCTAAATAATTTCGAAAGACTGATTAGCCTTGTACTAAAGGATAGGTATCATTATAGCTGGCAGATTTTTTTACGTTGTAGTTTTACATCTTATAATTTTTATTTAATTTTAACGTTTAAATTCTTCTAAAACTATAATGTTCAATGCAATAGAAAAATGCATGCTTACAATCAAACAAATCAAATTAAGCAAAATGTGTGTTTCCCATAAGATATTACATGTAATGCTAACATTTAATTTTAAACGCGTATAATACTCACATGGCCTTTACTGTTCCATGTACCTCCGTATCGCTTGTCAGTATATAAGGTGGCAGTTGTACACTCGCTTTGAATTTAGGCAACACTGTTTTGATTACAAATCAAATGTAGATATATTATTGCTAAGATTCAAACAGGTAATTCAATATAAAACATGACTAAACTTAAAGAAAGTCTAAAAGTATGTTGATATACATCATATACTTATATATATATGTGTGATTTAAATAATATAAATATTAAGTGTGAAGCATTAAGTGAAGTGATATAATTGCAGCAGACCGAGGGTATGAAGAATTTTGCCGTGTATTCTGTGAAATGGCTCTACTCAGAAGGACATTTTCGAGCGTGGTTTGACTGTCACTGATATCTCCCGAATCTGGTTTGTTGAATCTCAATAAAAATGCAGGGAATTCTACCAATGGCCAAGAAGAATTCATAGATTTTTTACGCTTTCCAAATCTGTGACGTCATTCAACTTTCACTGAAGCAACGGACCAATCAACGTGCCCAAAACGCACTGCTGTGTGACGGACACAAGCCGGGAGAAATAGGTTCATTTTACAGTCTAATGATTTGCCAGAGAACAATCTCTAATCAAAGTTGATAAACAACGTATATTGTTAATTTACTTAATGTTTGATTGTATCAATTTGGTTTAGATTACATCAGCCAACAGCCCGATTGTTCAAATAAAAACCAATTGTATGTACTGAAAATTAAACTTATTGAAAGATTTAATATCTAAATATTTAGCTGAATAATTCATGCGAAGAGGTAATTATTCCAAGTAAAACAAGACAATAAAATTATCAAACTGGATAACATATGCTCTTCACAATATGATACATGACATTAAAATTCTACTGTTATATTGTGTTGTTATAACTTACCGTATTTGTCAACGTTGAAGGTCTTCACCTTTGATGCCTGAAATCAAATATCATTGCGCTGTAAAATATCATTCGTTTTATTTGTATCTTCATATTCATTGTACTCTATCTTCTTATTATTCTATATATCTTCACAATCGTTATGCTTCGACCATTTAAGGCAATGTTTGTTCTAACACTGCTCCAGTACATTATATATAAGCATATATATGTAATAAACACAAGACAACTTAACATTGTGATGATTCTGATAAGCTTTACACATTATTCGTGTATAAATGTTGTCGTCTTCAATATGACGTTAAGATACACATCAATTGATGTTTACTGTCACCACACTATGTAATTCCAATAGTACATTACTTCATTTCGAAAATACGTTACACCATTCCAACAGTATCCCAAGTTGACGCGTTTGAAAGGAATCACACACACACACACACACACACACACACACACACACACACACATACATACATACATACATACATACATACATACATACATACATACAAATAATAAATCAAGCATCGGTCAACTACAATCATATCAAATAGTTTTTCAATAACTTTTAATACGTAGGTATTCATGCTTTTTTCTTACAGCGCCGTTTGATTTTCCATTTTCCGTCAAATAATAAAGATTTTCATATCAAATATTACTCCGACTAAATGCATTGTTGTTTTCAAAATTTTATATTCTTAAGTGTATTAAAGCATGTTTATTAAGCAGGAAGAGAATACCGAAACAAACGAACGAATAACTAACCATATTGTCTACGGACACAACAATCCTCCAAGAACCCAATAGAGGCTCCGTGTCCATTATTAAGAAGTCTTCAACTACACCGTAGTTCGGTTCACTCACATTTATCATTTGTTTCATATGGTTTCCCTTGGGGTCCTGATGTAAAAAAACAAAAACATAAATAATACAGCGACAAATGAAAAGTGCATTGACTATTCTAGTCCACTCCTACCAACGGCCTACAGTATTTTCATAGTTGTTCAGTCAATGAATATTGCTGTACGTCATGAAAATAACCATATTGGAATAAGTCAAATTTGCAAAGAGGTATCAACATAACTATTATACTTATATTTTAAGATATCAGAAGACTTAATAAAGTAATAATCTGTTAATAAGGAACCGTAACTTATTTTATAAAGAATACAAAACATATTACGTACGTAAATAGACACATTGAATTCTCCTGTGTAAACAGTCATGTTGGAAAATAGACCAAACGTTCTGAATTGTACTGAAACAAAATAAACAAGTAAATGTAGAACTAGTAGTTGATGTAGTAGTTATAGTAGTAGTAGTAGTTGCAGTAGCAATAGTAGTAGTAGTAGAAGTAGTAGTTGTAATAGCAATAATAGTAGTAGTAATAGTAGTAGTAGTAGTAGTAGTAGTAGTAGTAGTAGTAGTAGTCGTAGTTGTAGTAGTAGTAGTAGTAGTAGTAGTAGTAGTAGAACAAGTAAGAGTAGTAGCAGTAGTAGTAATAGAAATAGTAGTAGTGATAATAGTAGTAGCAGTAGTAGTAGCAATAGTAGTAATGGTAGATTTAGTATTAGTAATAGTAGTATATAGTAGTTGTAGTAGTAATTGTAGTAGTAGTAGTAGTAGTAATAGTAGTAGTAGTAGTAGTAACAGTAATAGAAGAAGCTGTACTATTATCAGTTGCAATAGTAGTAGTTGTTGTTGTAGTATAAGTAATAGTAGTTGCAGTTGAGTAGTAGAAGTAGTAGTATAACCATAATCATATAATCATGGTGTATCATATGTTTTAATAGTAGGCATAGTCATTATCATGGTATATCCTATGTCTTAATAGTAGACATAGTCATTTACATGGTATATCTTATGTTTTAATGGTAGACATAGTCATAATCATGGTATATCCTATGTCTTAATAGTAGACATAGTCATTTACATGGTATATCCTATGTTTTAGTAGGAGACATAGTCATAATCATGGTATATCATATGTTTAAATAGTAGACATAGTCATTAACATGGTATATCCTAAGTACATGTACCTGTCTGCCCTGGTTTGTAGATGGCTTTATCGGTTTGTATTTGGACAGCGAATAGATTTTTTTTCTCCGCGGTAATGTGGTACTCCAGCTGTCCGTGATCAGTGAAGTAGAGCCCACCCAAGCCATGGACCAGCAATGTATATTTGGATGGATTACTCGCGTTATACATTATATCGCTGGGCACCTGCAAATAAACAACAATTCTGTGATCAGATATACATGGCGATTAAGGTTGGTTTCGTGTAAATATCATTTTTCACACAGGGAACGCTGACGTTATTTCGAAGCCACAAGCAGAGAACATTTCTTTCAACATTCACGTGATATCCGCTGAAACAAACCATTCTAATTCTTGTTTACATTGCTGAACTTCATAATTAGATGGAAATTGTAAATAAATAGCCGGACAAACATTTGAATTTGATAAACAATGGCTGCTAATGACGTAATGTTGTTGTACAATCAGAAAATATGGCAAACTTTTAAGCAAATGACATGGTGTTAATATGCATCAATAACAAAAAGCAATGCCTATTTCTCTTGACCTAACAAACCCTACACGTACACATTTATCGACCCCTGACTAAGATATGCGAATACGTACGTATACACATTTTGCACACAGTTGAAAACTGTAATAAGATGAATTCACCGTCACCAGAATGTGTGTTCTACCTTAACCACACAGATAATAACGCTGTGTGGAATGTGGGTGATGGTCTGGTTGGCTAACTTTGGTAAGAGGGTATAATTGTTTAGCAAATATATTTAATATAATATTTTGATTTCATTATACAAATTATGAACACGCTAATGTATTTCCAAATCATGACAACTATGTTGTTCCTAATTTGTGTATTGTTTCTTTATAGTTACAGAAACTACGTTATCATACAAATTATTCAACAGACATAGTTGAAAGACATTGTAACTAAAGCAGCATTCTTAAAATATATATTCAAACAAACTTACCGATATATTCAGGATTTCAGACGCTCCTGAAATATCACAAAGTATAATGCATACAATTTACATGAACAAAACGCTCAAGTATCATATAAGCATATTAAACGGTTATGAGTAGTCCGCAATGAGTTTTGTTATGTAAATAGCTGACTGTAAGAAAATATTCGTTTATACGTTTTCAACGTGGTTCCCCATGGTTACAGTTTAACGTGCACATATTTTAATGCCGTAGTATATCATACATATAAATAACTAATGTCTAGCATTAGAGGGACACAGCAACCACAATAGTCAATGTATAGAGTTGATCATAATAACCACAATACATACATAGATCTTATACGCATAGTTACCAAAACCTGCTTTCTTATTCTTGAAAGAAAATCTCTCTTTTTAAGCAAAAACACATACAGGTGAAGCGACAGCAGGGCTGTTATGATAAACACATGTGTGTATGATAAAATTTAGTGCTGATATTTACTATCCAAAGAAAGATAATCACGTGTTAACAACTTTTAAGTTATTGTTGCGAACATGGGACAACTTGAGTATTATTTATATAAAGCAGCATATTTGATATATAAAATAGCGTTTCCCATAGTTATTTATATCATAGTTTAAAGCGTTTCGATAATTCACCTGTAATTATGGGCCATTAATCACGTACATGTCAGCACTACTTTTTTTTCTTTATCTGTAGAATCCATTCAAATGTATATTCTCTAGAGCGAGACTTTATAATGATAATTTGTGAGCACCAACCATCTATAAATATGTGACGTAAAGTGGAGAGTCGGTGATGGTCATCTTTAAGCAAGTCAACCTGGACCACGACGTCATCAGTTGTGTTGAAAAACGTGAAACTTAAAGGTAATGGTTCCCCAGGGACTATCTTAGACGGTAGCACTATCCAGTGAGAGCTGTGAATTGACAATGTAAATCAATTAGACTAATAGTAACATTGTACGTAATTAAATAACTTAAAAAGCAATATTTTACTATCTTCGGATTAAACGGCTTTATATATATATATATATATATATATATATATATATATATATATATATATATATATTAGTTTGATTAACAATTACCACAGTTACAATTTGCACAGTGTCCATATAAAATATCACAGCTTTCCAATTTAAAATTATTTACATGCATTTAAACTGTTTTTAAATACATTTTCACATACTTTAAAGGTTTTGAATCATATATTCAGGTACATATAAAGCAAAAAAAGATATATTCTAAAATTAAATTGGCCAATAGGAAAATATATTATATAATATTTATGTGTTTATATATTCTTTAGATTCAACTGCATTGAGCACAAAGTTCTTTTTTAAAACAATTAGCATTATTTTATTTGAAAAGTGGATAGGTTGATTTTTATGTACATGTAACATAATCGATTATGCTATTTCAGGAATAAGTTTATTGAATTGTACCTACAAGTTCATGTATTTCAAGCCGTCACAGAGGAGGAAGTACTGAGTAAAGGTACATGGAGGTTATTAAATCAATACTAACGATTAAATAAGTTCAAATCATGAGCTATATTATGGCAAAGAACAAACACAAGCTTAGTTTAATATAGAAAGGACCAAGGCTGTTTTATATTCTCGAATATGTCAAAATACTTAAACTTCATTTTCTTAATTTCCATTCCTCGGAACTATGGACATATTTTATGAGATTTTATGTTATCTCCTAAGTAGAAAACCGCTTACGCTGCCAACAGGGGCTGGAGGTGTTGTCAACAGAGGCTGGAGGTGTTGCCACCAAGGGCTGGAGGTGTTGCCAACAGGGGTTGGAGGTGTTGACAACAGGGTCTGGAGGTGTTGCCATCAGAGGCTGGAGGTGTTACGAATAGGGGCTGGGGTGTTGCCAACAGGAGCTTGAGGTGTTGCCATCAGAGGCTGGAGGTGTTGCCATCAGAGGCTGGAGATGTTGCCAACAAATCTGGAGGTGTTGCCATCAGAGGCTGGAGATGTTGCCAACAAGGGCTGGAGGTGTTGCCAACAGGGGCTGGAGGTGTTGTTGTCAGGGGCTGGAGGTGTTGCCATCAGAAGCTGGAGATGTTGCCAACAAGGGTTGAAGGTGTTGCAAACAGGGACTGGAGGTGTTGCCATCAGAGGCTGGAGGTGTTGCCAATAGTGGCTGGAGGTGTTGCCAACAAGGGCTGGAGGTGTTGCCAACAGGGGCTGGATGTGTTGCCAACGAGGGCTGGAGGTGTTGCTAACAGGGGCTGGAGGTGTTGCCAACAGGGGCTGGATGTGTTGCCAACAAGGACTGGAGGTGTTGCCAACAGGGGCTGGAGGTGTTGCCAACAGGGACTGGAGGTGTTGTCAACAGGGGCTGGAGGTGTTGTCAACAGGGGCTGGAGGTGTTGCCAACAGGGGCTGGAGGTGTTGCCAACAGGGGCTGAAGGTGTTGCCATCAGAGACTGAAGGTGTCGCCATTAGGGGCTGGAGCTGTGTTATATTTGTATTACCACGGGACAATAATAAAGCCGAGTCTGCACTTTGCTTCTCTTTGATGCATTCAGTTCTTCCATTGCATAGTTGTATCATGTAGTATTACATGAAAGGCTTGTAGCGCTATAGGAAATTATTTTCATATCAATAAATTAATTTTTACAATGATAAAACCTGACGAATTTTAATATAATTATTCAATGCTGCTTTATATTGCCTTTGTTTCATTTCGTTTAAGAGAAAATGAAAGAGTTTACTTCAGAAAGTTTATTAAAACTTACCCATCTAAAGCTGAAACACTGGCAACGAAAGCCAATAGGCCAACTGCAACTATAGGACAATTCATGGAGGGCTGTCGTTCCGCTCTCTTGTTAATGTTCTGTAATATGGTTAATAACCAGTTTAAGTGCGATAATTAAACGATACTTGCTTTAGTAGAAATATGCGCATCCATTTTTGATGTCATGTATCATGCCTTTGAAATGTATAATATATCGATCCAGGAAGATTTGGAGCGAGAGTTGCATAAGTTGTAAGAACTTGTTTCGCAATCAATCGAAGTAGAATAAATTAGTTTCAACTAAGGACGTTTTCTTCATTAATTGTAAACAACAATTTATATTCTAGTGTAATGTATAAGACCCACACTTCAGAAACAGAAACCAAGATCACATATCACCATGATAAACATGTATGCATATATCATCGGCTATTAAAATTAGTGTAAATACGTTTTACCTAACAAACTCATAACATTTTCAAAATATTTAAAATATTTTATATTTTCTTCTTTTGTTTAGAAAAAAAAAGCAATCAAAACAATTGTACAATGAATATTCCAACTTTACCTCGAGTCTTCCTATCTGAGATGTATGTCCTTCCTCAAATGTTGAAATGTTCAATAAATTAAGACAGAAGGACGATTATAAAGAGGTTGACATATGTTATCTATAACAACCGGCACACAGTAAAGGTAGTTATAGCTATCTTCACGAAATAATGTTCAAATATAAATAATTACATTCAGTGTTTTTTTTACTTACTAGTACATTACTTAATCTTGAAACATAAGCTGATCGGCTCTTTCAAAACATTTTTTTCTGAACACGTAACTATTCGTACAACATCGATTATATCATTAGGATTTACATTTTTGTTCAAACTGCATGTTTCAGCCTCATATTGTTTGACTCTTATGTATATAATTTTGATGAATTATATATAAAATAGGTATCAGGAAATGAATATTTTTCAGTGAAAAATGAAACAATTCAACTTTGAAAATAGTTCTATTAAAACATATTTACAGTAAAAACTGATTTTGAATAGGCACAAATGATGGGAATTTAGTGTCATCAAAAACAGCGGATATTCAGATATTTCAACTGGTACTTATTATATTGTTAAACTGTGTTACAAACTAGCATTACTACTACCTTTAGATCTTTATCTCTTAGTTCACTTTCTTTAATTTCACCCTATCCTATGATAAGGATCGGTCCCAGTCTTTTGCTAAAGGTTCACCTTGTGGTTTTATCTTATCACGGCATCCGCTTGCTGTCCATGTACATACGGTATAGGATGACCTTATTCTTACTGCACATTTAATTTTGTGCTCCTTGACAGTAACAGCTCATCTGGTCTGAGTTTGGTAATGGCAATTTCTGACGGAAACTTCAGCTGCCTCTACGGTCCACTTGGAGGTCTCAGTCCCTCGCAGTAGCCAGTATTCCTGTAGATAAGGGAGCCTTCTTAGCTGAGGGCTCGTTTGTATTTTCAGGGAGATAATGAAAATTTGATAGATTTGTTTACAAGCTACAGCTCCATTAAATGTCACAATGAAATATTGTTATATGTGGTGTCGAGCTGTAATAACTAGGCGTTTTAACCAGAGAGAGGAGTCTCTTACGTAGTGACACTCTGGTCTGTCGCTTGGCACATTACTATCTGTTGTATGTAATGTCAGGACTATATAAACTAGGAGTTTTGACCAGAGAGGAGAGTCTCTTACGGAGTGGCACTCTGGTCTGTCGCTTGGCACTTTGCTATTTGTTGTATGTGGTGTCAGGCCTATATAAACTAGGAGTTTTGACGAGAGAGGGGAGTCTCTTCCGGAGTGGAACTCTGGTCTGTCGCTTGGCACATTGCTATATTTTGTATGTGGTGTCAGGCCTATATAAACTAGGCGTTTTGACCAGAGAGGGGAGTCTCTTACGGATTGGCACTCTGGTCTGTCGCTTGGCACCTTGCTATATTTTGTATGTGGTGTCGGGCCTATATAAAAAAGGCGTTTTGACCAAAGACGGCAGTCTCTTACGGAGTGGCACTCTGGTCTGTCGCTTGGCACATTGCTATATGTTGTATTAGGTGTCAGGCCTATATAAACTAGGCGTTTTGACGAGAGAGGGGAGTCATTTACGGAGTGGCACTCTGGTCTGTCGCTTGGCACATTGCTATCTGTTGTGTATGGTGTCAGGCCTATATAAACTAGGCGTTTTGACCAGTGAAGGGAGTCCCTTACGGAGTGGCACTCTGGTCTGTCGCTTGGCACATTGCTATCTGTTGTGTATGGTGTCAGGCCTATATAAACTAGGCGTTTTGACCAGTGAAGGGAGTCTCTTACGGAGTGGCACTCTGGTCTGTCGCTTGGCACATTGCTATCTGTTGTATATGGTTTCGGGCCTATATAAACTAGGCGTTTTGACCAGAGAGGGGAGTCTCTTACGGAGTGGCACTCTGGTCTGTCGCTTGGCACCTTGCTATATTTTGTATGTGGTGTCGGGCCTATATAAAAAAGGCGTTTTGACCAAAGACGGCAGTCTCTTACGGAGTGGCACTCTGGTCTGTCGCTTGGCACATTGCTATATGTTGTATGTGGTGTCAGGCCTATATAAACTAGACGTTTTGACGAGAGAGGGGAGTCTCTTACGGAGTGGCACTCTGGTCTGTCGCTTGGCACATTGCTATATTTTGTGTATGGTGTCAGGCCTATATAAACTAGGCGTTTTGACCAGTGAAGGGAGTCTCTTACGGAGTGGCACTCTGGTCTGTCGCTTGGCACATTGCTATCTGTTGTGTATGGTGTCACCCTATATAAACTAGGCGTTTTGACCAGTGAAGGGAGTCTCTTACGGAGTGGCACTCTGGTCTGTCGCTTGGCACATTGCTATATGTTGTGTATGGTGTCAGGCCTATATAAACTAGGCGTTTTGAACAGAGAGGGGAGTCTCTTACGGAGTGACACTCTGGTCTGTCGCTTGTCACTTTGCTATATGTTGTTTGTGGTGTCGGGCCTATATAAACTAGGCGTTTTGACCAGAGAATGGAGTCTCTTATGGAGTGGCATTCTGGTCTGTCGCTTGGCACATTGCTATATGTTGTATGTGGTGTCAGGCCTATATAAACTAGGCGTTTTGACCAGTGAGGGGAGTCTCTTGCGGAGTGGCAATCTGGTCTTTCGCTTGGCACATTGCTATCTGTTGCTAAGAATTAAAGTTCTGTTTATAAAACCACGCGTTTGTTTTAAGTTATACCATTGTAGTACACTACGTTACAAAACAAATTAAAACTCTAACTGCCAAACATTTAAGATTCTGGGAATGAGCGTGTGAGTTCAGGCACACTTCCATGTCGACCCATGTTTAAACACCAACAGCAGGCTTGATGAAACCGATTAATGTTATTATCAAACTGACAGGTACAACAAACATAACTTCTCCTACAATGTTTTACTGCCAGGGCTAAAGATTGAGGACATTGACGAACTAAGTCATAGTAATGTCATGAAGTTAATTAAGGCGGATGTGTACGTGGTGTGTATAGTAACCAAGTAAATGTGCGCTGGGTAGTGTACGTGGTTTGTATAGTAACCAAGTAAATGTGCGCTGGGTAGTGTACGTGGTGTGTATAGTTACCAAGTAAATGTGCGCTGGGTAGTGTACGTGGTGTATATAGTAACCAAGTAAATGTGCGCTGGGTAGTGTACAAGGTGTATATAGTAACCAAGAAAATGTTCACTTGGTAGTGTAAGCGGTGTATATATAGTAACCAAGTAAATGTTCGCTTGGTAGTATAAACGGTGTTTATAGTAACAAAATAAATGTGAACTGAGTAGTGTACACGTAGTATAGAGTAACCAAGTAAATATGCACTGGGCAGGGTAAGCGGTGTATGTAGTAACCAAGTAAATGTGTGCTGGGTAGTTTACGCGAGGTATATAGTGACCAGGTAAATGTGCGCTGGGTAGTGTACGAAGTGTATATAATGACCAAGTAAATGTGTGCTTGGCAGTGAACGCTGTGCATATGTATCAAAATAAATATGCGCTGGGTAGTGTATGCGGTGTATATAGTAACCAAGTGCCCTGGGAAGTGTACGCTGGGCAGTGAACGGTATGCATATAGAACTTAAGTGAATATGCGCTGGAAAGGTATGCGGTGTATATAGTAACAAAATATTTGGGAACTAAGTAATTTACGCGACGTATATAGTAACCGAGTACATGTGTGCTGGGTAGTGTACGCGGTGTATAAAGTAACAAATTAATGTGCACTGGGTAGTGTACGCGGTGTTTATAGAAACCAAGTAAATGTGCACAGGGTAGTGTACGCTGTGTTTATAGGAACATAGTAAATGTGTGATGGGTAGTGTATGCATTGTATCTACTGACCAAATAAATGTGCGCTGGGTAGTGTATGCAGTGTATCTACTGACCAAGTAAATGTGTGATGGGTAGTGTATGCAGTGTATCTACTGACCAAGTAAATGTGTGATGGGTAGTGTATGCAGTGTATCTACTGACCAAGTTAATGTGTGATGGGTAGTGTATGCAGTGTATCTACTGACCAAGTAAATGCGCGCTGGGTAGTGTGCGCGGTGTTTATAGGAACCAAGTATATGTGTGCTGGGTAGTGTATGCAGTGTATATAGTGACAAAGTTAATATGCGCTGGGTAGTGTAAGTGGTGTGTATAGTAACAAGTAAATGTGCACTTGGAAGTTTACGCGGTGTTTATAGAAATCAAGTTAATGTGCCCAGGGAAGTAAACGCGGTCAATTTACAAATTGTATATAGTAACCAAGTAAATGTGCGCTGGGTAGTATACGCGGCGTATATCATAACCAAGTAAATGTGCACTGGATAGTGTACGCTGTGTATACAGTAATCAAGTAAATGTGCGCTCGGTAGTGTACGCGGTGTATATAGTAACCAAGTAAATGTGCGCAAGGTAGTGTATGCAGTGTATATAGCAACCAAGTAAATGTACATTTGGTAGTGCACGCAATGTATATTGTAACAATGTAAATGTGCGCTAGGTAGATATGCTGTGTATGTAGCAACAAGTAATTGTGCACTGCGTAGTGTACGCGGTGTATATAGGGACCAAGTAAATGTGCCCAGGGTAGTGTACGCTGTGTTTATATGAACCAATTAAATGTGAGCTGGGTAGTGTTTCCATTGTATAGAGTAAGCAAGTAAATGTGCACTGGGTAGTGTACGCGGTGTATAATGGAACCAAGTAAATGTGCCCTGGGTACTCTACGTGGTGTTTATAGGAATCAAGTAAATGTGCATAGGGTAGTGTACGCGGTGTATATAGTGACAAAGTAAATGTGCTCTTGGAAGTGTACGCAGTGTATATATTGACAAAGAAAATGTGCGCTGGGTAGTGTACGCATGTTATATAGTAACGAAGTAAATGTGCGCTGGGTAGTGTACGTGGTGTATATATTAGCCAAGTAAATGTGCGCTGGGTAGTGTACGTGGTGTATATAGTTACCAAGTAGGTGTGCGCTGGGTAGTGTATGTTGTGTATATAGTAACCTAGTAAATGTGCCCTGGGTAGTGTATGCAGTGTATAAAGTGATAATAAATATGCATTTGGTAGTGTACGCGTCGTATATAGTAACCAAGTAAATGCGCGTTCGGTAGTGTACACAGTGTATATAGTAGCCACGAAAATCTGCGCAGAGTAGTGTATGTGGTGTACATAGTAACCAAGTAAATGTGCGATGGGTAGTGTATGCGATGTATATAGTAACCAAGTAAATGTGCGCTGGGAAGTGTACGCTGAATAGGGTAAGCGGTGTATATAGAAACCAAGTTATTGTACGCTGCGTAGTGTATGCAGTGTCTATAGAAACCAAATAAATGTGCGCTGGGTAGTGTATGCGGTGTTAATAGTAACCAAGTAAATGTGCGCTGGGTAGTGTATGTGCTGAATATAGTAACCAAGTAAATGTGCGCTGGGTAGTGTATGCGATGTATATAGTAACCAAGTAAAGATGCGCTGGGTAGTGAATACCGGTGTATATAGAAACCAAGTAAATAAATGTGCACTGGTTAGTGTACGCGTTGTATATAGTAAACCAAGTAAATGTGCGCTGTGTAGTGTACGCGGTGTATATAGTAGCCAAGTGAATGTGCGCTGGGTCCTGTATGTGGTGTATATAGTAACCAAGTAAATGTGCGCTGGGTAATGTATGCGGCATATACAGAAACCAGGTGAATGTGCGCTTGGTATTGTATGCGATGTATATAGTAACCAAGTAAATGTGCGCTGGTTTGTGTATGTGGTGTATATAGTAACCAAGTAAATGTGCGCTGGGTAGTGTACGTGATGTACATAGTAACCGAATAAATGTGCGGTGGGTAGTGTATGTGGTTTAAATTGTAACCAAGTAAATGTACATATATTGACCAGATACACATGCGACATGGATGTGTTCGTGGTGCATATATTAACCAGGTACACATGCGACACGGATGTGTACGTGGTCTAAATATTGACCAGGTACACATGCGACACGGAAGTGTACGTGGTGTATATATTAACCAGGTACACATGCGACACGGAAGTGTACGTTGTCTATATATTAACCAGGTTTTCATGCGACACGGAAGTGTACGTGGTGTATATATTAATCAGGTTCTCATGCGACACGGATGTGTATGTGGTGTATATATTAACCAGGTACACATGCGACACGGAAGTGTACGTGGTGTATATATTAACCAGTTTCTCATTCGACACGGAAGTGTATGTGGTTTATATATTAACCAGGCACATATGCGACACGGAAGTATACGTGGTGTATATATTAACCAGGTTCTCATGCGACATGGAAGTGTACATGGTGTATATATTAACCAGGTGCATAATGCGACACGGAAGTGTACGTGGTCTATATATTAACAAGGTACACATGCGGCACGGAAGTGTACGTGGTGCATTTATTAACACGGTACACATGCGACACGGAAGTGTACGTGGTGCATTTATTAACAAGGTACACATGCGACACGGAAATGTACGTGGTGCATTTATTAACCAGGTACACATGCGACACGGAAGTGTACGTGGTGCATTTATTAACCAGGTACATATGCGACACGGAAGTGTATGTGGTCTATATATTAACCAGGTACACATGCGGCACGGAAGTGTACGTGGTGCATTTATTAACAAGGTACACATCCGACACGGAAGTGTACGTGGTGCATTTATTAACAAGGTACACATCCGACACGGAAGTGTACGGTGTATAACGAATACGTTAAAACTTTCTTATCAATAACTAACGTCAAAAACAGTGCAACGTTTCGAACGTCCTTATCTTCGCCAGCTTTATTCGATAAAGTTTAGTACGTATCCGGGAGCACCTTAATGTTATCATTTTTATATATGTGCGTGGCATCAGTTGGCCTCTGAGATAGCATAGTTTATACTGATCAAATTAAGACAAGACATAAAATAACTCATTATCCCATCTAAATTAAGCTGATAATACTCATACATATACATGTAATACAAGTGTACTGTTATATGCATATACATAAGTACAAGTGTACTGTTATATATTGATCAAAGTTTGTTTTACGTCATGTATAGTTTCAAGCTGCGGCATTTGTAAGAAATGGTTGTGACTCCTTTTGTCATTAATTGACACATATCTTATAGCCATATAAGCACATATTACATAATAAAGTGTGCATATAAACATAAACAGTTATAGATAAAAGAGTCTGGCTACAAGTGTTCTAAACATTAAATACGGCCATTCCCTTACTTTTGTATGCATGTGCTGTATTTGCATGTGTATTATTATGTGTCTATGTATTGGTTATGCTCATGTTTGTACGGTTATGATGCCAGTGACCTTGAACACTACGCCCCTGTTGGACATATATTTTCTTGTTTTGTATGAGAATATGTGCACGTATAAATGTATGTCGACGCGTGTCTTATGGAGATATACTTATGTATAACGTATATATAGAGAGAATATATAAATTTAAATGTTAGTTAATTCTCTGATAAATTCCATTTGGCCATAATGTTACATTGTGCAATAATAACAACAATTTTGGACATGCGGTTGAAAACTGTGCATTCAAATCTGATGTATATATGTTAGATAATATTGATGCAGAGTTAAACATAGCGAATAAATTCCCATATGTCAGTCAAGAATAGTTTTAACCATTGCATACAGTATGGATCCATGGAATAAAGAAACTACAAACATTTGTATATGTATTTTTCTTTTTATTTAATAAATATAAGAAAAAGATATACATAACGAATTGAAGTGTTCCAATGAACACTATCAGGCAAGCAGAGTTTAAGACTGAATAAAAACGGCATTTCTTATCGCGTTGATATAATAAGAATTTGTATGAAATATTTAAAAAATAAATTAGCTACATATACCACAACCACAAGCTGTAAAACGTTTTGATCGGTGAAATCAAGAGAATCCTATACTGTGGTGCAAACACTACCACAAACAACATATACGGCATCAATGTCAAACACTAACACAAACAATATATACGGCATCAATGTCAATGTTCAATCGCCGTCTTTAGATCTCTACACTTTCAAAATGTGGGTACCATGGCCAATGCCGTTATATCACAAGCTTCTATCCCACTAGTCACTTAAGTATTAAAATATGTATAAAAACAGATCAGATTGTAACTATACTTTTGGATCCATCGCTTGTGCTTTAATGTAGCACTTATAAAAAACACTTCTCCGTGTTACAATACCAAAATAGTAAAATAACAGTTTTTATAAAACAATGTCATAATAGAAATAGAAATCTATAACAATCGACCGTTATCAACAAAGAAAGTTCTGTTGACTGAAAATCACGTTGACAACAAACTAGAGTGCATGTCAGTTGTTTAGTCATTCTAATCATCTATTTACAAGTCATATCACATAAACAATGGTAAACAAAACCATTTGGTTTGTATAAATAAATACAGATACGTGTATACAAAGCATAAATATGTACATGTATTTGAGATTTAATCTACATTGTCAGCTGTACTGTCAAACTTGTGTAAATGGAAGGAGCAAAAGTGACCTTTTTTGAGACAATTTGTTAATTATACAAATTAATTAGCTCTGAAAGTATAGAAATGGGAAATAGTTAATGTGTCTGCTTAAGACAAATGGCTGCTAAATAGAGTTGACCATTTAAACAGGTCTGATTTATATTGGTTATCAAGGAATTAATGTAAGATAAATGCATTGTAAACATTTTGATTAACTTAACAATTATACTGTCCCCTGTATACGGTCGTATATGTGTATGTATACTTAAGAGTCATATTGGTGAGTCACTATCTATTCATTAAGATTCAAAATTAATGGAGTATCATTCCAAAATAGAGGTTATCTCAAGTCATGCCGTAGTAGTTTCCTCCTATCGCCATTCTTGGTCCTCCGTCTATTCCAGACATCATGCCGACTCCGCCATGACCCATCATGTACCCCATTGCTGCACCTGAAATGACAACACGATTTACAATGCTATTGTTCAGATCAACATGTCCTTGTACTTTAACTTAATAATGGAGTATATGATATCAATATAATCATTTATAATGACTAGTACACGTACGAAATATAGTAACATATTTACGCTATCTGTTATTGCATGTACCAAATACAATAAATATTTACATTATACGTTACATGTATATCTTATTACAAGAACCAAATACACACGTGGTCCAGTGGTAGAGCACCGGACCCATGATCGGAGTGTCGTGGGTTCAATACTCCACCACACCAAGGCTATGTGTGGTGTCTTTGAGTAAGACACCTATTTAACATATGCTTAGTACTGGTTCTATCCAGGAAGATTTCGAGCGTGATTTGTCGAAGCTGTTAGAACTTGTTTCACAATCGAAGTAAAATAAATAAGTTTAAACTACTATCTACACTAAATATAACCTGTTATTGAACGTACCAAATACAGTAAATATTTACACTATACGTCATATCTCATTACATGTACTAAATATACACGTGGCAACATGTTTAAATATAATATGACCTGCTATAGTGAACGTTCCAAATACAGTTAATATTTTTGCAATAAATATTGTCAATTCTTACCGATGAAATGAACTCACAGTGACCTACCCAGCTTACTTCCCATAGCAGTTCTTTGTCATCAACCATTTTAAATTTATTATTTGGCCATTGGCACGTTTATCTATCCTTGATTACTCGTGCACATGTACAAATGGGGACAATCACTCTCCAGAGGTTTGTAATTCACTGAGACAGATTTTGATCAACTAATAATTATTCAAATTTACTCCCCTTAGTGTCCCTCTTAAAAACCCAACCTGGGTATAAAAGGGAGGCAATGGCGTAGGGAGTGTTTTCCCTTATTTTTCAAAAAACACATTCAGATCTGGTAGAGTAATTTTCAAATCTAGAATAATTTCATGGATTGAAAAAATTGAAATTTGTCATGCAACATAGTCTTAATATAACTCATATTACTCACAGTTCCTGAAAATTTCAGAATAAATTCTGCAATAATGTATTACTTAATGCTTTCAACCGACAATCAGTTGCAGGGAAATTTGAATTTTGTGGGAGGAACAAACTTGTCAATATGTGTCATGTGACCAATGTTTGTAAACAAACTGGCATGCTGTAGCTCACATGGCTGTATTTAAGATATAATAGTTAAATACAAACTACAAATCACGCAAGACTTACTAAACTTTTAAATGATTCCTTCTATTATCCTTGTTTTAATCACGAACAGTTGTATATCACCATATTCAGATTCAAACAAAAGACAGTGTTTCACTAGGAATATCATAAATATATATATATATATATATATATAAACAGCTTTTGTCAAATGAAATCTTTTGAGAGTGCTTAAAATTACCAAATCAAAAAACATTTCTGATATTTTTCTTAATTAATTATCAGTAAATTCTTAATTACAACTGATTTATTCATCATGATTTCTGCTTTAATGAAGTTGAAGTGTTTTATCTCCCTCCTTGTATTACATTGTTATAACAGGAAACAATTTTTTAATGATTTTTTCACTTTTTATTTTGTTTTGATATGCGCGGCCTTGACATTGTTCATAACCACAATTTATTATTAACAGTTGATACACATGCATGATAAAACACAAATATTAATTAAAGTTTATTATTAGCACAGTCTCTATCACTCAACTTTGTATCCAAGGTATGATTTGAGGTATTGTGTTGAGAAAGACACCTTTTGCAAGTTTTAATCACATCAACATTAGTTAAAGTCTAATTCCTAATATAATCAACAAAGTGTTGATTATTGCTTTTTTTTATCAATAACAGTATTAATATAATATCCAAGTATGAATATAATTGCAAGTTCTAATTTTCCGTCACTAAAAGTGACAAAAATATCAGCACATACCATGTAACATATCTATTTTAATTTCCCTCCAAATCGTACTAAATAATTCATAATGGGCTATACCAACTTGAATATAGGGATTTTGGGCATATCTGTTAGACTGATTATAATGCTTGAATTGTGGTTTAAAATTAACAAGCACATATGTTCATATATATCAATCAACAACAATACCACATCACTTAACGTGTTGATAACAGTAGTTACCTGATAATGATTAATTAAAGACCCTGTAGTCCCTAATGCTAAAGTGGGAATGTAAACCTTCAGCATTGTTTTACAAACATTTTGCTGTCTGCTATTATCACTGTTCTATTGGTAGACCATATTATACACTCCCAGTTGATAAAACACGCCCTGTAGAGTAACTGATTTACATCCGATAGTCTGATCGGATGTTGGGGCTTTAAGAATGTTATATTATTGTGACAGTACTGTCCATTTTCATTTACCCCAGGGATATGTTATTTTAAGCCTATATGGATTAAAATGATATAAAGAAAATAAGGTTGGCTATTTTATACTAAAGTGTTTGTTGTCATAAAATATGTTACTACTTAAACATGTATACTAAAAGTGAAATGTCTAACATTTAGCAACTGAAGTATGTCATTTATCGAAATAAACACTGTCTACAAAACACAAGCAAAGCAAATAATATATGTATGTTCTAAATGTCATTGTTCATTTAAGTATATAATCATATAGTTTGAAGTTTTAGATAACATATAACATGTGTAGCATGTTAAGTAAAGTGTGTCTAACGATGGCGGGGAACACAACCCATACCGCCAATACCTGGCACACATATTAACCTTAATAGGAAGAAAGTAAAGTTTATACTGGATTAAAGACGTAAAAGCTAATCTTATTGATTCTTACTATTTTTTCAATTATATTTAACACAAATTTTAGCACATTGCCTGTTGCACAGTAAATGGGCCAATTTTTAAAAAAAACAGGTAAATGAATAAAAAAAAATATATATGTGTTAAATTCTAAATTAAACCATTATTTCTATAACATAACATAATTACCTAAATGTACTTTTCTTTTTTTTCATGCAAAAATCCATGATTTTTTTTTAAAGAGGGCTTTTAATGGCTGAAAACAACTGTTTTAGGGCGTAATGTGTTAGCATCTAAAATTTACCCATTATTTAAATATACATAAAATTCATTTAATTGCTCATTTACCCATTTTATTAGAATTTATCAATAGATATTTTAATTACTTTTATTTTGATGTATGGCTTTTCATAATCAACTTAATCGTTTTTCTTATGTAGACTTTTGAATGATATCACTAGTTCGTAATGGAAAAAATTCAATTAAAACCTTTGTTCCCTTATTTATTCATAAATATATGAATATGTACTAAATGAATGTTTATTTTTCTTCCTATGCTTTGCTATTGTATGTGATTCAAAAGCAGAGTTTTATTTTTACTGTTAAAATAGTGTATTTGTGAAAAAAATACCTAACATCAGAAAAATTTCAATTTGTGACAAAAAAACTGTAACGTCCGTCCCCCTGCCATATATTCTTCCAAAAAGATAAACAGAATAATACATTCACCTGCTGACATACATATCCATGTACTATGCAAAAAAAAGTTAAATAAAACTTGGTCTGAGCATATGCAAGGAAAATATACACTAAAATGTAAAATTTACATGTAACGTCCGTCCCCGTAACGTCCGTCCCCCTATATATACAAATAATAAATCTATGTTTTTATCATCTTTTCACATTTTTTTCACTTTATAAAAGTATTTTATGTTAGCAGTGTGCTGTTTAGACTTGAATATATATATATATTGACCATATTATAGTCTTTTTTAATAAATTCATAATGCAAGATCAATGAATTGTGGTATTTAGTAAAATTTTATAGCTACAATCTCATGGAAGAGTACTTTCTTAAATTTCTTATACACATGTTTGTTTAGGAAACAAAAATTAAGAGAATTTGCACTTAAATTGAATATTTAAATTCACTTTAAAAAATAGGGGACGGACATTACAAAAAGGGGACGGACGTTACTTGATTTTTTAGTAGCAATGAACAATTGATACAAACACTCTAATTTAACTGAAAATGTTGAAATTAGCAATAGTCCATGAAATGATGTAATATTACATACATCCTGTCATTAACCCAGGGGTTATTAAACATGGGGTGATCTATGGAGGCACTGTGTGCAGTATGCAGACAGAGGGGGGCAGTATGTCTCCAGTGTATATTACCACATGGTGTGAATGTAGTCCTTGGGGAAATTAGGAGAGCACAGTAGGATGTCAGGTAGATTGACAGTAGCATATTCCTTGTACAATATAGATGTAGACATTATATTCCATTTGGCACTTCTTAAAAATGTGAGAAATTCATATTTGTCCTGGGAACTAGAATGGGTAATGATGTTAAATGGGGGTAAAATGGCAGGTAGAATACACAGTATAATTAACAAAGTGGCATGTCAAAAATACTGCTCAACTTGGCTTCATCTAAATTTACTTTAAAAGGGTATGAAATAAAAATCTTATCATTCGTTTCTTATCGTGCAATAATGGATGCAGAAGCTTAACGCGAGAAAGAAAGAGACAAAAAGCACCGCCAAAGAAAAATTAAAGCTTAATAAGGTAATTATATGACTATTTTATTTTAATATCCCTTTATTCATCACATGGTTTATAAATGGACCATTCTTTATTCCTGATTTATAGGGTGTTTTTTTTATAATTTATTGACTGAGTAGCAAACAGTGTAGACCCTGCTCAGACTGCATGGATGGCTGATCTGGGTCAACATCTACACAGGTTGCAAAAAACATTTAAGTTGTTTTTACCTAGTTAGGGGTTATTTTAATATGTTATTATCATGTTTGCTAGTTCAGGGTTATTTTAATATTTAATAATCATGCTTGCTTTGTAATTACTGCACTTTATCTGCATACGCTTAGTACTGGTTCTACCCAGGAAGACTTTGAGCATGATTTGTCTAAGATGTAATAACTCTTTTTCACAATTGATGTAAAATAAGTTAAAAACATTATTTAAATAAGTAAACTAAACTGTCTGTAAATACATACCATATATTGTGTTTATAGTTGAGATAGACAGACAGACATACGTATTGAACTTAATTAAATATTGAAAAACAGTATCGGATCTATGCTGTTCAAATTATAGGTAATGTAAACACTAGTTCATTTTGTAATATTTTACTTTAACATAATTGCAGGAAAAGCATGCAGAAACTTAGAAAAAAGATGAAGCTAGGAAGAAAGCAGAGAGCCAAATATTGACGGACACTACTGAAAATCAACCTAGAAAGTTCAAAGCTGTCTTTAATAGAGAAAATTAAATCAGCAACAGCAGACCGTGTTCGTAAATTCAGGGAAAGACAACACCGAAAAAATGAGAGACTATCATGCCTACAACCCCGAACCTCCAAAAACCAAAGACAAAGGAATGAACAACATAGGGAAGACATGAAATTACTGCGCAGCCAGTAAAAGATTGATAAAGAAGCTAACAATTTTCGACTCCATGTTCACCTGAATACCCCAAAGGACAGTAAGAAATCGGTTTCAAATTCCGCAATAGTTGACAGTGATAAAACATACAAGTATAAAAGTAGTAAGGCTCGAGCATTCAAACGTGTTAAAGAAACTTTGCTTGGAACTCCAGCTAAGAAGGCGCGTATCATTGGAAACTTGTTGAAAATACGACACCACGGTCTCGCCAGATGTCAAGTCAGAGTCCCTCTGTACAGGCTGTGTTAAACCAAAAAGTGACTCGAAAAAAACTAAACACACAATTCTCTATCACTGAATCTCTGAAGCAGAAATTAGGAAACCGAAAAGAGAAACAAAAATCCACAACAAGCATTATTGCATCTAAATTACTTGGATTAATTATATATTAGTTTAAAAGTTTTAGAATTTAGTAGTGGTTTCCTTAAAATGTAGTTTTAATATCATCTCATTTAAATGTAACGTCCGTCCCCTTGTGCTATAGACAATTTTAAGTTCCTATAAAATTACTAAAACTTGGACAAAAAGGGTATTGGATGCTGAAAACAAGTCCCATTATTATCAAATATTGTGTAATAGCATGACCAAGTATAACCAATAATTCAAACGGAAAAATTTCAATGAATGCATGACAAAATCATGAATTAGGATATTTTAATTGAAATATATTATAAAAATACTATTTTGAAATTGTATTTTTTTTTTAATTATAAGTAGCTACATTTCTTTTACACATTACTTTTACTAAATAAGAATTGTATGAACTCAAACAATTGTATCTCTCTTAGAGCGATGTTCAAATTTAATGTAACGTCCGTCCCCTTATATTGTAACGTCCGTCCCCTGAGCCCTTGTGTTGTACATATGCTATTTATTAAAATTGACATAAAAGAGACTGTAATAAATGTTCATAGTATGTTATATTTGTGTTACTTCTTTATTTTAATGTTAATTTTATACAGATTAAACAAGTAAAACCATCTTTTAAAGAAAAGATAAAAGTATGGTTATATTTGTTTTGCCCGTATAGAATCTACAAAATGTAAAAAAAAATACTTAAAAGTATATTTTTTTCAAATGTTGCTTATATGTTACTACAGATACACAAGATGAATACATGTACCTATTTTAAAGACTTAGATATCAAAAACAAGCACACACATCAACATAACTCATGAAGCTGTAACGTCCGTCCCCTTGTCTACCTGCCTAGAGAAATATATGATTTTTTTTAAAATTTAAGTTGAAACTTATCTCTTCTTCGGTTGTCTTACATACTTAAAACATAAATGTATTAGAAAAAAACAAAAACAAATGAATATCTTAAACTTTTTTTTTTTACTTAGATGCTAACATAATTGGCCCATTTACTGTGCAACAGGCAACATATATAATATTATATATGGCATATCCCGTTTTAGTAATGAAGGAAAAAAATGCATTATGAAAAATGTCATGTTTTAGTTGATATCCTGGTATTGTTATAGCGTATCATAACATATAAGTTTACCTTCAACTAATCCATTGTTCCCACCGCCTTGTCCAGTTATGAAACCTGAGTTTGAACCAGGGGGAATCGCATTGGCTGAAATATAAATAAAAACCAAGGTACAAGTTAAACATCATATACATGTAGCTTATATATTGGGACATAAAGGCATGTTTAATAAAGATAATGCACATAAATGATATTAATTTGTTACTGCAATGCATACTCAGTAAAACGCTGGGATGCTCTTATAATCACTTCTAGTCAGAGGGTCGTGTGCTTGAGTTCCTAAGTTTACATAGTCCGAACCAAATTGATAATAAATCAAGCAAGCATCGCATATATCTTCAATATTGTATTTTACACGTGCTAGATAAAAGCAATTTTATATTTTGTTTATACTAATTTAATTAATTCTGTAAGAAAGAAAGTTGAGAGCTTATATGAATCACTTTGGATTTCTCTTTCATGACATAATCAGTACTGAGTGTCGTTTGTGAGAGATCATGGGAACAACCCCGGGATCGAGCCTAGGGCCTCTGGTGTGAGCAGCTAACACCGTCTGTACTACACCAATTGTAAAAGACGCACTATATCAGCAATGTAAATAGTTATATCAAAGTCAACTTTGTTGAAATACCAACACATACAGAGATCAAATAAAGCTCTGCTGTATTGTGAGTATATAATACGTACGCATCATGTACTGCTGGGGTTGATTCGCGTACGCTGGGTTCTTTGGATAATCTCCTGGGGCACATCGCGGCGGATGGTCATCTGCAATGTATAACAAACGGATTATCACACATAGTCACATCAACATGGGAGTGTAATCTGATTACCAAATGCTTAGTACTCTTTGATATGATATTGCAGTTGTGTCCCCTACCACGTAGGTTATTACCAAATCCGGAATAGTAAACAAATTGTGTTAAGATCTGGGTCAAGGCCAGCAATGTACATATGAGTAGACTGTGTTAAGTGTAACTTACGCCGTCAGAACTATAATTGATCATTAAAAGTAATCCATGTTTAGTGGTTGGTAATTGTGGTATGTAAAATATAGCGATTAAATATTCACGCTTTTACATATCGCATATTACCGATACACGTACACATATAACTATGTCAACTCACACTTTGATTACACGATCAAGTCTATCAAACATCATCATGTGTTATATCTGAATACTGAATCTACATATAGCCACTAACCTTTGGTTTTGGAGGCTGTAAAACAACTTCCCATCATTCACAGATACACGGTCACATTTGGTAAGCTACCGTGTGTTTTATGTGTGTCGAATAAATTTCAAAATACTATGCCGCAATATGTACTTATTTCAAAATACGTTTTAGTGTTTTATCAAAAGTTTAGACACATTACTCATTGATGTAAATCCTACTTGATGACGATGTATCTATTTACAGAATTATAATGCTATGTTTAAATATCCTCACAATTGAAGAACATATTTACACTTTTCTTTTGTGTGTGTTACCGCCAAGAGTTATATCCCTTTGCCATATATCAATACACGGTAGACTATGAATAGAAAAGATTGCATAAAATAGCCAATATATCAAGCAGTTAGCTGCATACGGCTTTCACAATTTTAATACACACTTTATCTTAATCCACATTGAATATATTTGGCGTTTTTTATAACAAATATATTATTATAGGCATTTAAAAGTAGTTAAAAACTCGCTTGTTTGTCTTTTTTCGTCTTTTGTTATTCTACCTTCAAAATTTAATGTACATGTAATAACATTTCAGGCGTGATATTTTCATTTTATATTATTTTTATTTATCCTATTATTTCCTGTTTTATTGCTGGGAGGTCGTGTTGCCTTTTGTTCATTTATTGTAAGTCAGTCCCTAAATAAATTATTTCAGCCCGTAATATGTCTGTCGGGGTCGGGCCGGGCCCGAATAGCTCAGTCGGTTATGCGTCTGACTATCAATCTAGGGGTCGCGAGTTCGAATCCCCCGCCCGGCAACAGTCTCCGTGATGATAGATTTACGACATTTGTCTCATTATCATTCGTCTCTCACCACTGATTCAAGTGGGAAAGTTATCAGTTACTTGCGGAGATAGGGTGTGCTCGAGTACTGGTTAATCCCAGGAAACAGCGGTTAGGTTAACTGTTAGCCCTCGATGGCATAAAAATGACGCTAAATATCCAATCAATCAATTTGTCGGGGTCGGGGTGGACGATTCACAGACAGACCGTACAAATACTTGACATGCATATTTAATATATACAAGTATTAAGGTAGAAAGCAAGAAATACAGAATATCTCCACCAAACTTAAACATTTGTTAGTTTTAAGTTCAACAAAAGGTAAGATGTAAAAAGAAAAATATATATTTATACATAAAAGTGAAATATAAATGATTTAAAAAAAAAAATTAATAAAGAGATATTTCAATACCATGTAAATTCTCTTTGTTAAAGTAAAGATGTTATATTTGATAAGCCCAGCCTATGAACATCACATTATCCAATTTGAAAGTTATATTTTTGCCGGGACTTCTGACAGTTTAACAAGAATTTTTTTATAATTATATAGAAACTATAAACAAAAATTAAAATACAAGATTTTTCTCAGGAGATGTGCCTTTTTTTTACAAAGAACAAAAGAAAAAGCGAACAACAGGAAACAAATTTGGCAGTTGAATGTTAAGATTTTAGTTATTTGATGTTTGGTATAGAATATTAGTATGAGTTATATTTGATCATGTTTACAGATTTAAAACATAAACAAACAAAAAACATTATAAGTCTAGTCTATGTTACGCTTGTATCCCAATGTTGGTTTAAAATGTACCATTTACTTGCATTTAGTTTCTGAACTTTGTATAATTTTTTTATTATTGATTTGTTTTTGTTGAAAACGGGTGATCCCCTGTTCAATTTGCACCTTATGTTATATTTTGCTCGAGGAAGTTATTTGTTTAGTACATTGCCATGTTGTACTGATCTAAACATAAAAACTTTCATAGACCATTTAGGTTGAACGTTTAGATTTTTGTAAGTATGTAGAGTTTCAAAATTAGCCCGAAATATTTTTTGAATATTCACACTCCGAAGAAAGATTTGTACTGTGTACACAATGTGCTAGAACTATAGTTTTTAGCTCTACTGGCTAAAAGCCAGCAGGGCTTATGTCTTGTTAAATAGCCCGTAGTTGATCTGTTAACGCGATAGCACCTTTTTCATTGAATCTAAATCAAACTTCCACAGCAGTTATATAACCACAAGATCTCAGATGACTTCTTGAACCAGAGTAAATTGGCCACAAATGCCCCCGCCAAAGGGTTTATAAGCATATTTTAAGCGAAATTTTAAAACACATTTTCTATGAGAGTTATTTTAGATATTTTATGTAGCATTGGATGGAAGTATCCTTACTGATGTATTGCAGCCGGATCCTTGGGGTTAAATTTGGGGCCGCCACAGTGGTCACTGTTTTACATAAGGTTATATAGGGGACATGTTGTAGACGCGATAGCACCTTCATTTTTCATTGACTCTTAACCAAACCTGCACAGTAGTTATATAACTTCAAGATCTCGGATAAGTTCTTGAACCAGAGTGATTCGACTACTAATGCTCCCACCACAGGGCTTATAAGCACAATTTAAGCGAAACGTAAAAAAAACATTTTCTCTGAAAGTTCAAGAACTTGACATTAGATATTTTACATGTATTATTGCATGGAAGTTCCCTGAAAGATTTGTTGAAGTCTGATCCCTGGGGACAAAATTGAGGCCGCCACATGGTTCAATGTTTTACATAGCACTATAATGAAAATATGTTGTAGACACGAAAGCAACCCCAAATTTTCATTGAATCTTAACTATACTTCCACAGCAAATATATAACCGCAAGATCTCGGACAATTACTTGAAGCAGCGTGATTCGACTACAAATGCTCCCGCCAGGGGCTTATAAGCACATATTAAGCGAAACTTTAAAAAATCATTTTCTCTGAAATGTTCATCTGTCCGTTTGCTTGAGGTACAGCGATTCAGGCCCTCTTGGGTCTCTTGTTTATCTTCATGTTTGTTATTTTTGTTATTTGTTTTGTCAATTGTCATTTAAACACATCATGAACAGATTGTTATCATATTATGTCATTCTTTACTAAAACTGTATACAGTCAGACCTGTGTAAGCGGTCACCTCTATTAAGCAGCCATCTGTCTTAAGCAGCCATATTTACTATTTTCCATTTCTATGCTTTCAGAGCAAATTAACCTGTATTAAGCAACAACCTGTCTTAAAAGGCCACTTTTGCGCCTTCCTTTGACTGGCTGTTTAAGACAGGTTGGGTTGTATTTGCATAGTTATTAATGTTAACAGTATCTACATTACATTATACAGGGACAGTGTTCAAATATAATACAAAGAAGTGACTTTTTATTTAAAAATATGACTATGGCATAATCTTGTATTTATTCCTAATTTATTTAAATCATGGCACTCATTCAGTACTGTTTAAAGCGGGTATCATTACATAACTAAACAGCATTATAGATTGTAATTTCTAATTAGCAATGTGTAGTTTAACCATAAATAGGAGGCAAAATTACCATTGAAGGGTATGCGTTCCTGTACTGAAAACTGCTTTTATCCGGATATTTTGTCATTCTTACAATGAGTCACGTTTGGTGATCATAGAATAAAACAAACACAATAGTTATTTATAGAATATTTTAATAAATAAATTAATCAAATGAAATATACCTATGTATAATGAGTATTTTGTACAATATTGACAAAATAAAACAAGCGAGTAAAATACGCATATTCACAAATCTTACAATTAAAAAAAATCCTACATGTACTGCAAACATAAAACTAACATTGAATCGAGTACATACTACTAGAAACACTTTATTTTAGTATATAATTAATGATAGTTGTTATTTTATATAGATGTATAATTAGGAAAGCCTCGTATTAAAGGAAGATACCAGAATATAAAAGTGGAATACTGTGTGCAATATTATATAAGCATACACATTGTACAACACAATTTCAACATATGGTACGTATTTTTATTTTCCATAAGTGACAATTCCTCGCAAACTTACCATTGCCCATGGTTTACGTGTTGTTGCAATGTCGTAGCCATGTAAACATATTTCGAAGGGTTGAATCCTCATTTCTAAGATGTCTAACAATATAAGTACGGTTAACCGTTATTTTAATATTTTGTATTTTGTTTGGTATTTTCGAAATAAAAATAGTTTTGTTTATTTCATATTGCTTTGTTGTTAAGGCACACCAGGTTGGAAGAGATATACGGACTCCGATATCCGTGGTGTAGTATCTGTTGTCTATGATGACTGATGCAAAAACATCTCCAGAAGTACGACTTTTAGGACATTTTGAGTGCAGTATTAGCGCACAATTTGTAAAATCTTAAACAAATTTACCATATACTACATGCATCATATTCACGTGTTAGATAACTTAATGATATATTTTCGTGAATTTTTCGTTAATTTAATACTTAAAGCCCAACATTCAAATGTACAAATCATATATTCAATTCTTCAAGATAAGTCTTTAATTTTGTCAGGGTTTGTTTATAATACTTTATTAAAATTTGAAATATAGCCGGGACATTTGAAGAACTTACGTATTTGTTTTAAATAGATGTAATTGTTTGATTTTATAAAATAAAATGAATAAGTATATTCATGTACCAAACATAGAATATATTTTAGCCTTGAAAATGCTGCTCAATATAATATTTATATTTAACATTTCATTACATACAATAAAAGCGAGACAGAATTTAGTCAGTTAGCGAGTAAGGTGTTCCTTAAATCAAATTGCTTCCGCTGGCAGAAATGTCATACTGGGTTTAAGTAGGAATTGCAACCCATTCGTAATTCCTGAAAGTCATTACTTGAAGTTGTCTTTCTTGTGTACAAACAAGATGTTCAACAGAGATGTAAAGGTTTCCAAAATTGTATTTTGAATATGCGGTTTGTCCTAAGTCTTACGGGTCGCAGCCTTTAGTTGATCGCATTAGAAATTATTGATGGTATAGCTTAAGCTGGCGGTGTAAAGTGAGATAAATTATGGGCACAAAAACTGGGTCAGGATTCTTTAATGTGGTTCCGAATTATTTTGATTGTTGATTAAATGATAATAACTGTACGAACTTGCGTTTTATCGTACTTTATTCGTTTTTTATAAAAGCCACATCTATTACGCTAGACTGATGTTGTGCGTTTTAGTACTGTAAATATTTACATACTTACTCTATGAAAGAATACACGACGAATAAAAACTTAGATCCAGGTAGAGATAGTTTCTAGTCGACATTATTATAACTAGTTTGAGCCAATACACAAAGTTTACATGTTACACAATACATAACTATATAGACATGACTAGATCATACCCAGTGTGAATCAATAGTGATAGTTAAGTCATTGCAACACATATAGGTGTTAAGCGATTCAAAACATCTGCAGTACAGAACAAGTCGTGCAAATATATGAATATAAGCTTTCATACACTGGACTGGCAACCAGCAATGCGAATCTGTTTTGTTTGCATCATGAAATCAGTTCGCGATGTCTGTTAGTTTCTGAATACAATAAACACGGATTTAATGACAGAGCAAACTCGAATTTTGAAAATAAATATGTGGTAGAGCATTGGACCCAGGTTCGAACGATCGTGGCTTCAATCCCACACCAGGGTCATGTGCTGTGTTCACAAGCAAGCCACTATCTCTATATTTATATTTGAATATTTGATCGATGGTACAAGACAGCTTCTTCGTTCTGTTTCAGTGGAAACAGTATGTTGCATCTAAATGATAAAGTAATTAAAGCTTAGCATATAGCTGCCATCACAAGTACAAATGTGCCTATATTGTAGTATTTATTTTCATTTATTAAATTTAAAATTTGTAAACTTCACATTTGACAAAACAAGAAATATTTTGTAATGCAACATTTGCAGTTGATAGATATTCCATTAAATTATTTTTTACATTTTTATATAAAAAAATTATATTCTTTTTAATTTTCATTATCAAAACTTTAAATATGGGTAGATTTTTTATCTATTGCCCATATTAGACATTGCCGCCATACTTGATTGTTTTAAACAAATATGACTGACATGTATCATCCCATATAACGACTTTATTTACACGCAGATAAATATGTTAATGTTCAAATGGGTTATATGTATTGCACTGATAAGAAAAATATATTTGTATGATGATTATATGAAAACAAAACAAAACAAAAAATTGGTATAAAATGTAGCTTTAAAACTTATATACAATGAAAACCGATGATGAATGTTG
Organism: Panopea generosa; assembly: GCA_029582155.1. Taxonomy (NCBI): domain Eukaryota; kingdom Metazoa; phylum Mollusca; class Bivalvia; order Adapedonta; family Hiatellidae; genus Panopea; species Panopea generosa. Next base: position 28,545,509 of record CM055896.1, on the reverse strand, counting down.
AATATAGATGACGGCTTTTATTCTTCTCAAGAATGCCGGGATCGTGAACACAAACAATACAGAATTTAATGTTAACACTTCGGCAAGTGTATCAAGTTCAAAACCTCTCTTTTATACACTAATAGTACGGTTTTGAATTTCGATTCTTACAAGTTGAAGATGTCACTTTACAATCGCTTGCAGAAATAATACCAAACTTAGCTTTTGGCTTATAGCTGGATAAGATTCATCCTAGTCAAAAACCATAAAACCACCTTTAACAATGTTTAATTCCATTTTTCAAATTCCGAGTATTTCTTTATCAGGAAAATGTCAACAATTCACATTAAGTCACATCTATACGGAGGATTCATGGTAAAAAATGTATGATATATTCAATTATTCCGTGTTATTGTGTGTGTGTGTGTGTGTGTGTGTGTGTGTGTTATTTACACACATATTGATGTTTGTATCTATCTTCAAAATGTTACATGATGTCGGATGCTCGAGCACGTCAACGCAAATATTATATTATCCTCTCTATTTCACGTTATACAAACTTTAAATTAGTCCATACTTTATAAAGGTTCTACCGAAATACTAGTGTCCTGATATTTTTGTATATTGACATGTACCCTGGTTCCATTTTCGTTATTGGTTAAAGGATTGGCAGTCGCACATATCAACTAGAAAGTTTTCTTTATGTGTGCTTTGAATATTTATATACAAAAGGCAAGAATACTTGTTGGTAATTACATTATTTGAATATATGTATCCATATATAAGTGCTTACAAGTAGATAACGTATCATTGCTTTTACTTAACCTACAATTTTTATCCAACTTTGAACTCCAAAACACTTTATTAACGAGTGCATATGGGTTAAATGCCCCTCAAGAATGTAATTCCTGTTCGTAATATTGTGATAGAGTGTCCACTTATTTCAATTGCTACATTGTTAAACGACATCCAATTTCTTTCACACACATTTCTATACAAAATGTAAGCTTCACAGTCAAGAGACATTGCAAAATACATTAGGAAAAACGTACGTTCTACTTTGTCTGATTACTACAAAACATTAACTTTAAAATGATGAAAAAAAATCAAATGGTTGATCTTTCTTGATTAACTAGTCTTGATTTGAAATAGATTTCCTTTCTTTTTACTACGAAATCACATAAATGATTTTTTAAATTGTTTGCATGTTTTTGCAGTCCATTCGCACACCCTTCACAAAGCACTTTCCAATTCCGTATTCCGTATAATTATATTGTTCAAATTGAAGCATTTTTGTTGCATACATTTGTCAAAACTTCTAAAACAACCGTTATTGAGATCTTGCTTGCTTAGTGTCGCATGATTAGCTGTGTATGTTCACGAGACATTGCTTCACATTGTTGTGTCATTGACGTTGTGTTTGATCGTCTGAGCCTCCTCTGTCTCGTCATAGGCGTTCAATGTGGCAAACCTGGCATCGCGGAGGTGGGTAATGTTGGCGCTGATGCACATCAGGAAATGGATCTAAAACGGAAATAAAAAAAAATAATAACAATAATGAACTCGATAGCATCACGATATCTATAGTGCATTGCATATTCTGAGATGCTAATGAACTGATGGATTTGCAGTTGTTACTATATATAAATATGTATATGTGTAAATAATCAAGACACTATATATCATAATCAGCATAACAGACTGCAGTACCGAAATCTTATGGGTCATTCTACAATGGAATGAAGTTTCAAAAACCACATAACGTTTATTATAAAAAAAGTTGAATCACGATTCTTTTGACAATAAAAGATCGTTTCTAAAATAATTTATCTACTTATTATAAAAAGGAATGGATAGTATTTTAATAATGCATATCTTAAATCATTAATATGATGGAAAAAGCACAAACACCTACTTAGACTTAATTGACAAATTGACATAGTTTTATTTTAACCGTGATAAAAAAAGATCTGACTGCATTTGGTATTGAGAAATTACATAAGAAAACTCATACAATATGAAATGTGTTTCTTGTAGAACATTGATAAAAACACGTGTACGATTTGTACATGTATAAACAAATCTACTTACTAAACTTATGATAATGATGACGGCGGAGAAGTAGGCCACGCAGTAACAGATCAGTAAGTCTGTGCCCTAAAATGAAACATGGCAACTTACATTGTGACAGGTAAATGTATATTTAAAGTGGCACATAGCAGTGCTGAAATCAGTAGTTCTCATGTTCGCAAATCGAATCAATATCTATACATAAAAATATTTGTCTCAAAATATAACAATATAAAATTAGAAATTAATAACATTTTTTTATATAAAACTATTGGCGTCATGAAACTATGAGTAAATTTCTTTAAAAATAATCGATTGTTCCATGTAGTTTAATGAAATTCAATTATGGTTTGTTTGATGATATGTGCAAGCAAACTGCATCTTACACTTACTTCAATGTTTCATCTAAATGCGAAGAACGATCCAGGAGAGGTTTCGTGGATGCAATTTTTATTTAATAAAATCAAAAGGGCTATGACCTCTAAATATGTCTGGGAATTGTATCCATCGTTTGCAAACAGTCTTTAAAAATGGACTCAAATGAACATTTTATAGAAGAGTTTTGCGGACAAGGTTTGTATTTCTAAACGAAATGTCAAATGTCTAACAAAAATGACCACGACGAAACATTGTGACAAGCATGAATTGCTACATTTCATACTGACATTTCCTACGCAGGTTGTGCGGAAAGAATTTATATCTTAAAATATAAGGACATTTCCAATGAATTAAACGTAAGGTTCAAGGGAGATTACGCGGATGAATATCGATGATGGAACGGAACAGATATTGAATACAGAACAGATATGAATTTGTGACATAATGAGTCTTACATCATTGGTGAATCTTTCTAGCTCAGTGTCACAAATCTCTCTGTGTTGGAATCCTGCAATAACAATAATACACATTATCAAACAGAACATCTTAACTTGTCTATCAAACAGCAAATACATGGACTCCATGGTCACAAAATACTGGAATACATTTACGAAAATGAAAAATATACTACGATTCCTCTGTTTGTAACGTAAGCAGTGGAATAGAAAAATGTCAAGTGAATAATGAATTACAGACTGGATCAGAGAAGCAGTCCAATGAATACCTAAACTGATATATAGAATGAAGATTAATCAAAACACTCGAATTTGAAATAAACCATTATAATTCAGCCAATCCAATACGCAATATATTTGTAGATTCAATACCTCATAACAATATCCGACAATAAAATGTCACTGAAAGTTCAGTCTAGTAATTTCTGATGTAATACATGTATGTTTAACAGCATAGTTCATCCATCTGTTTGACGCTGCAATGTCGAACTAATAATATTCACACTGTCAAAGACAGAGGTTGGCTAATCAGCATCCGAATTAAAATATTTGAATTGCGACATATGTCTTTATCGAAATATTCGAATAACCACAGTTAGCATAGTAGGATTTGCAGTCAGTCTCATAAAATTGCTGCTTTCATATATATACACATAATTGATATCAACATAGTAACATACAAACCATAATTTTCCAAGTCGATGCACTTCATCCCTTGGTATTGCTGAAGGTATATCAGTAGAACCAGCATACCCACAGGTATGACTAGTATGGCACTGGCTAATATCCAGGCGAGTCCCAGGATGTAGCTTAGTATTAACATCTGAAATATCGTATATACAAACATGTGTACGTGTGGATATGGCAATAACTACAAGTATTATATCAAAATTAACAATCATTATTGAATAAAGCAAACACTATCACGCTTAAGGTAATAAACATGCAATTGATATGGCAAAACTATATTAACAATCATGAATTGGATATGGTCAAAAAAATCACGCTAAAGGTAACAAATGTACAACGGATATTGCAAAAAACTATATTATCAAAATCAACAATCATAAATTGGATATGGTCAAATACAAACACGCTAAAGGTTATAAACATGAAAATGATATGGCAAAAACTATAGCATCAGTGATACAAGGGATATGGCGACAACTATTGTATGGAAAGTAACGATTTAAAATTAGATTCGTGATCAAGTGTCATGAAATATTAATATTACAATTACTGAGACAAAAGTTTTATAAGTTCCATTATTCAAAATTTTTTTCCACATAAACCGGAATGAGGACAGTCTCAGAATGATTATTGATTTTGTAGCAACATAAACTGGCACAATGCAGCTTTCTCTTATTTAGCTAAGGTCCAAGTTTGTCTGGGAAACCACCCACTTATCTAAGTGTCCTCCTGATTGACACCGATGGTGTCTGTGATGGTAAAACTGACATCATATACATTGGATGCTCTGTAAAATCGTCTGAGAGTAAACTATAATTAGATTATGGAAAGTAGAAAAGCGTGGCCATTCTGTTGTTCTGAAAGTCAAACAAATGGTTTATACAGCCGATCTAGTGCTTGGTATAGAAGGAAATCTCAAAATAGCAAATTCTAAAGGGAGAGGTTATTGTTTAGATAAATACGAAAACCGAGATAGAGAAAGAAAGAGAACAATGATAATGCTAGTATTTGACATTAAAGCCATCCATACATATACATCTATTTTGACATTTTGGTGGTATTCCAATAACAATATTAATAATTAGCAAAACACTATCGTTGTACAGTTTTGATACTTATAATACGTGTAAATTGAAAAAAAAGAATTTCGTTTGATGAAATGGGACTTTTGCATCTTGGTGGTATGTCAGGAATCGGGTTTTACCTCATTTTCAACACATTAAATGCTGCATATGACGTCAAAATTACTGGTGGAGGAGTACTTCAAAACAAATATGATTATAACAACCGTCCTTCCACAAGTAATGGATAAACTATCAGATATAGAAAAGCTACAATAAAACATCCCGAAAGCCGGACCATACAATAAGAACCACTTTATCAGGTGTGGACAAAACTCTTCAATGAGACAAGCACATAAAAAGTACAACAATACAAAATACATTGAAACAAATTCAGATGTTGTTTTACACAGAAATATCTAACGAGTTCAAGGACTTATGTTTTTTTAAAGGAAATAATGGATATAATATAATCGATCGCTGATACTGGTTTTCAATCTTTCAATTAACAATCGATGCGATCAGAGAGAGACTATTAAGCATCTAATGACTGGTGAAGTTAATTGAATGTGGCGAGTATTTGCGGGTGTCATGCTGATAATCAATATGATGTGAGATTTATATGAAAGGTATCGGTTACTGTTTCTTTATCGGTTTCTTTGCAATATTTATGACTTAATCCACTTAGCTCTGTACTGTAAGACCACAAGCAATGACGAATACTGGATGGACCATGTGATATAGATAGGCTTTTATCCACATGCATATACGATTACAATGACAGGTTTTACTGCTGTTGCGGTATCACAATATGAATAGTAAAAATAATAAAAAAAAAAAGGCAATGTGAAACCGCAAGTGACAAACCACAACAATATTGTATAGGGAACCGTCAAACAGTTTGGCTTATAAAATCACGAATTAAAGCTATTCTTATTCAACAGTTTTCAAGAATTGAATCACATTGTTCAACTTACAAATATATTAAGTCCCCTCGCGCACGTGTTTTTCCGTGATGTATTGAATGCATGGCGACTGTTTGGGTCACTGGAGTAATGACAAAGGAATAGGAGACACGTGCCTATCACGAACATTCCACACACCACGCCTATCAGTGTGTACTCGATAAACCATAACCTGAAACAAAGAAAACAACGGTACGCATGACATTATTATAAATACCATGATAGCTTGATATAGTAGCATCAACTCTATCTTATCAATAACTTTAATAAATTGAATACATTCACATGAACGCACACTTTTGAGTTTTCATCCGTTGCTGACAAAAGTAGGATGATTGCACATCCTTGAAGCCGTGAAGACTTTCTTCTCGATAACGCTAAACTAGCCTATTTTTTTAATGGAAACCTCAACATTGTGCCTCCAATACTTATATTTACATTATGTTTTTAACTATTTTAGATGGTATTATCATTTTTTCATATTAGAAAACTAAGTATATACATTTAACGGCCAGTTTAATATTATTGTTGGAACTGCAACGCTGTCAACATATTGAATAAGCACACACATTTTCTTGGCAACTTGCGGCAAACGTTGCGCGAAACACCGGCAAAACCAATTCGTGGCGCCATTGGAATGCAAACTGGTTATTTTTATCTACGCCGAGCCCAGCTATAACTGTTTCCCATTGAGATATACAATACAGCGCATTTAGACCAATTATATTAGGAATGTAGATATTCACAATATCCTTTTTCATTCGGTGCACAAAAACAGGGACTCTTGTGCAAAAAAAGGGTACTACTCAGTTTTACTAGATTTTGTAACCAGGGGCTATATCAATGACTGTTGTATAAGAAGTACAACTTAGTTGCTTTAATTTTCATATTTAAAAAAAAGTCATTAAAAAATCCATTTCATTTAGTTTAGTGCGTATATATGTGACTGTATGAACGGCTTGAATGTTGTAGTCTCACTCAACCACAATATGCAAAGTCTCGCCAACCTTAAATTAAAGTGTCCATGTCCTACACGTCAGTACATTGTGTCTTTAAAATGCATATTATTAAATAAAGAGTTTATGTTGTAAGTCTTACCCGATACAACTTATCAGTTTAACATTCTTTATAAACTTTGAATATTTGCAATTATTGAACTGACAATCTGTCACAATTATGATTACTTTGAAATAATGTTTTTTACATAAGACTTACAATCTGTCATCCTCAAGAAGGTCACGTGTTCTCTCTCCACCCACGAGAAGACTTCCTGTTAGACCACCTAGACCTATGAACAGTGCAATCCACGCAGCCAATGACGCACATGGTACGTGACTTAAACAGTGTAGCACACGTTCTAAGCAACTGTCACTGTGAGCTGAAATATAAACATGTAAGTAATCAAAGTCCTGAAAATGAACTTTCAACGAACATCTTTCGTCTGCGAATCATTTCTGACCCAGAAAATACATGTGATCAAATTTTCATCGATTTTCTCTTTAGTGTGTTGTCATCTAATGCGATTTTGGTAATTTAATTTCACCACCGGGTATACTATTAGATTATGATTCTCTATTTGCTAATTTCAGATGCTATGTTATAAACTGGCTTGCTTTTACGAGGAAATCACCAATATCGTATTACGTGGAGACGTTATTAAGACATTAAGTAGCTATAACGATGCCTTGACATGATACTAACATCATTTGAAAACCAAGTTGTTGGCAAATTGATCAATGCATTTCAAATGCTACCTCAGCGTATGCCTGTATGTATCAGTCACGTATTATTTTCTTATTCGACGAATTTTGCATTTGTGCTGTTTTTGTTTATTTGATGGAATTGTGTTCGTTTTATAGTTGAGACAAATGTGAAAATAATCGATTTTGATTGAATAACCAAAAATTGTTGAGCACTGCATTTTCTTCCAATGCGTCATATCTATATTATAAGCATTACCCACAATGCTATATTTATATTATAGGCATTACCCGCAATGCTATATTTATATTATAGGCATTACCCACAATGCTATCTTCTCAATGTTACTCGCAATAAACGAGATGTTGCATATGCATGTCGTTTGCCTGGGTATGTTTGCGTAATCATGCATTGTATATTTTCATGACAAACTATTCAACCTGAACTGCAAACAGCATTACTGATTCTACGACGCACGTCAGCATTTAAGCGTCATAATACTATTGCTTTAAGCGTATGCTCACATTAAAGACACACCGTATTTGTCTTATTATGGACTATACGGGGACATGTTGACAAACTGTTATTACAAAGAATATGTATATTTCAATTTGATTTCAAATTCGAACTACGAGCATTTTTTAATTACCATAAATTCTATATGACGATAGAAATGGACGTAAAATGTCAAAGCTAAATAAATACAATATGTTATACTTTATATATATATTAATGTCAACGACTGTGTATATTTAAGACAGCTCAATATATCAGACTGGCTAATCTAAGACTAAGTTAAACCTACCCGCCAAATCAAACATAAAAGCTACAAGTAGAATTCAGAATGATTTGACCATGGAACGAACCTACAGTATTCGGATGGTCGGGCAATCTCCCACTGTGGGGGTTCAGTCAAAGCAAGCAATGGATACCAATATGTCGGATACAACTGTCAATATTACTGGATTCCATACAGTGTCTCACTTATCATCTTAGCAGAACATGTTGCACGATAATATTATACACGATAATATGGCATATTGTTCCCACCTTAATAACGTAATCAGTTCAAGTAGTCACAAGTAGTAATTAATGAAACATAAGCGTGCAGAAATAATTATGTGCAACTAAGCTTTTTAGACTAAATAAACAAATTAATCATCTAGTAATAAAAGTAGGCATGTGTTATAACTTTTACATCAAAATACTATATATTTTACCATATTAACATAACAGTACGGTGTAATTGCTCAAAATATCTTATATTATGTTTCTCGGTACATTATATCCCAAGTCAATACAATAAAAGAATAAACAAGCATTTCAGCTGCTCTAAGTATTTATGAAATGAGCCAACGCAACGTGTGCAGTATAAGCGGATGTGCGGAATAATGCGACACAGCAGTTTGAGATGTAATTTGCCCTTAAATAGCAATATTTAGTTCCTCTTTTAAATAATGTTTATTTACCGAATGCCATTATTGACTTTGAAGATGAAACGCAACATGATATATATGTCCAGACATGTAGATGACTAAGAATGAATAATTTAATGATTCCTGATTGATTAAATCAAAACATGTCGTGCAGATCTTCCAGTTGAGAAGTTCTATATGCTAGTACGCTCTAAAAATGGAAACACTTTTGTTTTAGTAGCTTAAACATCTAAGAACACGCGAAACAGCCCAGAAATCATTTTTACTTTTTCCATTATGACATGTGTCCATTTAAAATTCAAATGCAAACTAAAACAAATTATTAGTCACCATCCAGAATGACTGACTGCGGGTATATAATGGCAACACAACCCAAATAACAAAAATATGATAGTGCAAATGTTTAAACACAGAACCTCTAAACCTTTCCAAATTATTTTTCGAAAGATGATATTAATCTTAGCCGTAACGCCACTACACTGTATTGCCTACCATGTGATTGCCGGCTAGATGCACAAGATGTCCGTGCACGCCGAGACCCCGGTTTAGGTTTAAATTCCTTCACATCTTCATTATCCGTTGGGGAATTCACATCCTGGCCATTATTGAAGGACGATGAACCAATAAGGTTTGAAAATTCCGACATTGTTGCTCATAACATGTCACAAGAGTTCTACCTACAGTCTCATCGAACCATACATTCGAACTGATCCACTTTTCCAATCATCAATATTGCATTCCCAATACCGATATATACCTGACTCTACCTTGTTTAAAGGCAGAATTTCCCGAACCAACCTAGGTAATGGAAGTTTAAACGTTTTGCAAATGAAACCGATGAAGGTGATGTTATAACAACAATAGTAAGGTCGTATATAACATTCACGCGGTTGTACGAGTACTTCAATAACATGCATTTCGTTTATTACAATAAAATTGGTTCAACATTTTAACAAATTATAGGAGGTGGACACGTTAACTAATGGTAAAACAATGCATTAAATTGAAATAAGATATATTGGTTTTATCGCATTTCCGCGGATAATCGGCAAACTTTTTAACATATTTCTTAGAGAAAGCGGGGACGTGTCAAAATACCAGCTCAGTAATAAGAAAATACCACTACAAGTATAGAATGTCAGCATTTAACAATTAAGTTTTAAAATGTCCCTCGGTCTAAAGATGCACGACATATATTAGGCATAACCAAATTTACGCGACAACAATCTCTTACAATTATTTCCTAGTTATTTCAAATTCTGCCTCCAAAATGCAAGATCACGTACCTCTACTGGGATTGTTATTGCTAAAACATTTTCAAACTATATCAGTTCCTTGTTTGTAAGATGACAATACAAAGTACTGGCGTGTCACTGGAGAGTTACGTACTGTTGCTTTATATTGTATAATTCATTGGATCTGAATAGGTTGTTGTTGCATGTTTCCAAAATATGACATTGAAGGTAGAGGAAAGAAAACAATTTAGGTGAATCATGTCACTGCTTCCGTAGTAGGTGGCATTTGTTAGATAGCAATAGGGAAAGCATTTCGTACAACCTGGATCTTGTCTTTTTCTTTACTCATTAACATCATTAAGTTGTCTCTCTAGAAATATCACCAGACATTATTTGAATTGACTTTCGTTCATCATACAAGTGCCGGATATACGAGGCAAATAAATTGAATCGACTAGTTATAAAAATCTTACATTCGTGGAATTCGGAGCGAATTTGACACAAAAGATTTGCTGCTGAACGGTTTACGATATTTCAAGAACGAAAACATTGTGCAATTTGCCAACATATAGGTTAGCATCTACGTATTGAGATTACCAACACGCGACTCAGTCACGTGCTATAAAGTTTCTAATGATACCTATACTTGCTCTCCAGTATGTATCGAGAGACGAATGATATAAAAGGAAACTCATTAAAAGTAAGCACGGCGGCTTTGATGCAGTTAATGAAGTTTCCAGCGCAAGAGACATTACAATTACAGCCGAAGAGACCGTCTTTTCCCGGGGAAATGACAGGTCATTAATTACACGATCAATACCTTTTAATACGTCCATGTCCTCGGTACTTGAATCCGATACTTCTCGGGGAGACAATATTATGGCGTAGTTGAGTTTCTATTGAATAAGGTTGTGATAAGAAGTCATTGATTTTGATAATTGTTTCTTATAAATAAGACTGATCGAGCATAATGCCTTTGTTTTATTTGACAAAATTGTGATTTTAAAGATGAATTCCATTTTTACTCTAAAATGCCATATTTACGCAGACTTACGGAAATGATATAAACCAACCTGTTATGTTGATAGATCTTATGTCATTCTTCAACACTGTTCCTGTACTTTAAAATAAGACAGTGTATTTTGTACATTCTGCTTTGAAAACTCCTTTAAATAATGAACACCTGATATAACTTTCTTTATTCATCATTATCTTTAATGAAATATACAGTATACTATCCTAATGTTTTATTGTACCATTATATATATTATAAACTGTATTCTGTATTTCATATTGACTTTTACAACCGTTTGTCATTTGTGTAATTTATAGAATATATATTGTTTAATTCCGGAATCAAAACTATTTTCTATTCTATTCTTATATTTAGATTGTGACTGTGTCCCTGTTTCATACTATCGGGGATATACCATTATTGGGTGAGAGCATACATTTGTACCGTCGGATACACGTCGTTCAAATGTTAACTAGTCTATCTAATATTGTCAACAACATTCGCACAAACAAAACTGACTGCTATAATCAAACGGTATACAGAAAACCCTCTTAGATTTCGACATAAGGAAATGCAAAATCGAAACACAATTCTACAAAATGCTAATTAAATGCCCCTAAACTTTCATTGATCAGTTGTCCGTCTTTTGATTATTTCCCCTAGGGGAAATAAAGACGGACTTTATCACGCTAATTGTATCTGAAGTGAACTAAAATAGCCACTTCACATAGTAATCTTATTTACGTGTCAACTTCTTGTATGTCACAGCGCAGAAAAAGAAACCGACAGAAAAGCGGTGATTTACGACCCATCGTATATATTTTCATTAGCGCCAATGACTCTCAAAGGAAATAACACACACGCAACTGATTCGGGCCTGCGTAACAGAAGTTTGTTGGAAAATAGGTTTGAAATAGATCTTAGCAACTGTCCTGGTTCTCCCTGTTATGAGCCCGTCAAAAACAAGTTATTAAGAGCATGCTTATTGGTCAGTGACACAAGAAGAGAGAACACATTTGGTATTAGTCTTATTATCTTATAGTTATATAATATCACATAATATTATATAAAAATCGTCACGACAAAAAACTGCGTTTAAAATAAAGACAAACTAGGGGCAATGTCGGGTTATGTCATTATGTCAAAATCTTAATATACTTCCTTTAAGGAAAGTTAGATTTATGCTTTTAGTAAAATCAGATAAGACTGCGAAGTACTTAATATCGTACGCATGGGTTTTGTGCCACTTTATCGATACAAATTCTTTGAACAAGTTCTGTATATAGCTTGATCTAGACATAGATACAAATAGCTGAAGATAAAGTTTACGTGGAATCCAGCTGGCTACAGTCGGGAGGGAAGTTAGCCACTATACACGGAAGCAATTCAGATAATGATCCGTGGCCAATGTTTATGAGATAAATTATATCTGGAAGAGATAATACATTTCGGATATGGTCGCTGATATACATGGTAATTCTTCTATAAGCTATATAAACTATAAGCAGATAAAGATAGTCGGATACACAGAGTCTGAATGGGTAATCGTGGGATTGTCAGGAATAGTGCTTATGAATACTTGTATCATGGTAATAGATCATGAAAAGTAAACACACATTTTTCACAAAAAGTGGGCTTCAATATAACGAATAATAGTAATTTAATTACTCAAACAGGAGATGCAAACTTAAAAGTATATGCTTTTGAAAAATAAAACAGGGCTTTAACCGATTATTGGTTAATAAGTATTTTCAATATATATTAGTTTTCCTATCTAAAACAACTTTACAAGTTAATTGGCTGATATTCATACTCGATGAAAAACAAATCCATATGGTGTTCTAAATCTAATCTCGATTAACAGTATTGTGTCCAAACACATGTTTACTGATACCGACTCCATTTGTTACTGTAATTGACAGCTTGAGAGAAGTTTTTTGTGAATATTTTATTGTAAAAGTCGATAGGTTCATCATACTGACTGTCATCATTTTCTTAAAATAAAATTATGCAACTTCATAACTAAAGTAAGAGCCCTAGTTGTGTACGAACGTAACACACATTTTACCTTTACGTTATAATTCTTGGTTATTGTTTTTAAAAGAGTCATACCCAAGACGCGAGAGCAAATACGCAAACCACGAATCTGAGTGCCCAATGTACCATCCTAGGCCCTTCACCTGCCTTCCTCCACACACACACATGCACACAAACCAAACACATACACATGCTAATACCAACATACATATGAACATAAAATCTTAGACATAGTGACTACATGTTAATGACAATTTAGCAAAACTGACCGTAGGTCATTTTCCTTGTACATGTGACACATGTAATACCTCAGATAATGAGCGTAGTTAATTAAGCTGTCACTTCCGACAAATTATCCAGCATTTACAAGTCATACTGGTCATCTAACAAGCAGGGAGTTACGCCAGTGATCGGCAAGGTCAACGGTGTCGAATACTATGGTACTGCATGGGTACTTACATAAATTGTCGAGTACTTAAGCCCTGGATGATTTGATCAGATTTTGTTGAAATAATTTGAAGGATATAACAGCATTATCTCATAAGATCTGTGAAGGCCCTGGATCATTGATAATTATCACACTTATTTTTACCACACTTGTAATTATCACACTTATTTTTACCACACTTGTAATTATAAAACTTATTATTAACACATTTACAAGTATCATACTTATCAGCCATCACCAGACGTATTTTACCACACATATACGCATGCGCCCAACTTGATACGTGTACCCCACCCAGCAACTGTAACATTTAGCTGACAATTGGTCATCTAGCTTAATGCAGTGAAAATGAAAATCGAGGACTTCACCAGTGCCATTTTCAAGTGCTCGTTTTGAGATGGCCTGAATCTGAACTGACAACTTCCACTGTAAAGGAAATTTCGACACCCTAAGAAATTGACCCCTGTCATAATTTCCCGTCAGAAAATGCCCCCGAACATCCCCTCTACTCGCAATGCATGTCTATCGAACATCATAGAAGATATATATTGTTTAATGTTAGGTCGTCCGTCTTTTCGTCCATCTGACTGTTTAGTATTTATAAAACATGTACTCTAAGAGAAAGAATTTGTTGGACTCTCGTGTTACAAATAGTTCGGCTTTTCAGCTTGCATTTGTGATTGAAGTACCTTCGTTCTCCGGGAATTGTTTGCAGGTACGAAAGGGCACACCGGTAAAAACATGAAGATAGTGTTAACATACGTGATAGCTGTGTACATCAATGTCAGCAACACCCGCGTGTGAAAACCAAACTACCTTGATATTTATTTAGATATTATAAAACGAATCCAAAATGATATTTAAATAACCTAAGAGATCTTATCAAGATTTCAGGCTGTTAAAATTAAAGCATCGTTATTTTACTCACTAGTTGCATCTTTAGTGGGTATTTTTAAATTATCAAACGCCTATCGGCGTTACGCTGTCTGGTTCAGTTACACATTTTCATAAACAAAATGCAAACTGAAATACACACTGCAAAATGGTATCATCGAAAAATTCACTATTATACATATACACACGTACATATATTTGTGAGAAAATCTACATAGAATGTTTACTAATGAGCAGACAATAAAGGTACCAATTACTGTCAGTCTCGTTAGAATGGAACGTAATTTACACAAAGTGTGTTCTAGTCATTGCTTATAAAATACCAGTAGTATAACGAAAAAATGATCTCTCTAATTCCCTGATATAATCTAATATAACAAATAATGCTCCCCATTTCCTAGAGGATTACGTCCAGGTTTTTAAAACACAACCTTGATAAGATAAATAATAAATATACGTACTGTAACGCACACAGCTGTTAAAGAGTATGCCCCACAGCTGTTGTAAAGGTCACGACCTACTTGTAAAGTATGATATTAACATATGCCAGATTAAAGGGGAAGATATTATAACGATGAATGCAGCGCTTTATCAAACGTACCATGCCGGCCAAAGACGCTGTACATGTACTTTAAAACGTATAAAAACGATTATTCAGTTGGGGGGGGGGGGGGTGGAGGGGTTGCAGTTTTGTTTTATAGATCTTCAGTAATTAATCATCTTAGGTAGGGATCTTTGTAGAGGTGAAACATTATCATTCCTGTCGAGAATTGGGGAATTGTCTATTTTGTAATATGGTGATTAAAGAAAATAGAAACAATCATATACATTAGTGTTCATGATCATAGAGGCGAAACTAGTGTCATTGCATTTCCAAAACACAATCCACCAATTCGTAGTATAATATTAGCTGTGTGTATAATAAGTACGGACAGTCTTAATATTATATAAGTATTGGTGCGCACAACAACGTCATTTGGCGGGTAGTACTTCCTAGTGTCGTAAGCTAATGTTACAGAACTGTACCATCATAATATCTCCGTGTCAGGTCGGCCGCCTGTGAACAACACTTGAGCAGTAATGCACATTCAGCTGGCATGTATCATACTCAACACACATCACGTTATTTTGGTCATCCTTATAATGATGACCGCTACCAGTACACTTGTTTATATATTTAGTTTTACACGATAAGGGACCATATCCGTAACATCCCGCATGCGACAGGACACACAATCACTATGCTACCGATGGACCCCCCCCCCCCCCCCCCCCCCCGAATCTTATAAGAACACTTTGGCTTGTTATTAACACTGGCTCAAGTAAGACGTATATCATTCTCAATAACTGAAGTGTTATATAGTGCTAAGCAAAATAAGTCGCATATTGATTTTTTTCCTAGAAGTACATAATATCATGCTGATGTATTTTCAGGATTTGTTGTCGTCTGTTTGTCACGGTTCTAGACTGAATTTACAATGTATTAACGACATATCCGGACGTACCATTGTAACATCGAAAACAGCGTCCAATTCCCCTGCGTGCTGGCAAATATACTGGAACATTATTCAGAAAGAAACTTGTTCGCTGCACAAATCGGCCGGGCGGAATTTGTAGCGTATTTGTAAAGGTTTCGTCTGTCTGTCTGTCTGTCTGTCTGTCTGTCTGTCTGTCTGTCTGTCTGTCTGTCTGTCTGTCTGTCTGTCTGTCTGTCTGTCTGTCTGTCTGTCTGTCTGTCTGTCTGTCTGTCTGTCTGTCTGTGCGGTCTCAGTACCATAGAACAATTACGAGGCTTGGTTTGAATCAGAAACCCAATGAAGCATTTATTTACATGGCCAAGCTTGTTCCAGACCGTATATTGTTCTGCCCTGATTCCGCTGTAGGACAAGTCTTGACATGGCATATATCGTCCCTAGAAACCGTGCTAATAGCTCACAGGAAATACTAGCAACCTCATTGAATGAACTCATTCATTTGCAAATTGCATTGATTTGCTCAATATTTTAGACAGTTTTACTAGCTGGAACACGTGTATTGTATGTCATGAATTCTATATACTTTCAGTATAGTATATGGACGTTTATTCATATATCAATCAATAGCAAGAAGTCATCGCGTGTACAGTGTGTGTTTGTATGTGATTATATTTAACTCCGTCAGACAACATCGTTTATAGTGTTCGCTCTTGCTTACTGCGATCATGTAATTTATATGCAAATGAGAAAGACATTTTCACCAAGCCGACAAATACCTTACGTATTCATTATAAGTGTATGTTATATCTAAATAACAATGTTTTAACTTGTATATATATATATAGTGTTTTCTACGTTTACTGCAGATTAATTACGCTGTATATCCGTGTTATATTTCAAAATTGTAAATTAAGATATAGTCTGGTACTGAATTGTTTAAGTACATAATTTATTCCATAACTGACATTTCAGTTGCTTAGCATTAAGTCATGTGGTGCATTGTACTGAAATAGACCGTTGACAGATGATTACTCCACGTTGTACGTCACATAACTGTGCAAATGTTATCACCACTGAGAACGGCACACTCGGTATGTCTCTGTAATGATCGACGTATTACGTGACTTTTTTTATAATTGGCAATACACATCTCCTGCTTTAAAACGTGTTCTGTCACCAGCAGCTGTTTTTGTTTAATCAATACGATTATTTTCTGTGCTGGATAATTATCCGCAATTTCTTGAACCGTTGCATCAATATCATAGATTGTGCTTCATAACAAGATGTTCGCATTACGCGAGTAAGATTGTTAAAATCAAAATCAATAACATTTTAACAAATAATTTAACCAACTAAAGTGATCTTTTAATTTCAATACATCACTGGGTTTATGCTTGAACAGTAATGTTTGGCAAAATGAAAAAGCCAGCTTGTTTTCTGTAAATGTTTAGTAACACACACGTTGGGAGAAAAGTATACGAGAAAAAAATTAAGTCACAAAGACAGCTTAAATCGTATTATTATCATTTATGAAAAATCACAATCATCACATAACACATTTTTCTGTTATAATTATATTCAATAATGTCTTAACTCCACTAAGCTTAAACATAAAAGAAATTCCCATTCTACATCATTCACCGGGTGCTAGTCTCAGTCTACATAATAACGTGGGCCGTCTCAAGGTATTGCTTTATTGAAAATCAAACATGCACCATTTTCTTACGCATTTTGTAAAACTGGGTAATTTTAACGTTCATGTTTCGGTCACGCCTTAAATAATGTCTTTATCAAGGTCCCCAACATGAAGATTTTGTGTGCGGAATCTCTGTGATAGACATGTCAATCACAAGATGTGCGATTGAGGTGTTTATTGTACATCTTTATTTCCACCGATAAGTTAATATTAATAACTGTCTAAAACAAGTCTACATATTTTGATAAACCTATAGAATGAAATATATGCAACGTTTTATGCACCAATAAGTGCATGCTCAGCAATTCTATCTTAAGGCTTTGAGTTACCTGTGTTTGTATTATCAACAATTAATTTATGTTAACAGTCAACATGAATAATTATGTAATCAGCATCAAACAAAAATAGGTTGAATCCTCCTGAGATAGCAGCCATCATGATGTTTATGTAACGTAGACCTGTGCTATTATCTGATGTTGTTAATGCTACGTAGACCTGTGCTATTATCTGGTGTTGTTAATGCTACGCAGACCTGTGCTATTACCTGATGTTGTTAATGCTTCGTAGACCTGTCCTATTATCTGATGTTGTTAATGCTACTTAGACCTTTGTTATTATCTGATGTTGTTAATGCTTCGTAGACCTGTGCTAGTATCTTGTGTTGTTAATGCTACGTAGACCTGTGCAAGTATCTTGTGTTATTAATGCTACGTAGACCTGTGCTAGTATCTGGTGTTGTTAATGCTACGTAGACCTGTGCTATTACCTGATGTTATTAATGCTACGTAGACCTCTGCTAGTATCTGGTGTTGTTAATGCTACGTAGACCTGTGCTATTACCTGATGTTATTAATGCTACGTAGACCTGTGCTAGTATCTGGTGTTGTTAATGCTACGTAGACCTGTGCTATTACCTGATGTTATTAATGCTACGTAGACCTGTGCTAGTATCTTGTGTTGTTAATGCTACGTAGACCTGTGCTAGAATCTGATGTTGTTAATGCTACGTAGACCTGTGCTAGTATCTTGTGTTGTTAATGCTACGTAGACCTGTGCTAGTATCTGATGTTGTTAATGCTACGTAGACCTGTGCTAGTATCTTGTGTTGTTAATGCTACGTAGACCTGTGCTAGTATCTGATGTTGTTAATGCTACGTAGACCTGTGCTAGTATCTTGTGTTGTTAATGCTACGTAGACCTTTGTTATTATCTGATGTTGTTAATGCTACGTAGACCTGTGCTAGTATCTGATGTTGTTAATGCTAAGCAGACCTGTGCTATAACCTGATGTTGTTTAAGCTACTACACTATAGTATTGAGCAGGGGACATCTTTTTGAAGATTAGGACCAAAAAAAGGAAGTTTGTAAACTAAAAAAATAAAGAAACGCTGGATGAGTTTAAGAGCCACATTATCAAACTATTGCTAGAGCGACATTTACCGTTTTAGAATACGTATAAAGATATTTCATCGATGACTGTGTCAATATGATCTTTTAGTATTGACAATTTTTTATATACGTATACTAACACGATAAATATTGATTACAGTAGTTTTTGATAATGTGGCTCTGAAATACACTACGGCGTTTCTTTATCCTTTCAATATATTTATAAAAAAAATTCAATATTGTTTCAATTGATATAATCATATAATCCTATTTTATATACCGATGGACTTTTATCTTTATTTCTATCCACCTGTCACTAAAAGTGGTGCAGTTTAGCTATTCAAACAAGATTTGCATCTATATCGTTACCAGACAATTTATGGTTATTGTTAAGGGAGATCAAACAAATTGCGATTAAATTATTTAAAGGTTAACCTGATTTTATGACCGTATGTTGTCGTTAACTTCACTTGAAGCACAAATAGTTTAGTAATAGTTCCTTCCGGATCTAATGGTGTAGAAACTACACAAATAAAAAAGATTTGCCATTTTAAAGCAGGTATGATGTATTCAGTGTTAATGGTTATTTTGATCGTCAACTAAATCCAGGTTGAGTTGCAGAAACAATTAAATGATTTGTTACAGGTAAAACGTCATAGATGCAGGATACTGGATGTCAACGTTGTCTCATTCACATAAGATTAGAATCATTCTTCAGCTTGTTTATTATTGCCAAATGATGTTGATTCTGATTAATCGTTTAACTTGCTTTGTGTTTATGTTCAGTTTAATATAATTTCAAATAATTAATTAGATACCATATGCAGCGTCTCCAGACAATGTCAATAGAATTCAACGTCAACAAACCTAACTATTTGTTTGACTTGGACACAAGCATGTTATTTGTTGGAATATTGTCAAATAAACAAGAATAGCCGTCTTCTATGATAAGCGAATCAACTACTCACACCATTTTATTACATTTTTGTAATGTGCTCTCTTGCGTTGACAAAGGCTTAATTTATATAGGGATTAGTTTTATTAAGAAAAAAAACAAGTTGCTTTGCGAATACTGATTTACGTCATATCGATTCTGAAGTTAGTTCATTGAGATCGTTTTCTGGAAAGAACCTGTACTCGGATTTCTTTTAGAATGTTTATCCGTCCGCTCGAGCTGGAGATCGTACAGCCGACCAAATTCCAATCCGCTACAACTCCGACCCGCCCCTATATTTGTTTTTCTGTATATGTTTTACAGTAGAATATCTGCCACAGGAAGTATAGTAATAACCCGCACTTAGTTATGTACTTGTTTGAAATCACTCAATCTTAGCTAAATAAGGTACCTTGGTAGAAAGAAATGAATGCACCATTCCATACGTGATTGTGATTTTATATAATATTAAACGTGCATGAGTCAAGTTTCCATTTGGATATGTATTGTGAGATCAAGGGCTCCAAGTATAGTTGGATGATGTAATGAAAAAAACAGAGTTAGATTATATGCGAATGTAATTTAGGTTGACCTTTTGGTACTTGGGCAAATAATTTGCAACGTTCGAAACACGCACAGGAAGTCGCAAGCTATAAAATGCAATGTTACGTACAAAAACGAACACAATTCGAATGTTAATTGACATGTATGTCAAATGTGATTCAACAACATCATTGTTAGTTAGAATATTACACGTTTGGCATATTTCTACACTTATGTGTACGTATTTATTAAATGTAAGTGTTTTGTCATATAAATAACGTACATATACTATATGTATCATAATGGAAAAATCGATGCCTCATGATAATCATGTGACACGATACAAATGCCACTTAAACTTTTTCAGCTCGCACATGCATGGCCCCAATCTTTTTGTCACACATGCATGACCCCCATCTGTCAGACATGCATGACCCCATCTGTCACACATGCATGGTCCCCATCTGTCACAAATGCATGGCCCCCATCTGTCACACATGCATGATCCGCCATTTATTTATCACACATGCATGTATCCCATCTGTCACACATACATGACCCCCATCTGTCACACATGCATGACCCCCATCTGTCAGACATGCAAGACCCCCATCTGTCACACATGCATGGTCCCCATCTGTCAGACATGCATGACCCCCCCCCCCCATCTGTCACACATGCATGGTCCCCATCTGTCAGACATGCATGACCCCCCCCCCATCTGTCACACATGCATGGTCCCCATCTGTCACACATGCATGACCCCTATCTGTAACACATGCATGATCCGCCATTTATATATCACACATGCATGTATCCCATCTGTCACACATGCATGACCCCCATCTGTCAGACATGCATGACCCCCCATCTGTCACACATGCATGGTCCCTATCTGTAACACATGCATGACCCCCATCTGTCAGACATGCATGACCCCCATCTGTCACACATGCATGGTCCCCAACTGTCAAACATGCATGACCCCTATCTGTCAGGCATGCATGACCCCCCATCTGTCACACATGCATGACCCCCATCTGTCACACATGCATGGTCCCCAACTGTCACACATGCATGACCCCTATCTGTCAGGCATGCATGACCCCCATCTGTCACACATGCATGACCCCTCATCTGTCAGACATGCATGGTCCCCATCTGTCACACATGCGTCATCCGTCATCTGTCTGTCACATATGCTTGAACCATATGTGCCATAGATGCATGACCCCAATCTGTCATGATACTTAAACTCAAGCATTATATAAGGATAATGTTTCCCTGAAATAACACCCTACTTAAAACACGTGACCAGGACTGTCGATATTGTCTCAGTTTGACAATACGGAACTTAAACCTTTGTTATGATCGTGTTGTTACACAAGTGTTTCTATTCATGTCATACGGAATAAAATAGCACAAAACATAGTTCTTGATAGGAATGAAACACTGCACTTTGGTGTTTATGCCTCCTGTTAGTACGTATACTCTGCCAGAGGCGTGTTTGTCCAGATCAACAATGAATACAGTTACCACGTCACTGGAATATCACCTCCACTTAGTGAGAATGCTTCCACCAGACCATTTATAACTCGGCACGTTTGTCTTTTTAGGTTGCCGATATTCATCATAGGTGGCAAGATTGGAACTAATCATTGTTACCAGGTTAATATCACCATGGGGGCTTTTCTTTATGTGAAAGTATGACACGTTTAAGATGAAAATAGTGCATTTGAATGGCCAATCAGGTCATCAAACAAATGAAATAGTGAAAATACAATCAGGTACAGATGTTTTTATTTCTATTCGTCGATATAGTATACGGATTTCTACATACACAACACGCTTTAACTTACAGCAGGTGGACGGGTTAAATATTAAGGAAGTGGATTTTTTTTTAAAATGAATTAAAACAGTGCAAATTTTTTTTTTTTTGAAACACAAATGTTATATTAGTAAACTATAATATGGTCCTTACAATAAACTTTGCTCGGAAGATATACATTAGATGCTGCCATATACCTGACTGCCATCCAGATATGCTATGTATACATTGGATGTTGCCGTGTACCTGACTGCCATCCAGATATGCTGCATATACATTAGATGTTGCCATATACCTGACTGCCATCCAGATATGCTGTATATACATTAAATGTTGCCCTATACCTGACTGCCATCCAGATATGCTGTATATACGTTAAATGTTGCCGTGTACCTGACTGCCATCCAGATATGCTATGTATACATTAGATGTTGCCATATACCTGACTGCCATCCAGATATGCTATGTATACATTGGATGTTGCCGTGTACCTGACTGTCATCCAGATATGCTATGTATATATTAGATGTTGCCATATACCTGACTGCCATCCAGATATGCTATGTATACATTGGATGTTGCCGTGTACCTGACTGCCATCCAGATATGCTATATATACATTAGATGTTGCCGTGTACCTGACTGTCATCCAGATGTGCTATACATACATTAGATGTTGCCGTGTACCTGACTGCCATCTAGATATGCTATATATACATTAGATGTTGCCGTATAACTAACTGTCATCCAGATAAGCTAAATATATATTAGATGTTGCCGGGTACCTGACTGTCATCCAGATATGCTATACATTCATTAGATGTTGCCGTGTACTGACTGACATCCAGATATGCTAACCATACATTAGATGTTGCCGTAAACCAGTATAGTCTCGCCTTACACTCATCTAGAGATGCTAAATGTACGTTAGATGTTGCCGTTTACCAGTATTATCTCGTCTTTCACTCATCTAGATATGCTAAATGTACGTTAGATGTTGCCGTTTACCAGTATTATCTCGCCTTACACTCATCTAGAGATGCTAAATGTACGTTAGATGTTGCCGTATACCAGTATTATCTCGCCTTACACTCATCTAGAGATGCTACCAGTATTATCTCGCCTTACACTCATCTAGAGATGCTAAATGTACGTTAGATGTCGCCATATACCAGTATTATCTCGCGTTACACTCATCTAGAGATGCTACCAGTATTATCTCGTCTTACACTCATCTAGAGATGCTAAATGTACGTTAGATGTTGCCGTATACCAGTATTATCTCGCCTTACACTCATCTAGAGATGCTACCAGTATTATCTCGCCTTACACTCATCTAGAGATGCTAAATGTACGTTAGATGTCGCCATATACCAGTATTGTCTCGCGTTACACTCATCTAGAGATGCTAAATGTACGTTAGATGTTGCCATATACCAGTATTATCTCGCCTTACACTCATCTAGAGATGCTAAATGTACGTTAGATGTTGAATAATTCGCCTTATTGTCTCCTGAAGATGGTACGACTGACTAACACAAAACCAGTATTATATGTACTCTGATATCTTTAATGTGGTAAATTGCACAAAACATCAGACATCACCATATAGGAGCACTTATTTCGCAATGATGTACCATATAAGCGCGATATTACATAATGTACAGATCACATGTCTAGCAGACCGTACACACCATGCTTCATCGATTACGGTAAAACTTAAAACATATATTTAATGATATGTGAACCATTGCCCTCTGAATTAATGGGGAAATCTTAGTGTAAGAAGATTTAAAATTGAATTTAATCTTGAAAACTTCGATTATAGATGTCTCTATATGCATTATTGTATATGATTGGACGAATTAGGTGTCTCTATAAACATGACTGTAAATACTTGGCGAAATAGATGTCTCTATAAACATAACAGTATACGACTCGACGAAATAATTGTCTCTATAAACATGATTGTGCATACTTGGACGAAATAGATGTCTCTATAAACAGTACTGCATATGATTGGGCGAAATAGATGTCTCTATAAAAATTGCTGTAAATGACTGGACGGTATAGATGTTTCTATAAACATGATTGTACATACTTGGACGAAAAAGGTGTCTCTATAAGCATGATTGTACATTGGACGAAATAGGTGTCTCTATAAACATGATTGTATATGTATAGACAGAAAACATGCCTCTATAAATATGATTGTATATACTTGGACGAAATAGATGTCTCTATAAACATGATTGTACATACTTGGAGGAAATAGATTTCTCTTTAGACATGATTGTACATATTTTGACGAAAAAGATGTCAATATGATTGGGCGAAATAGATGTCTCTATAAACATGATTGTATATGACTGGACGAAATAGATGTCTCTATAAACATGATTGCACATACTTGGACGAAATATAAAATTGAACGGTATAGATGTCTATATAAACATGACTGTATATGATTGGACGAAATAGATGTCTCTATAAACATTACTGTATATACTTGGACGAAATAGATGTCTCTATAAATATTACTGTTTATGATTGGGCGACATAGATGTCTCTATAAACATTACTGTATAAGAATGGGCGGAACAGATGTCTCTATAAACACGACAGTATATAATTGGACGAAATAGATATCTCTATAAACATGATTGTATACACTTGGACGAAATAGATGTCTCTATAAACATGACTGTATATACTTGGACGACATTGATGTCTCTATAAACATTACTGTGTTTACTTGGACGAAACAGATGTCTCTTTAAACATGACTGCATATAATTGGGCGAAATAGATGTCTTTATAAACATTACTGTATAAGACTGGGCGGAATAGATGTCTCTATAAACACGACAGTATATGACTGGACGAAAAATATGTCTCTATAAACATGATTGTATACACTTGGACGAAAAAGATGTCTCTATAAATATGACTGTATATGATTGGACGAAATACGTGTCTCTATAAACATAACTGTATAAGACTTGGCGGAATAGATGTCTCTATAAACATGACAGTATATGATTGGACAAAACATATGTCTCTATAAACATGATTGTATATGATTGGACGAAAAAGATATCTTTATAAAAATGACTGTATATGATTGGGCAAAATAGATGTCTCTACAAACATTACTGTATATGATTGGGCAAAATATATGTCTCTACTAACATTACTGTATATGACTGGACAGAACAGATGTTTCTACAAACAGGACTGTATATGATATGACGAAATAGATGTCTCTATAAACATGATTGTATATACTTGGACGAAAAAGATGTCTCTATAAACATGATTGTATATGATTGGGTGAAATAAATGTCTCTATAAGCATGACTGTATGTGATTGGACGAAATAGATGTCTCTATAAACATAACTGTATATGATTGGACGAAATATGTGTCTCTATAAACATTACTGTATATGACTGGACGAAATAGATGTCTCTATAAACATTACTGTATATGATTGGACGAAATAGGTGTCTCTATAAACATTACTGTATAAGACTGGGCGGAATCAATGTCTCTATAAAAATGACAGTATATGATTGGACGAAACAGATATCTCTATAAACATGACTGTATATGATTTGGCGAAATAGGTGTCTTTTTTAACATGACTGTATATGATAGGACGAAGTAGATGTCTTTATAAACACAGTCACTGTATATGATTTGGCGAAATAGGTGTCTCTATAAACATTACTGTGACATAGTATATGATTGGACGAAATAGACGTCTCTATATACATGATAGTTTATGATTGGACGAAGTAGATGTAGTCTATAAACATTATGGTATATGCCATGATTGGACGGAATAGATGTCTATAAGACTCTATAACCATGAATGTATATGACTGGACGTGATAAAACAGTATTGTATATGATTAGACGAAATACGTAGATCGTAAATGTCTCTATAGATATATGTGTATATGACTGGACGAGATAAATATCTCTATAAATTGTTTTATTTCAATCTTTTACAACAGTCTTACCTGCGTCACTATCATCTTCATTGTTATGACCAGCTAGTAGTTCACCTTGCTCACCATGACCTTGACGCACTTCCCATACGTTCTCCATTATTTTTTTCAACGGTTTTTATTTTATCAGATAATTGTCTCAACTAGCAAACGTACTCCACTGCTGTAAGTATAGTGAGCGTTTTCATTTTTTGTAACACCACGGTCAAGGTATTATTAAGTTTCCACTTGAAAAAAAAACACTTAACCATTCAGCTGTGTTCTTAATGTATTTTAAAACAATATCCACCTTTGCGCAACCTGCATCAGTATTTCAAGGACTTTTAAGATTTTCTAAGAATGAAAATAACTTAATATTGTGTTTTTCTGTTTACCACAACTGGACGATTTATGATGATCCTAACACTTATAACATAAGGAAGTTTCCTGCAGTTTATTACACATCTGTATTTCTCGTTACAATGGACAGGAACAAATCACGAAATGAAACTCGATGAATAGCTGGCTATCGTGAGAACAGAAACGAAGCAATACTTTCTCTCAGTGGTGTTGCATAATCAATTAATTCGTGAGACTATGTTAAGTAAAAAACAAATGTTTTAGTTAAATGATTGTATGAACAATTGAAAGCACTTATTTATCAATGAATGGAACAACTCTTTAAAGTAAGAGTTCTTCCATTTATCTATTCGTATAGTATGTTATGCATCACAGTTAAACACAACGGTGTGCAAGTAAAACAAAATTTGTAATTTTGTGTGCAAGTAAATTGGCAATTTAAGATCCGTTCAAAATTTCTTACACGTTAAAAAGAGCAATAAAATAGATAACAACCTTAGTTTGAATAATCCCACATAATAACCCCGCTTCAAACCCTTTAAACAGTAATGTTAACACTGCACCGAGAAGATAATTAATAAAAGGTGGTGTTTCTGTTTTAAAACACTACACAAACCGCGAATACAAATGTCAACATACATTAATGTTTAATTTTAATTTAATGCACGAGACTATAATGTGCTTTTTAAAGCATATGACATTGCGATGTCATGTACATTTAAACAAAACACCTTAAATAAGCATCAAACGCACAAGCGTAATAAATCCATAATATAATATGAATTAATGAAAATTAGCTTTAAACAATAAAAACTACTTTCTATGTCCTTTAACTATATTGTATGTATTGATTTATACCCTAAACGAAACATGTATTATATGCACCTGTATGTACTACACAGTTACACATATATATTTTGAACACTGTCAATCGATAACATAATCCGGATTATCGGGTAAGATTATCGTTAATTATACCAATAAACAACAATACTTATTGCGTTTAATTGCAAAGAATAAAGACGTCAGTGTTAACTATATCCCATAGCACTTGATTCTATTTTAATACATATGTAGAACTATGCAAAATAATTCTAATTGATTTCGGTGAAATTGTATCATTTATAAAAAAAAAAGTGTTAGATGTTAGACCAAATAACAACATATTTATCACATTTGATCTTCAAGCGTTTACAAATATTTATGTTAAAACTTTGTTCTAAATTATTAGATATCCCTTAATATATACAACTGTCACGTTTTCAGCGGTATAACATATATTCGCTTAATCTTACACTAGTTCTGTAAACGCGTGTACATTTTTCATAACAAATATCCACAAAGAAACTACATGTATGTTCAAGTAAAATGTTGTTAATTTTTCCTATAATCCTCCCAAAACCTAGTCTTAAATCAGTAAATAACTGACACAAAATTTCTCAAGCATGTCTTTATAACCTATATCAACATCCTGTACATATCTGTTCAACCAATATTCAATGATTACATGAAATCCTACAAATTAAAATCCATACCAACATTTATCAAAACATCCTTTCATATGACATCTGCAATATACCACCTTTATCGTACATTCACAGTACAGGTAGAGTAATTTATCTTGCTTTTTGTACACTATCGTTCAAACGCTAGTTCCCACAGTATTTTACTACAAACTGTTGATATTAAACGCCTCGCGAATCACAATGGTTGTGAAGACACACCGACAATAAATCATATCAAAGCAGACACAGCCACCTTCTTCTCACGTTTCTCCTAACTCGGTTATTTCAACATCAGTTTATCATCATCGCCGTTATAGTTCGCAAAATATTATCACCGCTATTATCGTATCTCACAACGTGTGGCATGAACATCAACATTCCAACCATCATCGCCGTTATAGTTCACAAAACAATATCACCGACTTTCCGACCGTCATCGCCGTTATAGTTCACAAAACAATATCACCGACTTTCCGACCGTCATCTCCTTTATAGTTCACAAAACAATATCACCGACTTTCACATGTGGCATGAACATAACATTCCGACCGTCATCGCCGTTATAGTTCACAAAACAATATCACCGACTTTCACGTGTGGCATGAACACCAACATTCCGACC
Organism: Panopea generosa; assembly: GCA_029582155.1. Taxonomy (NCBI): domain Eukaryota; kingdom Metazoa; phylum Mollusca; class Bivalvia; order Adapedonta; family Hiatellidae; genus Panopea; species Panopea generosa. The sequence goes on along the minus strand of CM055896.1, from coordinate 28,516,798 downwards.
GTCATCGCCGTTATAGTTCACAAAACAATATCACCGACTTTCACGTGTGGCATGAACATCAACATTCCGACCACACTTGCAACCTCCTTCTTTGTCTAGTTCATCAAACTCGGTAATGATTATATTAATCACTGTAACTGGAATTTTGGGACTGTGGTCTCATTTGGTATCATTGCTAAATCTGTTGAGAAACTATTAAGGCATTGATTTCAAACAATGCACTGCGGTTATTTTATCGGTTTTATTTCCAAATAATTATGTGACAATTAAAGTTAACATTGTTTCCAAAAAATTAGACCACGGTTTAATGCAAGAAAGCTATCGTCTGACATATGTATGCGATTTGAATCTTTTTCTGCTGTATGTGTATGGTATTTTATCTTTATCACAGAACTGATTACTACACTCACCTATTATATATAATTAAATTGTCCTTAGGCATTTATTTTAGACAATTTTATTTTGTTCTTCTCTATTTAAATATCAAATGTGTTATTCATAAAATTGTCTAATGCAGTAACATGTAAATGTCATTTGAAAGCTTTTTAAAGTTTTGGTAAACGTTGAAAGGAATGATAAAAGTGCGTTTTTATTTTGATAAAACACAAAGACCACGTCATGCAATAATTTACATTATAAAAAAAAACAAGAAATTGCAAGCAGTGTATATTTCATTTCATAGCAAAATTATTTGTACGGCGACCTAAACATACCTCCATAATTGTGTTTTATCTTGTTGTTTGCTCTAACAATTGAGGATTAGTCAATTAGATTAATTTTTGTTTGTTAATAGTAAATAGCAATTTCATGTGATGCCTATTGATAAATTGTGATACCGTTGTTGTTGTTTTTTTGTTTTTCTTTGTTTGTTTTTTTCAAAATGGATCACTGCTGAATCTAATGTAACAGTCAGAGGAAAGCAATACGATGCATTGTGCTATTTAAAGGCGTTTACGGATTACTACACGATTTTTAAACACATCTCAAACACAAATTGTATCAAACAAGCAATAGCAACCGAACGACCTATTAAAAAGGAAAATACTATATTGTGAGTATCGAAATATAGGTGATTTACTACGGGAATACCCTATACACTGATTTACTAGGGGAATACCCTATACACTGATTTACTAGGGGAACACTCTATACACTGATTTACTAGGGGAACACCCTATACACTGATTTACTAGTGGAATACCCTATACACTGATTTACTAGGGGAATACCCTATACACTGATTTATTAGGGGAACACCCTATACACTGATTTACTAGGGGAATACCATATACACTGATTTACTAGGGGAATACTCTATACACTGATTTACTAGGGGAACACCCTATACACTGATTTACTAGGGGAACACCCTATACACTGATTTACTAGGGGAATACCCTATACACTGATTTACTAGGGGATCACCCTTTACACTGATTTACTAGGGGAACACCCTATACACTGATTTACTAGGGGAATACCCTATACACTGATTTACTAGGGGAATACCCTATACACTGATTTACTAGGGGAACACCCTATACACTGATTGACTAGGGGAATACTCCATACACGGATTTACTAGGGGAATACCCTATACACTGATTTACTAGGGGAATACCATATACACTGATTTACTACGGGAATACCCTATACACTGATTTACTACGGGAATACCCTATACACTGATTTACTAGGGGACCACCCTATACACTGATTTACTAGGGAAATACTCCATACCCTGATTTACTAGGGGAATACCCTATACACTGATTTACTAGGGGAATACCCTATACACTGATTTACTAGGGGACCACCCTATACACTGATTTACTAGGGGAATACTCCATACACGGATTTACTAGGGGAATACCCTATACACTGATTTACTAGGGGAATACACTATACAATAATTTACTAGGGGAATACTCCATACACGGATTTACTAGGGGAATACCCTATACACTGATTTACTAGGGGAATACTCCATACACTGATTTACTAGGGGAATACCCTATACACTGATTTACTAGGGGAATACCCTATACACTGATGTACTAGGGGAATACCCTATACACATACAATAAATCAACGCTTTTAATCACATCTCAATATACATGTAGGTTTCACTTGACATATAACATCATTAGCAATCAAATAAGCATGCATCAATATTGATCTTCGAATAGACAACACGTCAATACATATAAACTATACACGGTATTTATATATACATCAATGTTATTTGTACAGGATTATACGCCTTGATGGCAGTTACTCGGTGTATTAATAATAGGCCAATATTTATACACTTCCCGGGGCCAGACGGGCTGTAATTACAAGTAAATCAAATTATCAACGCTCTAACAACACCATTTCTTTGACAGTATTTGATTATCTTTGATGGCTTAGTGCGTCGCTGATATTTATAAAAACAGCCGACATTGTGTATGACATCCGTCATACAACTATTGCTGTAAGATGTGGTTTATATAATATGAACATGCATAATTGTATATGCATCACAATATATTCAAAATGCATAACAATGATGATATGGCACTATTTGCTTAAGCAAACGGAACAACTAGTTGAGCTTACGCAACACATTTTCCCATTTAAAACATAGATAGGCATAAATAATACACAATTTAAATATAGCTTTGTTACTTTGAAAAAAACGGCACCGTTTCATATTTGAACAAACAGAACATATACTTTCATTTTTTAAATTAAAAATTATCCACATGGACCGTCGCAAGATAAATTGCCTCTCACCATTGAGGTCGGAAGTGCGAGTCCAGTTCGGTCCAAAAATAATGCAAAAGTTTGTCGGCTACTTGCAGACGAACAGTGGTTCTACTCAGATTCATTTTGTTGTCCTCCTCCACCAATGAAACTGGATATACGATATATTACTTGAAATATGTTAAAAATTGCGATAAACCCCATTAAAATATATATTCCGAGTCTGTATGCTATGGAATACAATAATAACATAACTGGTGTTCTGTTTCTCTTAAATAAGACATGTGTGACCAGTCTTCTATCCTTCCTCTCATTTTGATTTGCTTAAGTTATTTCGAAACAAAAAATGCAAAATTTAAAAAAAAGAAACGTAATTAGAATAGTAGTTAGTCTAGCTAGCCCGCTCAACGGCAGAATGCACATTTAAAAAGGCACAGGATTGATGGTGTGGAACTACCTAGACGTATATCAAACTGAGATAGACCTATGGAGTATATATAACGCACCAGGAAACGAAACATATCATTGGAACCGTATACAAAATATACATAAAATTTGAAATGTTTTTTTCTTAAAAAAAAAACAATCACTTTCAATGTGCCAAAATAGAACTATAAAAGCAGAAGGTTTTTTACTATAATAATCATAAAACGTCAGGAGTATTAAACGACCATTTAACGTTTATTTTCTCTATTGATCACACAATCTGAAAGCAATATAGATATAGCACTGAGCTATACACTCGAGAATATGACGGGATAGCTATGAAAATCAAACGAAATATTTTGTCTACACATTTGTGTAAATCAATTTCCCAATAAGACACTGTACATCGGTATGATAAATTGTCTAAAATTGTCTATACTGTGCTGTTTTACCGAGTGACAACATCTCTATGAACCTAAATATCATATATGATTTGTTGAACTGTATTATATGAAATGCCTTTGGTTAAATACAGTTATACTAATTTTCATTTCATCCAGTGCAATACCGCATCTCGAAGACATCCGAACTAATAAACTTTTTTGTAGATCAGAGTACATGGCACGAATAACTAACATATCTAGGTAACTGATCAGAGTTCATGGCATGGGTTACTGACAGATCTGGTTAACTGATCAGAGTTCATGGCATGGGTAACTGACAGATCTGGGTAACTGATCAGAGTACATGACACGGGTAACTGACATATCTATGTAGCTGATCAGAGTACATGACATGGGTAACTGACAGATCTGGGTAACTGAACAGAGTACATGGCACGGGTAACTGACAGATCTGGGTAGCTGATCAGAGTACATGACATGGGTAACTGACAGATCTGGGTAACTGATCAGATTACATGACACGGGTAACTGACATATATATTTATCTGATCAGAGTACATGACATGGGTAACTGACAGATCTGGGTAGCTGATCAGAGTTCATGACATGGGTAACTGACAGATCTGGTTCACTGATCAGAGTTCATGACATGGGTAACTGACAGATCTGGGTAACTGATCAGAGTTCATGGCATGGGTAGCTGACATTTCTGGGTAGCTGATCAGAGATTACATGACACGGGTAACTGACAGATCTAGGTAACATATCAGAGTACATGGCACGGGTAACTGACAGATCTGGGTAACTGATCAGAGTTCATGACATGGGTAACTGACAGATCTGGGTAACTGACCACAGTCTATGACACGGGTAACTGACAGATCTGGGTAACTTATCAGAGTACATGACACGGGTAACTGACATATCTGGGTAACTGATCACAATCCATGACATTGGTAACTGACAGATCTAGGTAACTGATCAGAGTACATGACATGGGTAACTAACAGATCTGGGTAACTGATCAGAGTACATGACATGGGTAACTAACAGATCTGGGTAACTGATCAGAGTACATGACACGGGTAACTGACAGATCTGGGTAACTTATCAGAGTACATGACACGGGTAACTGACCTATCTGGGTAACTGATCAGAGTACATGACATGGGTAAGTGACATATCTTGGTAACTGATCACAGTCCATGACATTGGTAACTGACAGATCTAGGTAACTGACCAGAGTACATGACATGGGCAACTAACAGATCTGGGTAACTGATCAAAGTACATGACACGGGTAACTGACAGATCTGGGTAACTTATCAGAGTACATGACACGGGTAACTGACATATCTGGGTAACTGATCACAGTCCATGACATGGGTAACTGACAGATCTGGGTAAATGATCAGAGTACATGACACGGGTAACTGATTTATCTGGGTAACTGATCAGAGTACATGACACGGGTAACTGACATAACTGGGTAACTGATCACAGTCCATGACATGGGTAACTGACAGATCTGGGTAACTGATCAGAGTACATGACACGGGTAACTGACCTATCTGGGTAACTGATCAGAGTACATGACACGGGTAACTGACATATCTGGGTAACTGATCATAGTCCATGACATGGGTAACTGACAGATCTGGGTAACTGATCAGAGTGCATGACACGGGTAACTGACAGACCTGGGTAACATATCAGAGTACATGACACGGGTAACTGACACATCTGGGTAACTGATCAGAGTTCATGACATGGGTAACTGACAGATCTGGGTAACTGATCACAGTCTATGACATGGGTAACTGACAGATCTGGTTAACTGATCAGAGTTCATGACATGGGTAACTGACAGATCTGGGTAACTGATCAGAGTTCATGACATGGGTAGCTGACATTTCTGGGTAACTGATCAGAGATTACATGACACGGGAAACTTACAGATCTGGGTAACTGATCAGAGTACATGGCACGGGTAACTGACAGATCTGGGTAACTGATCAGAGTACATGGCACGGGTAACTGACAGATCTGGGTAACTGGACAGAGTACATGGCACGGGTAACTGACAGATCTGGGTAACTGATCAGAGTACATGACACGGGTTACTGACAGATATGGGTAACTGATCAGAGTACAAGGCACGGATAACTGACAGATTTGGGTGACTGATCAGAGTACATGGCAAGGGTAACTGACAAATCTGGGTAGCTGTTCAGAGTACATGGCACGGGTAACTGACAGATCTGGGTAACTGATCAGAGTACATGGCACGGGTAACTGACAGATATGTGTAACTGATCAGAGTACATGGCACGGGTAACTGACAGATCTGGGTAACTGATCAAAGTACATGGCACGGGTAACTGACAGATCTGGGTAACTGATCAGAGTACATGGCAAGGGTAACTGACAAATCTGGGTAGCTGATCAGAGTACATGGCACGGGTAACTGACAGATCTGGGTAACTGATCAGAGTACATGGCACGGGTAACTGACAGATATGGGTAACTGAACAGAGTACATGGCACGGGTAACTGACAGATCTGGGTAACTGATCAGAGTACATGACACGGGTAACTGACAGATATGGGTAACTGATCAGAGTACATGGCACGGGTAACTGAGAGATCTGTGTAACTGATCAAAGTACATGGCACGGGTAACTGACAGATCTGTGTAACTGATCAAGGTACATGGCACGGGTAACTGACAGCTCTTGGTAGCTGATCAAGGTACATGACATAGGTAACTGATCAGAGTACATGGCGCGGGTAATTGACAGATCTGGGTGATTTATCAGAGAACATAACACGGGTAATTGACATATCTGGGTAATTGATCAGAGTACATGGCACGGGTAACTGACATATCTGGGTAACTGATCAGAGTACATGACATGGGTAACTGACAGATCTAGGTAACTTATCAGAGTACATGACATGGGTAACTAACAGATCTGGGTAACTGATCAGAGTACATGACACGGGTAACTGACAGATCTGGGTAACTTATCAGAGTACATGACACGGGTAACTGACATATCTGGGTAACTGATCACAATCCATGACATTGGTAACTGACATATCTAGGTAACTGATCAGAGTACATGACATGGGTAACTAACAGATCTGGGTAACTGATCAGAGTACATGACATGGGTAACTAACAGATCTGGGTAACTGATCAGAGTACATGACACGGGTAACTGACAGATCTGGGTAACTTATCAGAGTACATGACACGGGTAACTGACCTATCTGGGTAACTGATCAGAGTACATGACATGGGTTACTGACATATCTGGGTAACTGATCACAGTCCATGACATTGGTAACTGACAGATCTAGGTAACTGATCAGAGTACATGACATGGGTAACTAACAGATCTGGGTAACTGATCAAAGTACATGACACGGGTAACTGACAGATCTGGGTAACTTATCAGAGTACATGACACGGGTAACTGACATATCTGGGTAACTGATCACAGTCCATGACATGGGTAACTGACAGATCTGGGTAAATGATCAGAGTACATGACACGGGTAACTGATCTATCTGGGTAACTGATCAGAGTACATGACACGGGTAACTGATATAACTGGGTAACTGATCACAGTCCATGACATGGGTAACTGACAGATCTGGGTAACTGATCAGAGTACATGACACGGGTAACTGACCTATCTGGGTAACTGATCAGAGTACATGACACGGGTAACTGACATATCTGGGTAACTGATCATAGTCCATGACATGGGTAACTGACAGATCTGGGTAACTGATCAGAGTGCATGACACGGGTAGCTGACAGACCTGGGTAACATATCAGATTACATGACACGGGTAACTGACACATCTGGGTAACTGATCAGAGTACATGACACGGGTAACTGACATATCTGGGTAACTGATCACAGTACATGACACGGGTAACTGACAGATCTGGGTAACTGATCACAGTCTATGACACGGGTAACTGACATATCTGGGTAACTGATCACAGTCCATGACATGGGTAACTGACAGATCTAGGTAATTGACCTATCCTGGTAACTGATCAGAGTCCATGCCATGGGTAACTGACAGATCTGGGTAACTGACCTATCTGGGTAACTGATCAGAGTACATGACATGAGTAACTGACATATCTGGGTAACTGATCACAGTCCATGAAATGGATAAGTGACATATCTGGGTAACTGATCAGAGTACATGACATGGGTAACTGACATATCTGGGTAACTGATCACAGTCCATGACACGGGTAACTGACATATCTGGGTAACTGAACACAGTCCATGACATGGGTAACTGACAGATCTGGGTAACTGACCTATCTTGGTAACTGATAAGAGTCCATGACACGGGTAAGTGACATATCTGGGTAACTGATCACAGTCCATGACATGGGTAACTGACATTTCTGGGTAACTGACATACCTGGGTAACTGATCACAGTCCATGACATGGGTAACTGACATATCTGGGTAACTGATCACAGTCCATGACATGGGTAAGTGAGATATCTGTGTAACTGATTAAAGTCCATGACACGGGTAACTGACAGATCTGGGTAACTGACATATCTGGGTAACTGATCACAGTCCATGACATGGGTATGTGACATATCTGGGTAACTGATCACAGTCCATGACATGGGTAAGTGACATATCTGGGTAACTGATCAGAGTCCTTGACACTGGTAACTGACAGATCTGGGTAACAGACATATCTGGGTAACTGATTACATTCCATGACATGGATAACTGACAGATCTGGGTAACTGACATATCTGGGTAACTGATCACAGTCCATGACATGGGTAATTGACAGATCTGGGTAACTGACATATCTGGGTAACTGATCAGAGTCCATGACATGGGTAAGTGACATACCTGGGTAACTGATCAGAGTCCATGACATGGATAACTGACAGATCTAGGTAACTGACACACCTGGGTAACTGATCAGAGTTTATAGCGCAGTACCATTAATTTATTCAATTTGATGCTGTAATTAAACGGTTTACCGACTTCAAATGCATATACCACCATTGTCAATATACTCAAGTTGCTTGGTGTAATTAATGATGATGATGATGATGATGATATTGGTGATGATGATGATGATGATGTTGGTGATAATGATGATGATGATGATGATGATGATGATTTACAATTTACTACTTAGTTCTCTTAACAGATGACAGAAGAATTGCCAGAGAAAGACGTCAAATTCGTTACTATATTAGACTGTTAAGACAGGGTCTGTTCTGGGTTATGGGTGGTGCTGTGATTGAGCTACACGATCCAGCTATCAGATGTCCTTGTTAGCTCGCTCATCCTGATGTTTATACACTGTCAATGCTTTAACTTTTCTATGTATACTGAACGGAACAGCTAACCCGTCACCTGACATTTTATATACCTGACATTTTATATATTTTCTCAAAATGTATCAATGCACTGTCCTTGAAATTTTATTTTGACATCAATAAGAAAGAAGTTTTATATTTGATAATTATCTGTGAATGTCGTATTACTCGTAAACACCTTTTAATCACGCTACTCAATATGTTGACGAAAATATTGGAAATACAAAATTGGCGCGTTAGCTGTTTTGTTCAGTATAATATGTTTTACATATATTGATCATGTAAAAGCTGTTCTGACAGCTGTGTACTTCAGTATAATATGTTTTACATATATTGATCATGTAAAAGCTGTTCTGACAGCTGTGTACTTCAGTATAATATGTTTTACATATGTTTATCATGTGAAAGCTGTTCTGACTCTTTTCAGACATATAGTTTCTTATTGTTTCCATAGGATAAATGCAGAATGCATGTAATATATAGGGAAACTGTTTATTATAAACTGTTAAGAATTATTTGTTTTAAATCACTAACGCCATAAAATATACACTAGTCTTTTTAGAGTGTAATAAATATAAAAACGTGTCTTAGGCAATAATTAAATAAACTATGAAAAAAAACACGACAAACAAAAACACATTGCAAAAGATAACGATACCACACGATAGCGTGCGTTTTATGTACTTTTAATATAAAACTCCATTTGCTCAAAATCTACTTATGTAGCCATTTGTTTTCTAGAGAAATTACGACCATTCCTTTTTATTCCCTTTGGAAAGCAGGCAAACTACAGATAACGTTCCAGAACACTTTATCAAACCATCTAGATGTTTGCATTCTCACATGCTATTTCACGAAAAACAGCATTACACAATCATTATTGCGATAACACTTTTTGCCGTCTTTGTTATGTAATTATGCAAAAAAAGCACTGTAAAAGTGTCATAAAAAGACTTGTTTAGATATCAAAATGATCAGCTTATGTTTCATATATTCGTACCAGTTCCCAATCTTAAATGATTAAGATATTCGCTACCCAAACAGAATAGTTGGAGGACGTTAGAGTAAAACCACGTGCAATATGATACAGTTAATTTTTAATGTGGTTTAGGGTCATTCCTAGCACATTAAACATTATATGCATCATAGCTTGGTGCTGGAGGAAGACCTCAGAATAAATCTGAGAAACAATACAATGCAATACAATATCCTTTATTCACTCAGTTCAGATACAACCATCAATCCACTAGCACCTGTCACATTTCTTACAGTTCCAGGGCTCCAACAAACAACCTCCGAGGTAAGATCAATGGGATAAAGCATATAGAGAAAAAGACTGATGCAACCAATATTCAGTCACCGTAGACTGATTCAATTTCATTACTTTCTGACCCTAAAGACAGTTTATTTGTAACCAATCGATAACAACTAAGTTAAAATTAATTCTTAGCAACGCCACCAAGGTTTGAAATAAGTCATATCATAAAACGGTTTCTCATAACCCGTTTAGAAACATTTGAGGAGATCATGCTGCCATTGTTTTCCCCACAGGGAAGGCAGACGAGTGTCTGGTAAACTTATAACGTTCCCATATACTTCATCGACCAATCTTAATTGTATGCAGTCACATGTGTACGATACAATTGCACCGTCATTATTGCATGCGTGTTATGTTTGTTATTATATTTTCAAATACACTGTAACAGCTAAATCATAATAATTATCGATAATGAAAATATTGCAGCCAGTAAAGAGAATAAATGTCTGTATTTCAGTTTCCAAGACTGATATGTGCACACATATATTGTTTAAAGGAACACTTGATATTTTTGATAAATAAAACTGCTTTATTTCTGAAAAGTGCATATCCACATGATACACATATAAAACAAAACACTCTGGACAGTAGAAGATAACTATTTTTTTGCTTCTATTTTGGAAACTGACACATTTCTTTGAATTGGATGAAATTTCGCACATGCGCGGTCATATATGACAAAAAATGTATCTAATATTTTATTTTTGCGTGTTTACCGGTAAAACTCAAAAGCATCAAATGATATTTCAATTTGTATTTTTTATCAATGCTATTCATATTTTCAAAGCTAGCGTAACTTTATTAATTCTATGTGAAAATGTAAACAATTTCTTGAATATGGTGTTTCAAGTCGTACTTGGAAAACTAATATCTAACTCCATAATCATGGAGTAGATCATCGGGTAAATATTAATTTGAAAACTGAGCATTAGTGAATTCGATCTCAACATTGACGTGTTCCTTTAAACTCCCACGAGTCTGCGACATAACCATTGGTTTTATTTCCAACTTAATTATATTGTAGGTGGTATCGTAGGATCGGTTAGGATCAGTTACCACGATAACAGAAGGCAAGTATGTCAGTTGGCATGCTTCTAATAGATGCAGTCTATAATAATGCATGTGGATTGTACAACGATAAGGAACCAATGCCGATAATGGGGAAGTGGTACGAAAGAAGAGCAGCAAGGACGACCACGGTAACAGACAATGTATCGTCTATATTCTACAAAATAAATATATTTCGATTTTATTCTGTATGCAGATTATATACAACAGTTTTCATGTAACATATTTTTGGAACTACGCCCTATCTATAACGCACCTGCAGTTTGTTTGGACAGCAGGTTATATTTCATTAAATTAATTCCTCTGTTATTCTCTAGCTTCTAATGACGTGATAAATATAAATGTCAATATTCAGAAGAAAATGCAGCTATTGCAATTCCCCTTGGAATGACAGACAGATGATTGCTGAAACGCCACAATGTATCGACCCACCAAAATTGTCAGCATTTTCATACGTAATTTCACGAACAACTGCATTGCACAATCATTGTTACATTTACGTGGATTATGTTCGTGTTTTCTAGCAAACACTGTCAAACAAAATCGACAATATGCTTCTTCATTTTTTTATTTCAAAACCAGCTCATATGCGGAGGTATACGCATTATAAGATATATTAAATCGTGTGATTTCGACGGAGGAGATGCTATTGCACGCACTAAAAACAAAAGAAGTTAATGATCTCATTGTTTACAATATGTATATTCATCTTAGATAACGGCACACTGTTGTCTGATGCGGTATCCTTTGACATTAACGTCAGTTTCCATATTCCTATTTTCAGCTGAATATGTAACTATCGGAATAGCATGTATAGTTTACAATCTTTATAGTACTTCATTTTCATGAGCAGTTCTGAGCAGAAAGTATCAAATAAATTTATGGATACGGCGAAAGGTAGTTCGGGTCTGAAGACACAATTCAAATACTGAATATCAAATTATATTAAGATTGTTTTTGAAACTTAAATACTTCTTGATGTAAAATAACGTGGTTTTACTGTACTACGGATACAGCATTTAGATATCAAATAATAGCTGAATTACTTGCGATCAAGAGTTAAACTGGACTGGTATTTCCCTGCTTAGATATTCGTAACGTACGAGTCGTACAGTTAGATTGATTGATTGATTGATTGATTGATTGATTGATTGATTGATTGATTGATTGATTGATTGATTGATTGGATATTAAGCGTCAGTTTTATGCCATCGAGGGCTAACAGTCGACCAGTTAACCTAACCACTGTTTCCTGTGATCCTGAAAAGATAACCCGTAATCTAGCACACCCCATATCAGCAAGTAACTGATAATTTTCCCACTTGAATCAGCAGTGAGAGACGACTGATAATGAGACACAATGTCGTATATCAATCATCACGGAGAGTGTTGCCGGGCGGGGACTCGAACTCACGACCCCTGGATTGATAGTCGTTCAGTTAGAACCAGTTCGAAAATTATTGTGAAAGTTCATATTAGAAGTATAATGCAATTGTTTGTTGGGGCGAAATTAATTGGAACCTACATTGAAAATAGGACAATTTGTGTTACGTTTGCCTGTACATATACATGTAGATGGAAATGATAATTGATTCATTTAACAATTTAGAACACTCGTCAATAAAATAAATATCAGTTTTATATTAGAGATAGCAGAAATATCATTATAACTATATGTTGGTAGCGGGATTAATTTGGTTATTTACTTTGAATAATAACATCAAAACAAAGGTCATAGAAATAGAAGTTGAAAAACAACATTAGCAATAATGAGCATTTTGAACAACAATGGCACGATGAATGCAATCACTATTTAAACTACCAGTGTCTGCGTATAACGATTTAGTTCGAATGCGTTTTTTTTACAATGGAGGGCGAATATCACAACCATGTCAATGTCAGCTACTATGCCGGGTGGAAAACATGGAGTTTTACCGAAAGCATGTTACTCTGAACGGTGTAGACAATTATATAAAAACAATCTAGTATTCGTTAATACATTAATTAGCAACCACTACTCACAACGGCTAATGTCAACATCTGTGACAATATCCCGCTTGCTTATAATATATCTATAGTACTAGTATAATATTATTATATTCATCTAGCATTCCACATTCCGCTCACATGCAGTTTGAATACAACTTCGATATAACGAAAGGTAAAAGAAGCAGATCAAAGGTTTTATAATGAATCAATTATGTTGCTTATAAAACATGATAATGTTATTATCAAATATAAATAACGATGTCCCGTTATATATACTCGTATAAATATTTGCCCTTGACAACCTCACATAAAATAGTAGCGTAATGCATTCGGAATGATTCATAGATAAAACAAGACAGGTAAGTCTAACATGTTATTGCTGGCATACTAATTGATTATTATATGAGCTACGACGTAGACGGAGACTCGTGGGAGAGGGTGTATGCCCATAGAGGTCATTTCCGACGTGCTTAAACAACATAGACGGAGACCCGGGGAGGGGTATATGCCCATACTGGTTAAGTCTGTTGTGATTATACAACGTAGACGGAGACTCGTGAGAGGGGGTGTATGCCCATAGTGGTAAACTCTGACTTCATTAAAAAACGTAAACAGAGACCCGGGGAGGGGTGTATGCCAATAGTGGTAAAGTCTGACTTCATTAAACAACATAGACGGAGACTAGTGGGAGGGGGTGTATGCCCATAGTGGTAAAGTCTGACTTCATTAAACAACATAGACGGAGACTCGATGGAGTGGTACATGTATATACCCATAATGGTTAAGTCTGACGTGATTAAACAACGTAGACGGAAACTCGTGAGAGGGGGTATATGCCAATAGTGGTAAAGTCTGACGTAATTAAACAACGTAGATGAAGACCCGTGGAGGGGTGTATGCACATAGTGGTTAAGTCTGACTTGATTAAACAACGTAGACGGAGACTCGTGGGAGGGGATGTATGCCCATAGTGGTTAAGTCTGAATTGATTAAACAACGTAGACGGAGACTCGTGGGAGGGATGTATGCCAATAGTGGTAAAGTCTGGCGTGATTAAACAACGTAGACGGAGACCCGGGGAGGGGTGTATGCCCATAGTTTTAAAGTCTGAAGTGATTAAACAACGTAGACGGAGACCCGGGGAGGGGGTGTACGCCAATAGTGGTAAAGTCTGAATTGATTAAACAACGTAGACGAAGACTCGTGGGAGGGATGTATGCCAATAGTGGTAAAGTCTGGCGTGATTAAACAACGTAGATGGAGACTCGTGGGAGGGATGTATGCCCAAAGTGGTAAAGTCTGGCGTGATTAAACAACATAGACGGAAACTCATGGGAGGGGTGTATGCCCATAGTGGTAAAGTCTGACGTGATTAAACAACGTAGACGGAGACCCGAGGAGGGGGTGTATGCCCATAGTGGTTAAGTCTGACTTGATTAAACAACATAGACGGAGACTCGTGGGAGGGGGTGTATGCCCATAGTGGTAAAGTCTGACGTGATTAAACAACGTAGACGGAGACCCGGGGAGGGGGTGTATGCCCAGAGTGGTTAAGTCTGACTTGATTAAACAACGTAGACGGAGACTCGTGAGAGGGGTGTATGCCAGTAGTGGTACAGTCTGAATTGATTAAACAACGTAGACGGAGACTCGTGGGAGAGGTGCATGCCAATAGTGGTAAAGTCTGACGTGATTAAACAACGTAGACGGAGACACGTGGGAGGGGTGTATGCCCATAGTGGTAAAGTCTGACGTGATTAAACAACGTAGACGGAGACTCGTGGGAGGGGATGTATGCCCATAGTGGTAAAGTCTGGCGTGATTAAACAACGTAGACGGAGACTGGCGGTGGGGGGGTGTATGCCCATAGTGGTAAAGTCTGACGTGATTAAACAACGTACGTATAAGGAGACTCGTGGGAGGGGATGTATGCCAATAGTGGTAAAGTCTGGCGTGATTAAACAACGTAGACGGAGACTCGTGGGAGGGGTGTATGCCCATAGTGGTAAAGGCTGACGTGATTAAACAACGTAGACGGGTACTTGTGGGAGGGGGTGTATGCCCATAGTGGTAAAGTCTGACGTGATTAAACAACGTAGACGGAGACTCGTGAGAGGGGTGTATGCTAATAGTGGTAAAGTCTCACTTCATTAAACAACATAGACGGAGACACGGGGAGGGGTATATGCCCATATTGGTTAAGTCTGACGTGATTAAACAACGCATACGAAGACTCGTGGGAGGGGTGTATGCCAATAGTGGTAAAGTCTGGCGTGATTAAATATCGTAGACGGAGACTCGTGGGAGGGGTGTATGCCCATAGTGGTAAAGTCTGACGTGATTAAACAACGTAGACGGAGACTCGTGGGAGGGGTGTATGCCCATAGTGGTTCAGTCTGACTTGATTAAACAACGTAGACGGAGACTCGTGGGAGGGGGTGTATGCCCATAGTGGTAAAGTCTGACATGATTAAACAACGTAGACGGAGACCCGGGGAGGGGGTGTATGCCCAGAGTGGTAAAGTCTGACTTGATTAAACAACGTAGACGGAGACTCGTGAGAGGGGTGTATGCCAGTAGTGGTACAGTCTGAATTGATTAAACAACGTAGACGGAGACTCGTGGGAGGGGTGTATGCCCATAGTGGTAAAGTCTGACGTGATTAAACAACGTAGACAGAGACCCGGGGAAGGGGTATATGCCCAGAGTGGTAAAGTCTGACGTGATTAAACAACGTAGACGGAGATTCGTGGGAGGGGTGTATGCCAATAGTGGTAAAGTCTGAATTGATTAAACAACGTAGACGGAGACTCGTGGGAGGGGTGTATGCCCATAGTGGTAAAGTCTGACGTGATTAAACAACATAGAGCGAGACCCGTGGGAAGGATGTATGCCCATAGTGGTAAAGACTGACGTGATTAAACAACGTAGACAGAGACTCGTGGAAGGGGATGTATGCCCATAGTGGTGAAGTCTGGGTGATTAAACAACGTAGACGGAGACTCGTGGGAGGTGGTGTATGCCCATAGTGGTAAAGTCTGACGTGATAAAACAACGTAGACAGAGACTCGTGGGAGGGGTGTATGCCAATAATGGTAAAGTCTAACGTGATTAAACAACGTAGACGGAGACTCGTGGGAGGGGGTGTATGCCAATAGTGGTGAAGTCTGACATGATTAAACAACGTAGAACGAGACCCGTGGGAGGGGTGTATGCCCATAGTGGTAAAGTCTGACGTGATTTAACAACGTAGACAGAGACTCGTTGGAGGGGATGTATGCCCATAGTGGTGAAGTCTGGCGTGATTAAACAACGTAGACGGAGACTCGTGGGAGGGGTGTATGCCCATAGTGGTGAAGTCTGGCGTGATTAAACAACGTAGACGGAGACTCGTGGGAGGGGATGTATGCCCATAGTGGTGAAGTCTGGCGTGATTAAACAACGTAGACGGAGACTCGTGGGAGGGGATGTATGCCCATAGTGGTGAAGTCTGGCGTGATTAAACAACGTAGACGGAGACTCGTGGGAGGGGTGTATGCCAATAGTGGTGAAGTCTGGCGTGATTAAACAACGTAGACGGAGACTCGTGGGAGGGGTGTATGCCAATAGTGGTAAAGACGGAGACCCGTGGGAGGGGATGTATGCCCAGAGTGGTAAAGTCTGACGTGATTTAACAACGTAGACAGAGACTCGTTGGAGGGGATGTATGCCCATAGTGGTGAAGTCTGGCGTGATTAAACAACGTAGACGGAGACTCGTGGGAGGGGATGTATGCCCAGAGTGGTAAAGTCTGACGTGATTAAACAACGTAGACGGAGACCCGGGGAGGCGGTGTATGCCCAAAGTGGTAAAGTCTGACGTGATTAAACAACGTAGACAGAGATTCGTGGGAGGGGTGTATGCCAATAGTGGTAAAGTCTGACGTGACTAAACAACGTAGAACGAGACCTGTGGGAGGGGTGTATGCCCATAGTGGTAAAGTCTGACGTGATTAAACAACATAGAACGAGACCCGTGGGAAGGATGTATGCCCATAGTGGTAAAGACTGACGTGATTAAACAACGTAGACGGAGACTCGTGGGAGGGGATGTATGCCCATAGTGGTAAAGGCTGACTTCATTAAACAACATAGACGGAGACCCGGGGAGGGGTATATGCCCATAGTGGTAAAGTCTGACGTGATAAAACAACGCATACGGAGACTCGTGGGAGGGGTGTATGCCAACAGTGGTAAAGTCTGGCGTGATTAAACAACGTAGATGGAGACTCTTGGGAGGGGTGTTTGCCCATAGTGGTAAAGTCTGACGTGATAAAACAACGTAGACGGAGACTCGTGGGAGGGGGTGTATGCCCATAGTTGTAAAGTTTGACGTGATTAAACAACGTAGACGGAGACTCGTGGGAGGGGGTGTATGCCCATAGTGGTAAAGTCTGACGTGATTAAACAACGTAGACGGAGACTGGTAGGAGGGGGTGTATGCCCATAGTGGTAAAGTCTGACGTGATTAAACAACGTAGACGGAGACCCGGGGAGGGAGTGTATGCCCATAGTGGTAAAGACTGACGTGATTAAACAACGTAGACGGAGACCCTGGGAGGGGGTGTATGCCCAGAGTGGTAAAGTCTGACTTGATTAAACAACGTAGACGGAGACTCGTGAGAGGGGTGTATGCCAGTAGTGGTACAGTCTGAATTGATTAAACAACGTAGACGGAGACTCGAGGGAGGGTGTATGCCCATAGTGGTAAAATCTGACGTGATTAAACAACGTAAACGGAGACTCGTGGGAGGGGATGTATGCCCATAGTGGTAAAGTCTGTCGTGATTAAACAACACAGACGGAGACCCGTGGGAGGGGTGTATACCCATAGTGGTAAAGTCTGAATTGATTAAACAACGTAGACAGAGACTCGTGGGAGGGGATGTATGCGCATAGTGGTAAAGTCTGACGTGATTAAACAACATAGACGGAGACCCGTGGGAGGGGGTGTATGCCCATAGTGGTAAAGTCTGAATTGATTAAACAACGTAGACGGAGACTCGTGGGAGGGGATGTATGCCCATAGTGGTAAAGTCTGACTTGATTAAACAACGTAGACGGAGACTCGTTGGAAGGGATGTATGCCAATAGTGGTAAAGTCTGACGTGATTAAACAACGTAGACGAGACTCGAGGGAAGAGTGTATGCCCGTAGTTGTAAATTCTGACGTGATTAAACAACGTAGACGGAGACCCGTGGGAGGGTGTATGCCCATAGTGGTAAAGTCTGACGTGATTAAACAACGTAGACGGAGACTCGTGGGAGGGTGTATGCCCATAGTGGTAAAGTCTGACGTGATTAAACAACGTAGACGGAGACACGGGGAGGGGTATATACCCATAGTGGTAAAGTCTGACGTGATTAAACAACGCATATGGAGACTCCGGGAGGGGTAGTGGGTGTATGCCCATAGTAATAAAGTTTGACGTGATTAAACAACGCATATGGAAACTCGGGGATTGGGAGGGAGTGTATGCCCATTGTGATAAAGTTTGACGTGATTAAACAACTCATATGGACCTCGGGATTGAGGAAAGGGCTGTATCCTCGTAGTGGTAATGTTCGACCTGATTAAACAAAGACCGGTATTATGAAATAAAACCCAGCATATTTTCTCAAAGATTGTAATAGATTAGTCCTACTGTCTGAAAAGCATGTAGTATTATTATTATTTTCTTCCATTTTATTACTCAATCCAGCAACGACATTAAGCAAGAATCCCTGCATAAATTGTGAAATAATAGCTGGCAAAACCTTATATTAGTTATAATGTAGCTGTAAAACAGCAATCATGGCTTAATGATTTTGTCGATAGGCGTATTGTACCATTTATGTTTACTGTAATTGCAGCCGGAGTAGCTAAATCTCTGAACAACTAGCGCATATGTGAAAACAGTCAGCCTAAAGGTTGAGGGCGTCTATATTTTGACCTACTGGCAATAATATATACATACTAATATCTGATATGAACCATACAATTACATCATTAATATCGCCAATACTTTTTGAATATATTATATAAACTGCAAAATTATTATGCTTATAAAAATATAGAATACCACATAACGTTAGATATATGTAAAAGATGATATGTTGACGACAAGTCCGTGTTAATTCGGAGAGAACACATTTCGACCTTTAAAACCATGACTGTGTATACTCCTTGAAACGGTATACTGATTATAGAGGGGTTTTTTTGGTAGAAACAAGTATATGTCAATATCTATTATGGTGCCATCAATTCTAGTCAAGTCCAAGGCCATCAATAAAATACAGAATAATTTCTCTTTCAGCAGTACGAGAGCAAGTTAATAGTTTTATGACATATACGTGATTTGTATAACAGAAAACCGTTTATCACTTTGGTATCGGCCGACACTGTATTAATACCGATACAGATGTAGCGTACATTTTATTATTTCAACTATTATTCAATGTTAAAACAAACAATCTAAAAGTAAACATAATAGTTTCAATTGAATAACATTGTTATTGATAAATGATATTTAAGAACTTAAGGGATCTAGAAGATAATTATTATGTGAGGTATCCGACTTATTACGCAGATGTTTTAACACCATTTCTGTAATTGGAAACAAAAACAAATGGGTTAATGCTTTACTGGAAAGCTCAGTACCGTCAAATAAATAACTGTGTAATGTGTATGTGCATGACCCTCACCTGCGTCGCCACCCTCCTCATTAATATGGTCAGCTAGGAGTTCCCCCTGCTCTCCCTGACCCTGACGTACTTCCCATACAGTGTCCGGATCCATCGTTTGCTCCATCGTTTGCTCCATTGTATGATCCATTGTTTGGTCCATCGAATGCTCCATTTGTTCCTCCATAGTTTCAATTCTTTTATATAATCACAATCTATAGGTTGACACTTTATTTTACACAGAACATTGAAGTAATCCGAATTCCTCAATCAAAACTACCAGCACGTATCATACAGCATTCTCCGGTCTAATAAAACCCCTTTTCAAGTTGATACACTATTCGATTTTTCAGTAGTCCTGTAAACACACGCTCTTTATACTCTTATTTGATTACTCACCGCATTGTAGTTTTACCACAGAGCACACTTTTTCCTCTCTAACAGGAAAATTTCCTTTAACGAATAAACCTATCCAATGTTATAAAAACAAAACACTGTTATAGCTTCCTCAAACGTCATGTACTTTTTATCCTTGTATAGGGTCCGCACTACGCATTATTCCTCAAACATACTATTGTATATTCACTGACTCCACTGTTGCTGTCAGAAACACTTCCAGAGACCTACAGAGCAGTCGTAGGATTTTTCCTATTTTAATTTTTCATCGATAAAGTATACACGAAGTCAAAGCAAAAATGCGATAACGCTGCGGCTAAGTAACCAATTACTTGTCACGGCGGTATCTCATAGTTCAATACAGGAACAAAAAACAATATTAATAAAAACGTTAAATACACAACAGTTGCAGCTAGATAACAGCTGTTTTGGATCAAGTGTTATAGTTTAACGGTAAATAATACAGGAAGCTCTACATGCCATTGATATTTACAAATACGCTCCAAACAGTTGCAACCCGGCCTTCGCAAAGATCTTCAAACTCACCAGTTAGGTTAGGTAGCTTGTCTTGTATTTAAGTGTAATGATAGCGTGTTGGTGTTGAGGCGGCTTTGTTCTCGTGTGGTTTGACAAACCGATCTTGTATGGGATCATATGCTGACCCATGAAAGGGAATTAAGTATTCATATCAACAACGTATTATCTTAATTTATTTGAATAACCACGATTACGTAATTTTATACATGACCATAAAATGGCAAAAAGGATGTATGTTTGGTGTGGTCACGTGGTTCAATTTCGATTGATGATATCGTTAGTATATTGGTTACTTTAATATAGTTTTAATCCGTTTACCAAAACCATGGAATACAACTAGCAGGCTACATGCAAATTGGTTAGCACTTTTGATAAATTAGACGCCAAAATGAAATAAACTCCAATATTGTATTTTCAATAATTGCATACAATCCTGCATGAATAATAAATGTATGACTATATAGTATACACGTATATCCAGGAATCACAAACAACACCACTACAGTTGTGAATGTACAAATGTAGAACAGTGATCAAAACAACCTTTAGATACAGCTGTCAAAGTACGGCTGTTAGGATATGCAACATGCAAGTACAAAAACATGCGTGACAGTCGATGTAATAACTCAAGTTACGTCTGGTCTGGAAACAGTGCGAGTGATAATTGACACAAAATAAAGACAGAACTGCTTCAGTTTATATCAATAATTTAACTACTTCTACCTATATTGTGTTCTTTTATCACACGTATTGAGTGCATATTGGCTGGTCATTTCACGTGTACACATGGGTTTGTTTATTGTATTGATCCCTTGATATCACGATGATATAGTTAATAGTTGATAACCATATTCTGGTCGATTATGTTAAATACTTCCTTCAATAATGTATCGATTAGCATTTCATTCATAATTGCATAATAGTGTACAGAACTTGTCATATTCCAACCAAACACCTTGAAACGTTACATTGTATGCTATTGAAACTGAATGTAGATATGACAATAAACAGCAAACGTTATTATCAATAAAAAGTCTTACAAAAATCAAAATAATACTTGTTAGCTCTTAGACATATCTCTCTCTCTCTCTCTCTCTCTCTCTCTCTCTCTCTCTCTCTCTCTCTCTCTCTCTCTCTCTCTCTTTCTCTCTCTCTCTCTCTCTCTCTCTCTCTCTCTCTCTCTCTCTCTCTCTCTGAGATCTCTGTACTTGATATTGACTCGGTACATGTATTCACTTTGTACATATCATCACCTCTGTCTCGTTATTTGACGTTTAGTTGATACATATCCCTGTACTTGACATGTACCTGGTACATATCCCCCTGTACTTCATATTATCTCAGTACATATCCCTGTACATCATATTATCTCAGTATATATCCCTGTACTTGGTATTTACTTGGTACATATCTCTGTACTTCTTATTTACTTGGTACATTTCCCTGTAGTTCATATTATCTTGATACATATCCTTGTACTTCTAATATACTTAGTACATATCCCTGTACTTGATATGAATTTGCTACATATCCCTGTACTTGATATGTACTTGGTAAATATCCCTGTACTTGATATTTACTCGGTACATATCCCTGTACTTCATATTTTCTTGGTACATCTCCCTGTACTTCATATTATCGCGGTACATATCCCTGTACTTAATATTATCGCGGTACATATCCCTGTACTTGATATTTACTTGGTAAATATCCCTGTACTTGATATGCACTTGGTACATATCCCTGTACTTGATATGCACTTGATGCATATCCCTGTACTTTATATTTATTTGGTACATATACCTGTACTTGATATTTACTTGTTACAAATCCCTGTACTTGGTACAAATCCTTGTACTTTATATTTACTTGGTACAAATCCCTGTATTTATATATTGCTCGGTATGTGTGCTCACTTAGCTTTGGACATATCACAGCGTCGTTACTTGACATTTACTCAGTACATACCATTTATTTGTTACATGTCCTTGCGTCAATCTTAAAGAGCAAATACGACTTAAAGTGTACTTTTGCTGAACACTACAAAGCAAATGCCACATCTTGTATTGATTCTACAAAACGTACAGTACCACAGACAAAGTTAATTAAATTGCTGATAAACAAGCCTACTTTATATAGAGGTGATTTGTTCGTAACATTTCGGTCTAGTCTACTGGCCCATAGTCCAAAAGTAGTACGAATGAAAATAAACTCAGTTCCGGTTGAATGAATAGAACATGTATTGGTACAAACCTTAACGGATACTCGGCTATATGTGATTTTTATTTTAAAAAGTATATAATAAATATGGTGCAAAATGAATTTAAACTGCGACAATATGTATTCAGATTAAATTATTTTCTATTATGGAAATGTATAGGTTAAACAGCATACTAACGTGCACATGTGCAATTTATGGGGAAAATATATTTTTCAAATTTTTTTGGTAAAATAGAAACATGTAAAACCAAATTCAAGGATACATCAATTTGCATTTTTTATTACCGACATGACACCATTAGTTTTAAATGAAATTGGTAATATTTTCAAACAATATATAAGGTTTCAGATATAAATCCTAAGAGATTAATATATCAGCACGAGTGTACGTCATAGGTATAAAGATTAGTCCGATGTGTAAATATATTGAACCACGTGCGAATGTATCCACACGCAAATGTGTTTACATTACCATGAATTGTTGTTTACATTATGACAGCGTGTTTATATTCGGCAATTTAAAACGTAAACAACGTACAGTGGTCAAGAAGTTTACATCCAAACTAACTAATTGCACTCTGACATAGTGTTTATAATACATCTATGTCTTTGTATATTGATATAAATGTATGTACAATTCAATTTGCAAGGTGGGAAATATTGTAGTACAGTTTATGACGTAAAACGCTGCCCAAGCCCGTTATTCAGTTCATCCTACAACAAATGTTATATGCACGTGCACATTAAATTAAATTACTTATGGTCTCGGCCTTAATTTTGTTTTATATTTTACAATGACTTCATTTGTTTAACATATGTTATGGCACTTTAATTATTGTTTTACATTATAATGTGGCAACATAATTATTTTTAACATTATGTTGTGGCAACATAATTATTGTTTAACATTATGTTGCGGCATATTAACATTATGTTGCGGCACCATAATTATTGTTTTACATTATGTTGTGGCATCATAATTATGGTTCACATTATGTTGTGCATCTTAATTATTTGAATTAAATGTCCCTTTAACAACGCCAAAATGGCAGCTCATAGTACAATACAATTGCAAGCCTTTAGATCATGGAATTCCATGCATATAAATTGACACACATGTCTGTGACGTGTTATATTTCGCATGTTATATGGAGTGTGTTCATTATTATGAGTCACAGTGTTTAGTCATTCAGTCAGACGTGATTTCACTTGATGAGTACAAATGTGGTGTCCAGCCTCGTTCATATTACCAACGCCAAATTAATTGCACGAAGTTGCATTCGCCTCACAATGAATTATACCATTGCATCCTCTTAATCGTCAGATAATTCTCAAAGTGCCTCTATCCAGTTTGAAAATAGTTCTAACTTGAATCCAACATCAATGTAAATTTCTCTGCGAGAGATATGCAACCCACTTAAAATGCAGCACATCTTGGCCATAAAACGAACATAGGAAAAGCATAAAACTTCTAAAACGCTGCAATTTAGCACCCGTACTCTAAATGTTTATTTCACCGACGTAGTTGTAAGAGCGGTGTTTATACGTAGTGGCTATATACGTATTTAAGTTTACTCTGGCTGGTGGCATAACACGCCCATTGACAACAGGGATTGCTTCCTGGGGTTACCGCAGAAATGGCGGTCATTACTTATCCTTGTTTCCATTTTAATTCAAAAATGCATTTTCCTTATTGTGATGCTCAGTTTGGTGATTTGCTATATCAGATGTTATATCCTTATTAATAAGCACACATTCAGTAGGAGGCTGCTGACTATTATATAACATGCCATGGAGGTGCCCTGCCACACCAATAACGCTATATAATCTCGTTTCACGCATATGAATGGCACCGTTCTCTGTAATGGGATTAAAATTATTCATGCAATAACCTGATTTAATTACTCGTGCTGGTATAACAGACCCAGTAGGTTTAATGGAAGCATCTGATTGCAAAGATAACTCGCTCGAGGCTTATTCTTTATCTTTGTTTGGTGCAGGCAACTTTGAATTGCCACGACGGCCGAACAATCGTGTGGTCTATCTCATCAACGTCTTGAGACTTCACATAAACTATATGCCATTTAACTGCATTTAGCACAATTAGAAAAGTACAAAAATACGCATGGTCGTCCTGTCTTAGGGGATTAACCATCATAACCAAATGTCGTAGATAAATTACCGAAGAGACCAGTCTAAATGCGGACATGCGTATGTTGTATCGACATTCTTACCGCATTATTTCCCCAGTATGTTTACCAATTTCAGATTTGACCATTGTTGCGGGTGACTTGATTTAAACGAAATTGGCTTGTTCACCATACTTCATTACCTGGTCACTTCTTTACTGATCGCTTTTTATATCAAATTATCTTCTTCTCTCACTTTATAAAGACACGAGAATCAGCTCGAAAAGTTTCCATTAGCTTTAATCACCATGTATGGGTCATGTATGTTGTATAGATTTTCATATACAAATACCGTTGGGAACCATAGATGCAAACTTAGCTTTAAATGATCGACAATTATCAAAAAAGATCTTTGATTGAGTATTGGTTATATTTTTCAAACAAATTCTTACCATGAACACTAACTTCAAACTTACATATAATTGTTTAAAAAAGTAACTGGGGCATAACAATTAATAAAAGTTTATGTATGTATATTCCAATTTTCCTTTAAATTAAGAACACATTTTTCTCATTTTCTAAAGTCTTGTTATTTTCCAGGAACATGTCTTTAATATTCCAATATAGTTACTACGATATTGCAACAGTATCTGTCGTATTTGCGGTTACTCTAGATCGAACAGGAACCCTATCTGGTGAACATTTCCATACAGAACATATTCCTGACTTTAATTTTGAGAGCAAAATTGTTATATCCACTTAGTATGCGGTCATAACCGCAGTTTTGTACACTTAATACTGTGTCTGAGTAAACTACAGTATTGCGGAATGGAAACAGAATTTAGCTCACTAGTCGTATTTTGTTTTTCTATATTCAATATGAAACTTAATCTGACCCTAATATTCCGTACATTTAGTTTTATACTTTCTGAACTCAAGACCGACCACATTCCGGTCACAGTTTAGCATTTTGGTGTAATTCTGTTTATTTATTTATTTAGAATGTTTTTTTTCATCTCCATCATTAATATTGTATGTTTGACATTTTATAATAAACAAATAATAAGTTAATAAAACTATGAATTTTCTTAACATACTTTTATAACAAAAACTACTATGTTTAATAATGATATTACAAAAGGAATGGCTATGTCTTACATGCATCTGTCTGGTATATAACAATAGGACTCATGCATCTGTCTGGTATATAACAATAGGAATGGCCATGTCTTACATGCATCTGTCTCGTATGTAACAATAGAAATGACTATGTCTTACATGCATCTGTCTCGTATGTAACAATAGAAATGACTATGTCTTACATGCATCTGTCTCGTATGTAACAATAGAAATGACTATGTCTTACATGCATCTGTCTCGTATGTAACAATAGAAATGACTATGTCTTACATGCATCTGTCTCGTATGTAACAATATAAATGACTATGTCTTACATGCATCTGTCTCGTATGTAACAATAGAAATGACTATGTCTTACATGCATCTGTCTCGTATGTAACAATAGAAATGACTATGTCTTACATGCATCTGTCTCGTATGTAACAATAGAAATGACTATGTCTTACATGCATCTGTCTCGTATGTAACAATATAAATGACTATGTCTTACATGCATCTGTCTCGTATGTAACAATAGAAATGACTATGTCTTACATGCATCTGTCTGGTATATAACAATAGGACTCATGCATTTGTCTGGTATATAACAATAGGACTCGTGCATCTGTCTCGTATATAACAGTAGGAATGGCTATGTCTTACATGCATCTGTCCCGTATGTAACAATAGAAATGACTATGTCTTACATGCATCTGTCTGGTATATAACAATAGAAATGACTATGTCTTACATGCATCTGTCTCGTATGTAACAATAGAAATGACTATGTCTTACATGCATCTGTCTCGTATGTAACAATAGAAATGACTATGTCTTTCATGCATCTGTCTGGTATATAACAATAGGACTCGTGCATTTGTCTGGTATATAACAATAGGACTCGTGCATCTGTCTCGTATATAACAGTAGGAATGGCTATGTCTTACATGCATCTGTCTCGTATGTAACAATAAAAATGACTATGTCTTACATGCATCTGTCTCGTATATAACAATAGAAATGACTATGTCTTACATGCATCTGTCTCGTATATAACAATAGGACTCATGCATCTGTCTGGTATATAACAATAGGAATTGATATGTCTTACATGCATCTGTCTCGTATGTAACAATAGAAATGACTATGTCTTACATGCATCTGTCTCGTATGTAACAATAGAAATGACTATGTCTTACATGCATCTGTCTGGTATATAACAATAGGACTCATGCATCTGTCTGGTATATAACAATAGGAATGGATATGTCTTACATGCATCTGTTCCGTAAGTAACAATAGGAATGGAAATGTCTTACATGCATCTGTTCCGTAAGTAACAATAGGAATGGATATGTCTTACATGCATCTGTCTGGTATATAACAGTAGGAATGGATATGTCTTACATGCATCTGTCTCGTATGTAACAATAGAAATGACTATGTCTTACACGCATCTGTCTCGTATGTAACAATAGAAATGACTATGTCTTACATGCATCTGTCTGGTATATAACAATAGGACTCATGCATCTGTCTGGTATATAACAATAGGAATGGATATGTCTTACATGCATCTGTCTGGTATATAACAATAGTAATGGATATGTCTTACATGCATCTACTCCTTAAATAACAATAGGAATGGATATGTCTTACATGCATGTGTCTGGTATATAACAGTAGGAATGGATATGTCTTACATGCATATGTCTGGTATATAACAATAGGAATGGATATGTCTTACATGCATCTGTCTGGTATATAACAATAGGAATGGATATGTATTACATGCATCTGTTCCGTAAATAACAATAGGAATGGATATGTCTTACATGTATCTGTTCCGTAAATAACAATAGGAATGGATATGTCTTACATGCATCTGTTCCGTAAATAACAGTAGGAATGGCCATGTCTTACATGCATCTGTCTCGTTTGTAACAATAGAAATGACTATGTCTTACATGCATCTGTCTGGTATATAACAATAGAAATCATGCTTCTGTCTGGTATATAACAATAGGAATGGATATGTCTTACATGCATCTGTCTGGTATATAACAATAGGAATGGATATGTCTTACATGCATCTGTTCCGTAAATAACAATAGGAATGGATATGTCTTACATGCATCTGTCTCGTATATAACAATAGGAATGATTATGTCTTACATGCATCTGTCTCGTATAAAAATAGGAATGGCCATGTCTTACATGCATCTGTTTCGTAAATAACAATAGGAATGGTCATGTCTTACATGCATCTGTCTCGTATATAACAATAGGAATGGATATGTCTTGCATGCATCTGTCTCGTATATAACAGTAGTAATGGCCATGTGTTACATGCATCTGTCTCGTATATAACAATAGGAATGGATATGTATTGCATGCATCTGTCTCGTATATATCAATAGGAATGGCCATGTGTTACATGCATCTGTCTCGTATATAACAATAGGAATGGCCATGTCTTACATGCATCTGTCTGGTATATAACAATAGGAATGGCCATGTCTTACATGCATGTCTCGTATATAACAGTAGGAATGGCCTTGTCTTACATGCATCTGTCTCGTATATTACAATAGGAATGGATATGTCTTACATGCATCTGTATGGTATATAACAATAGGAATGGCCATGTCTTACATGCATCTGTTTCGTTTATAACAGTAGGAATGGCCATGTCTTACATGCATCTGTCTCGTATATAATAGTAGGAATGACCATGTCTTACATGCATCTGTCTCGTATATAACAGTAGGAATGGCCATGTCTTACATGCATCTGTCTCGTATATAACAGTAGGAATGGCCATGTCTTACATACATCTGTCTCGTATATAACAGTAGGAATGGCCATGTCTTACATGCATCTGTCTCGTATATAACAATAGGAATGGCCATGTCTTACATGCATCTGTCTGGTATATAACACTAGGAATGGCCATGTCTTACATGCATCTGTCTCGTATATAACAGTAGGAATGGACATGTCTTACATGCATCTGTCTGGTATTTAACAGTAGGAATGTCCATGTCTTACATGCATCTGTCTCGTATATAACAATATGAATGACTATGTCTTACAATCATCTGTCTCGTATATAACACTAGGAATGGACATGTCTTACATGCATCTGTCTCGTATGTAACAGTAGGAATGGCCATGTCTTACATGCATCTGTCTGGTATTTAACAGTAGGAATGTCCATGTCTTACAAGCATCTGTCTCGTATATAACACTAGGAATGGCCATGTCTTACATGCATCTGTCTGGTATTTAACGGTAGGAATGTCCATGTCTTACATGCATCTGTCTCGTATATAACACTAGGAATGGCCATGTCTTACATGCATCTGTCTCGTATATAACAGTAGGAATGGACATGTCTTACATGCATCTGTCTGGTATTTAACAGTAGGAATGGCCATGTCTTACATGCATCTGTCTCGTATATAACAGTAGGAATGGCCATGTCTTACATGCATCTGTCTGGTATTTAACAGTAGGAATGTCCATGTCTTGCATGCATCTGTCTCGTATATAACAATAGGAATGGCCATGTCTTACATGCATCTGTCTCGTATATAACAGTAGGAATGGACATGTCTTACATGCATCTGTCTGGTATTTAACAGTAGGAATGGCCATGTCTTACATGCATCTGTCTCCTTTATAACAATAGGAATGGCCATGTCTTACATGCATCTGTCTCGTATATAACAGTAGGAATGGACATGTCTTACATGCATCTGTCTGGTATTTAACAGTAGGAATGGCCATGTCTTACATGCATCTGTCTCGTATATAGCAATATGAATGGCCATGTCTTACATGCATCTGTCTCGTATATAACAATAGGAATGGCCATGTCTTACATGCATCTGTCTGGTATTTAACAGTAGGAATGACTATGTCTTATATGCCTCGTATAGGTAGCTAAATATTGAAACTACCTGAATATTTCAGACAGTTGTTTGCATTTATCATTAGCTTTGTGTCACAAAACGACCGTTAAAAACCTCCATTTACATTGTTGTTCAATTAGAGCAATGGCTTATGTGTTACAAATCAGGTAAATGTTAACACACAGACATGCTTTATTTTAAATTGCATGACAATCGGAAGATACCGATACATTAGCATGTCATTATTCCACTGGTAGTGATTGCTTTTAATGGATTTAGTGTTTATTTGGACTCAACAGTTTGGGATCTAGTGTTTTTTATTGAAATATCAGGCATAATTGCAAATTATTTGCGTTGTCAGATTTTATTCTAGTCAATATGTAAAATTGGAACAAATAGGTTACTGTCAGATAAGTCAAATGTCCATAGGATGTTTCTGTCACAGAATGCGATGTCGATAACTTGCTATCATTAAATAAATAATTATGCGTTCAGATGAGCACGATAGCCCAGTGGGAGACAATGGATTGACAGCTGTATTGATTAAATCTTTATTAACCTTTGTGGAAATTGTTTTTGTATTCATGATAAGCTTTTAGTGAAAGCATGTTTGTATGAAAAAGTAGTATGTATTACATTTATCTTTTTCATTAAGTGTATAACAATTTATTTTAAATCTGTTGCAAAGAAGCTCAGAGATGACATGAACCGACTTCGTGTTTGATTTCTAGATAAACCCACTGTTCAGTGTTATTTTGGGAGTCCATCAGGCCGATTCTTGTATCAAATCCGCGATCACTGGTGTGAGAGACAATCACTGCATTGCCGACCTGCTTTTCATCTCAGTGATCAGGTCAATCCTCGTATTACTACCACACCGTGGCATTTTAAGGAGTTTAATATCTTAAAACCTACCACCTGTATAGTTAATATGTACTTGTGCATACTAGCCCTTTGTACGAACTACTGAAACAATGGCAAGTATTGTCAGATAACGGCATATAACCAATTGATAAACAGCAAAACGATAGAAACAATTTCAGAAGTAAAAATTATGTCACTTTTTGTTGATGATACATGTTTTGACATATATAGAAGAAATCATTTCTTTAACAGTATCATTTATTTTTTAAATGTTATTTTTGTTGTCGTTGTTTATTGTCACGTAGACTGACGTCAGAAAAGGTAACACTATATAAACTGACGTCATCATCAACAACCGCGCAGTAATTTGCTAAAAGTGTTCAATTTTGATAGCATTGTTTAATATTCATTTGCACGCGGCAAAATAGTACATGTGATTCGTTGATTCGATAAGAATTAAACCGTTAGAGAGATCACCTTTTTAAACTAGACATAATCTATGTGTTATTGTATTCATATATATAAAAAAATGTCATAAATTATGTAAAAACTTGCTCTTTCTTATACGTTACTGAAATAATTGACTCATTATACGGGGAAAAGAGTTGCCAATGGTTCGACACATATCCATTTGCGAATAATTCATGAATAACTTCTCAATTAGGTTACTTAATTCTAGAGCTGAACATGTTTTAACGTTCTTACCTGTTTTATCATCTTCTCCATTGTCATGGTCAGCAAGAAGCTCGCCCTGCTCACCCTGACCTTGTCGAACTTCCCATACATTTTCCATTTTATTTAAATTTACCAAAATACGTAAATCTTTAAACACTTTGGAACAACTTTAGATATCCACTTTGTCATACGCAAGAACAGCTTTTTCAACTTACTTTCAAATGGTATATTTTAATCCATAGTTTAGAAAACAAAACAATACATCGAATATTATCAAAACGCCTTAGTTTTGTAACAATATGTTTATTTTGTTTTCATAGTCATTTATACACAAAATGAAGACAGATAATACAAGATGATGATGCAAATCCCTAGGATATAAAGCGCAGTGCAAATCCTTAATCACTTTGCACACTCTAACAATATCCGATTCCTCTTCTATCACGTCTTTCTTAAGAGTGAATATTAGATTTTTTTTCTCATTTGTACTTCCATGTTATGTAGCGTATACATAAAACATGAGATCATTGAACACAATTACTTGTACTCGAGTTGGTTAAGTAACCAATTAACGTTTATGGAGGGTGTATTATACTCCGTATTAATTACCTCTTCCACTGACAGAATTGGGTTAACACCGCGCAGCCAGCCATTATTGTATTACAGTTAAACAACAAGATACGCAGCCAAAAGAATCTTTGAAAAAAATACTGAAATGTTGGAATATCTCTTTTATTTGCTTTGATAATAGATATAGTTGATGCTACATATTTGAATATTCATTCTCTCTTGTTCCCCCAAGTATCTAGTCTTGTCTTTACAAGTCATGGAACGTTACGTTATTTCCGTTGTTTTGTAAAATTCAATACAATAAACGTCGCTGATGAAAACCGTAAGGTCGAAAGTATTATAATATTTATTTATAAAAAGTATTCAATTATTGACTATTTACTCTAATCAGAATATAACTGACGTGTTAATGGTAAATACAAAGGGGAACAATGAACAAAGAGCACTAATCAAAACGAAAGCGACTTTGCTAAGACTGCAATAAAGTAAAAACACTTCACATGTTCTAAGATTGAAATAAAAAAATAAAAGAAGTTATAAGTTATTTAAAGTATAAACTTAAAAAATCCTGTTTTCTTAGAATACATTTTTTCTTCAAAATAAAAACATATGTAGCACATAGTAAAACAGACGTTTTACAATCTTTCTACTCAATACGACCAACATTCAATCTCTTTTCCTGGGGCGATTTACGGGTATTTAAATAACATATTAATAATAATAAATTCAGATAGGTCAGATGTTGACTTCCAAAGAACATGGGACCGCCGACTGATTTACACCACCTTTAGTGATGAATTGCTTTTACACTACCCTTGCATATCGCTTACGAGGATGAACGAGAAGATAACGGCAACCATAAAATAACAAATTAATTAACATTGGTGTACCAGACTGCTGCTGTTTATCTGTATGTACATGTATTGGCTATCAGTGTACCAGATATGTGTCTATGATGCGATATAAACAGCATAAAAACTATATAATGACAGTTTTCTAACTCTCAATGAAAACACATATCAAACATGTGAACGTGATCACCAAAAAGTGTAAACATAGTTACACATATAAACATTTCGACAAATTTCAATTCGCTTGAAAATCAGAATCTTCAATTCATCAAAGTTTTTAGTTTAAAACTTGGAAAAACTATGCATCAGTATTTTTAAATAAATATTGCGATGAGAAATGTATCAGTAAATAATATGAACTTCAGATATCATCTAAATAAAATTGAAAATGATCGTTTCTGAAGTAATAAGCAGTAGTGAGTTTCTTACTTGACTGTTCTATATGTGAATGATCGGATTTGTGTTGATTTTGAGCCCGGTGTTTAGTTTAGTTGATACGTTTATCTACACATGAGAGTTATGATGTGACGACGGGGGATGAACGAGGCTGTAGCCGCACATTAACCTCCTCAGTTGCATATTGAGCTACTGACCGTCCAAGGAAGTGGCTCTAGTTGTCACTTCTTCTGTTACAGTATGTGTTTCAATGCTTGTTATAACTTTTCTGCATATTGAGTATGTCAATGCTGCTTTGGTGCCTCTGTCTTTTGAATATTCTCATGTTAGTGAGTTTTTAGACACAACGATTTGATTCAGGCCCAGTAGCTGTAACTGTGACCATGAATTTTGAGACCAACAACATAGAATAAATTATAATCTATATAATAGTTCAGAATGTGTATTCAGTTTCACGGTCTACATCTCCATGCACATGAAAATACTCATGCTCAAAATTAATTGGTTTCGTTCCAAGATGATTGCATCACGTTTGAAGAGAGGGCGTAATTGCGTGTTTTTCAAGAAACATATCTTCCATATCTTCCTCGTGCATGCTAAAGCGTTTACAGATTAAACGAAATTTAGGCGTGCCTGCTGCAGTAACACATTATGTTGTGTTTCTTCCTAGCAAACAATCACGCACAGTTTTTGTCTTCCTGGTCGTGTCGATCAGTAATTTCATTTTAAAGCAATGTATACACGAATAACGTAAAGTTTCATAGAGCAACATTTTATTTAAGGCACATACCCTCTATAAAATGTATGTAGAATGTCTTTATACATTGAGGTAACTTTTCAATTTTTGTTCTTCATATTTATCTTTTATGTGGCTTTTTTACCCATTGC
Organism: Panopea generosa; assembly: GCA_029582155.1. NCBI lineage: Eukaryota > Metazoa > Mollusca > Bivalvia > Adapedonta > Hiatellidae > Panopea > Panopea generosa. Next base: position 28,482,186 of record CM055896.1, on the reverse strand, counting down.
TTGCTCATCAATATCTCATATTTGTCTATGTCATTCTATCAATTTTCATATTATATATGTTGTATTTGCATCTTAAATGTTCATTTGCCAATTTTTGTTTGCATTTATGATTTTAATGATAATCACAAAACATATTATGACTCTTTTAGAAGATAAATGAATCAAATATTTCACAGAACGCCCCTCGATCGTAGTTAGTGCTTACACACATTTGGCACCGTGGAAATCACCTATAGCGATAAAAGTACTAACATTAAGCCGTCTCCAACTGTGAAGTCTACGTTATGCTCAATATTCATTGACCGCCAACTTTAACACTGAAGTATAATAATGTTAAGTTCAAATAAAACATAACTAATAAGTGCTAGACATTTGACCAATTATATCAAACAACCGCACCACTTGAACCAGTTCAATAGGGACAAACAGTAGAGTGATTCTTTATCTACATTAAATGAGACGCCAGTCGTTTATATAATGAGCAATGCAGAACAACGCTATTTTCTGGATTCTATATATATAATAATATAGTTGAGGGTCAGCTTTAGTACATTTCTTTATGTGTATGTGTATGTTCTTCCAGATATGAAGTGTTTTTCTCAACTTGTTCATGTTCCTATCGGAAACTGTAGTGTGAGGATAAATATACGTAATTAGTTTATGTTAATAGTTTAATTATATTCATCTCTATCACACAAAATACGTATTACGAAGTTATTTCCTGAACTGCTTTATGGCAATTATCTTTATTCATCCTTTGATAAGCAACAGTGTCTGCCATCACAGTTGGGTTTCAATGATACTTCTAAGGCATTGAACCGTTATAGGTGCTCGATACTAGATCTTCGCACTGTCGTACCCTTAATTATTTATATCTCGAATGTTTTTATTCTGTGAGGTCACCGAGTACATCTGTTGGAGTATTTGTGCGAGGATAAACTGGCAGTGCTTTGTCGCCAGGCCGTTTTTGTTTTATAATTGATAACGGGGAAAGAGCGATGTTTGTGTGCACCAGTCCTAGTTAACCTGGTCAAAACAATGACTATGTTTCTACTTCTTCTGTATGTATGCACATACGTGTTACCTTTTTTGATTATGTCTATGTTGATTTTGGTGACATATTTGTCATTTTAACATTGTGTCTGCTGTTGGACATATATTGTTTTTCTTAAATAGTTCTTTGAATTCTACATCTATCTACTGTTGGACATATATTATTTTTCCTTAAAGTGTTCTTTGAATGCTACATCTATCTACTGTTACACATATTTTTCTTAAAGTGTTCACTGAATGCTACATCTATCTACCGTAGACATATTTTCTTAGTATTATGACGATATAGCGATTTTGTGTTTAATATTTAATATGATAAAATGCTTCACATTGTTTCATTAAATCTAAGAAGTGAAACGTGTATCGATAATGCATAGTTTCTTCTCCTGGCGCACACTGTCTAGCTGATAATACTAGGTATGGCTGACCAAATGCTACTGATGATGCTTAGTAGCATTGCATATGTCCTCAGCATGAAACTTCAGTGGGACTGTCTAACATACCAGATAATAGTCTGAGATATGTGGTAAATAATTACGTAGTCGAGTTAGCACATTCACTTGGTAAAACACGTCGCTTTGCCACATCTTAAAGTAACAGAAATTTCAAATCTATTAGCAACACTATTATTCAAGAATTACAGTCTGCCAAGTGTTATAAAAAGTTTTTTAACCAATTTTGTACTTAGATAAACTTATCTAATCAATTTTCACATAATTTAAGAACTTAGGAAGACAAATATTAACTAACACATTTAAATTGCAAATAACTGTCAGTGGTGTCTATCTGCACAACATTTGAAATATGCCGATTTTACTTGGGTATCTTAATGATTATATTTTGTGGTTAATAGAAATATGTGTAAGTTGGCGCTTAAATATTGCAAAAAGAAAAGTTGGCATATTGGTGTCGCTAGATGACAATAAATGTTCCAACAAGCTGCCGGAAATAATTATTGTTAACTTTAATGTTAAAAATATAAAGACTGTGTATTACATATGTTCATTATTTACACATATGCAGTAGAAACATGTCAGATATATATATATTCAATTTGGTACACGTGCAAGGGAATTCTTTGTGAGGGGTCATTAAGTCAGATATAGGATATTCACGAGATAAATGGTGGCAAATGACATAGGACTAAACTACAAAAATAATTTTGTCTTCACATTCCCTAATCAGAATAACATTTCCTTCATCTTCGTTAAATCGCCAGCTGGCTAATCAGTACAATATCTTGCTATAGATTAGTCAAATGGCCTCGCAATTATTTCCATCGTTGTTTATTGACCAAAAGCTACAGCCTGTTCTACTTGTTACTAACATTAAAAACAAAAACGTATTTCTTCATGTATGTTTATTGTTATGACATACTGATATGATTATATTTCTGTAAGCTGTATTTTGATTGGCTAACCGATGTGATGATGCGCGAGCTTTCTTGATATTCACGTTAAATATTGATGTCAATAACACTATTGCTAAAAGGAATACCTTCTGGTAACAAGCATTCATACGTACGTGTAGTGAAAATAATATTTATTCAGTTGTGTAAGTTCCTCTTATATTTTCAAAGATATACTAGGCTAGTTTCAGTAATCACATGAATGAATTATTTTCTACCGATGCTTATTTCTTTATTCAGTATTAATTAGACTTCGCATGAAGTGTAATATTCATGTTACCTAACTACTTAACTACCCAACTATTCCCACACTCCACTGCTTTATAATTCAACAATTTTGTTATCGTTTATATGTCACATTCGACAATCCATTATCATATTCACATGCTTTTACAACTTATTTCAATTCATTTTCAATTTAGAAGGTATATTCTCACACATATACTAATTGTTTATTTGTTTATTCGCAGGTGATAGTCATTCTCATTTATTTGTAATAATTATCAATCTTACTAAAAAAGTATCACATTCAAGTCAATATAATTCTATTTGCTAGGAGAAGGTGGGTGGGGATTGTCAAATTCATCACGCTTCTTTCTAAATCAACTTTGATTATCATTATCAATATCATTATTATTATCATCATCATTATCATTATAATTTTTATTATCATTATCATTATTATTATCATTATTTTTATTATTATTATTATTATTATTATTATTATTATTACATGTATTATTATTATTATCAGTATTATTATTAGTAGTAGTAGAGTTATAACCATACGAATCCACACAACAATATCAGCTGAATGCGCAGAGACATGATAACAACCTTCGAATTGCCAGTGATAAACAAGGTATACAAACTCATTGTTTACAAATCACTCGCGACTGCAACTGTTTACATATGATCTTTTTTGGCCGTCATTTCAAGATAGAAACACTTGTTGCTTTGGAAAATCGCACTGATTTCTTCCGTGATTCTCTTCGAGTTGCTGACAACGTACACTTGGGTTATATAAAAAAAATATATGGACATAATTACATAGAGGAAGTCTCTTTAACATTAGTATTTTTTTATATTTTTCATGCATAGCTGTAGTTGTTGTATTCATATTAACTATCAGTTCATTTAAAACTACGCTAAAACATTCCATCGTATCCAAACAAAGCAACGACTGAAATGTTTGGTCACCCTCTTTGGAGATAAATATATGTGTTAAATTCGTACGGTTCCAGGGTTGCAAGTCAAGCATATGTATATATTTATTACTGCAGCTACTCGTACTACATTTTGTTCGATTCCGTCATTCATTAAAAATTTTCGTAGATGTATGGCTTTGGATTAGATTGAATGTAACACTAACAAGTTATCTCTCATATTAAGGTTATATCTTTGAAAATCGCTAATAAATAAACCCTATTATTTCGTGCTAAATAAGTTATTGGCATAATTTAAAACGCTATTATCTCTACAAATCAAATCTATAAATCTCATTCCTATACATTATTGATATACACAAAACTAACGGGGAAAATCGGTAAATTGATCAAAAAAACAAGCTGAGTTCCCTTGAGAAAACCCTCGCGGACTGATAGAACATTGGAATGAATAGTGTCTTATTTCTTACGGTAATACATCACGCTGGCTTATCATTGGTTACATGAATGTGTTTCCGCATGCAATATTATATATTCTATTTCTATATGGCAACTCTTTTCTGTTATCATTTGAGCAAAATCACTCCGTTTTGTGTACCGACTATAACTGGCGACCGACCAAAAACAATCTTGTGGATGTTTATTTCATAAATGGAAGGTATTAGTTGAATGTTCATGATATGTGAACTTAACTGTATCACGTGCCAAGAATGTTAGCTTTGTTCGTAATGTGTGATATACCGAAAAAGGTTCAGCATTCTTTGTTATATTTGTAAAATTATTACATGTAATGTTCTAGAGAACCAATACAATGATTGTTTTCTCAAGTGCTTAGCGCCTTAATACAGGCACATAAAGAATTACATCGCTATGTTTGAGTCGGTTATGAGACCAGCATAACATACCATTGTCGATATATCTACGCTTTTCATTGATAAATAACGTCAAAATCTCGGGAAAGATTGCAGATTTAAGTGAGACTTCAATTCATCGAGAGAGAACTACTATTGCATTCACGTCCATTATATAGATCTATACATGTATTTCTAAATGAGCTTTTTAGTAAAATAAATAAATAACAATTTATAAATATTCCATTAAGAAAATTAATATATTAAACAAAATCTGATCCCCCATCAATCAAACGAGCCTCCAGCGAGTAGACTAATGATGCAATTGCGTTTCGGTAAAACTGTAACTTTCATTATATCTGTTTAATGTCTACTCATATGTTTGATGAGTAAAAACATTCCAGTATTTGCTTCAATGATTTCCCAGTTGTCTAGTTGAAGTATCTGCCGCTCGTTTCGACTTTATGTGGCATATATGTTGTTGAAAAAAGTTCAGTTTAGTTTATGGTGTAATGATAAGTATATTGGACGATAGGTTTATTTTTTTAATATTTTATGAAATCAATTGTCCATTTTGAAATTGTTATAAATCTTGTGCGTGTCTGGTAATGATAGTAGTGATCATAGTTTATGGTGCAGGGGTAAACAAAACAATGCACATTGTATTGGCAGATGTGTTTCCAAAGTTATACAGAAAAATGTGAAACTCTTTACACTGCAGTTTTAAACAAAAATTATGCCTGCCTGACAGGTCTGACAATGGTGAATCAAGAATATATTTGTGACGAAAGACCAAGACTGTGACACTATGGTAATGGCATGGCGATGTAGGGTTGATGCTTTGTTCTGTAAGCTCATTTTTCATTGATAGAAAATATCAGAATGCCATAATAATGTTTTTATTAAAACAAATTAAATGCTCGTTTTTATGAAGCCCTTTCTATTTGGTTGTATTTATTCAAATTCACATTCGTGGGCTCAGTACCATTATGGACATTAATACTCGTACATGGGGCAAATTTTACTTTATTCTTACCATTTGTAACCGAGCTAGAACCTTAAAACCACTTGATGTTTTTGATAGCATAGTAGACAGACGTCAATTGAAAGTCAGTTGAAAAGGAAATGTGCCATCTGAAGTTAAATTTTGTCATAGTAAACTCTTTATACCATTGTTCATGGAGCAATCGATAAAAATCAAACCAAGCCTAAGACTTCACGAACCTCAAAATTACGAATTAAGCATTTTCGCATATGCATAATAACAAAAAAACGATTTCATTGTGAATTACTTACATACGGAATTGTATGTTACAAACGTTCATCTTTTTCAACATTGTGTTCGATGATGTCACTTATAAGTTAAAACACATTATTATTATTAGTTTCTGTATTATGATTCGCACCTATAGTATGATATAGTGCAAAGAATAAAGAGTTTAAAAGGAAATGTAAACGAATGAGTCTTTTAGTTTTAAGTATCAGGCCTTTAATTGCATTTACACTTGTTCAGACGTCATATTCGGAGAATTTACTGCATTCATTTCTTTGAATAGTAGTCTATACATTTCATATACATGCAGCGTCCGGAAGAAAATGTCCGTAAGATTATGCATCCCCTTTTTCTCATTTTTCTTTAGGGGAAACCATGGTTCCTAACATGATAAGCATATACGACATCGGTTTTGCTAGGAATGAGATACGTGACCTTTTTCTACGCAACTGATAAACAAGCCAAGGATAATTTGTAACCAATCATAATCAATCATCAATGTGTATGTATACAAAGGAAAACGAGAACTCGTCTAATGAATTCCGACAAGATAGATAAGTTCCGACTGGTTTTCATTCACTAACTTAATAACTAAGTTCATTTAGAGTATAATCTATAAATGTTCATTTATACTTACATAGTATGACAATAGGTGGACCACCCTGTTAAATAAATCATAATGAAACAAATGAGTCCAGACGACTTTAATTCCCATATTTTGCAATAAGAAACAGTCGGGTAATGAATAAATTACCCTACACATGTCTTCTTGCATCAATTAAAACACAGTCCTGGGCAGTAATCAGCTCTAGTTTCTGATAGAAATGTCAAACAAGGCTACAGCAAGTTATATTTCCAATGGAAATAGAATACACTAAATACCAATTCTATTTCGATTTAGGATGATTGTTTCTGGTGGTGTTATACCATTGCAAATTTGAGAGAGGTTAAAAAAACAGGCACATGAACTCTTCTTAAACAGTCATAGAATGTTGTTTGATTGTACCCAAAAGTACGTTTTTATATTTCTAAAGTTTGAAGATTGGAGACCATACAGCTGATAAATAACATGTTATATCGAGTTACACTGACATGACCTTTTACCCATTTATCCAAAAATTGAATGAAGCTGTAGTCGCATATATATATATAAGTTTCATATAAAATTATGTAGTATATTTGTTTTACTTAAAGTGACATTTCATCACACAACGAGTCGTCATTGATGGCAAGATGTTGATATACTCGAGTATAATGAACAGTCCCCAACCACTTGGTCACGGTAAGAAAGTACATACTAGAATTGTGTGCTGTGTTGTTGTTGTTTTTTTAAATATGACTAATCTATACATTCACCATATTCTACAGGTGACAGATTTGGAACCTCCAAATGCATTCTACATTGTTTTGACGACCTATTGGAGCTTTTTGATAACGATATATGCGTGGCGATAAAAGGGAAGAGTCATTCAGATATGAACAAGGTTAAATAATTCTCAACAAACTAATGAAATTTATAACCAAAAAGAAATATGGCGGGGTTTTTTCAAGATATTCAAAGGAACAGGTAATGTTCCTTCACTAGTCGATGTCACATTTTAATCACTAGGGTACACGTTATAATTTCACTGACGTCCATTTATTCATATATAGAACAACGCAACGATATGGTCAGTAATGGGTTCGGTGAGTATTTTGAGGGAACACAACGATATGGTCAGTAGTGGGTTCACTGAGTGTGTTCAGGGAACACAATAATATGGTCAGTAATGGGCTCACGGAGTATTTTGAGTGGTCAATAATGGGTTCACTGAGTGTGTTCAGGGAACACAATGATATGGTCAGTAATGGGCTTACTGAGTGTTTTGAGGGAACACAACGATATGGTCAGTAATGGTCTCACCGAGTGTTATGAGGGAACACAACAAAATAGCCAGTAATGGGTTCAACGAGTATTTTGAGGGAACACAACGAATGGTCAGTATAGGGCTCATCGAGTATTTTGAGGGAACACAACGATATGGTCAATTATGGGTTCACTGAGTGTGTTCAGGGAACGCAACAATGTGGTCAGTATTGGGCTCACCGAGTGTTATGAGGGAACACAACGATATGGTCAGTAACTGTAAATTCTTACTTGTCTTATTTTTGTTGTTTCTCTATTCTCTTTTATCCGTTTTGTCTTTTAATATTCACCCTTAAAATATCACTTGTAAGATATTTTATGCATGTTATGTTCTCTAAAGGTATCATGTAATGTGTTAAGAAAATTACATAGCTTGTATCGATACATGAACAGTTTTTGTATAAAATTGTTATGTCTTACATGGAATAAAAGATATTCATCACAAAAAGAGAAAAAAAAAAGATACTACAAAGCTCATATGTGTTCTTAATTCTAATTCTGATGGAGCAATTTGGGTTTTAGCACATCATTGTAGTTTGTTCTTTATCAGCTGTATTGTGCTTTGTCTTTCCCCAGACCACGGTGTTTAATCGGGATTGATCAACGTAATCGAAGACAATTGCAAGGCTAATCTTGGAATACTTCAATTAGTATTTTCTGGCATGTTTTCTTGTGATCATCATTCTACAATCGGAAAAAAATGCGCACATTCTTCGAAAATGACCTTATCTGCAAAAGCAATATTCACTAAATTACATTATTTGTTCATACGAATACAACCTTTGCCTGATAAACTTAATATGTTCCTTTGCCTAATGAAATTTCATGTTTTATGAGACTGTTAAACGTGTTTGTAGGGATTATTTTGGTACCTGTGCTAATTGACAAATTCACTATCTCCTTCGTCCAAAAGAGATTAAAATCTGAGATCGAATGGGTTAGGTTTTCGATCGTAAAATGAATAGTAGTATATTTATTCAAAAAAAATATTTGGCAATTGTTGGATTAATATAATTGAAAACTTCTTGGAATTGATCAATGAAGAAAGTGTCATTTATTTGAAATTAAACTGCATTGACTTCCGCCTGATAAGTTCAGCAACAGACAACATTCAGCCTAAACAATATGTCAATATACGTCATTAACACAGAGACGCTTACAGCGTTCCCCGGATAGTTGTAAACACATAACAGAAGAGATTGTTTAACAAAATTTAATTACATTTTCATTAGACAGGCATAAGAATGAGAATCAACACTGATACTTCCAACGAATCATAATCAATCATCCAAATGTACAGAAACAGTGAAATCGAAATAGTATTCTCACTGACAGATATTTATTGATGGTCCTATTTTGTGGTAATGACAATCGATAGTATAGAGGTTTCGTATTACTACTACTACCAATACTACTAACTTCACTCCGATTACTACTTCTGTTACTACTACTACTACTACTACTAGTAGTAGTAGTAGTAGTAGTAGAAGTAGTAGTTGTAGTAGTTTAAACAGTATTTTATTCAAATTGACATCATTTTGATACATATAACAATGATTACAATAACACGAATACATATTGAAAAGGGATGCAGAAGTAAGTATTTTCTAGAATATGTTACTACTACTACTACTACTACTGCTGCTGCTGCTACTGCTACTGCTACTGCTACTACTGCTACTGCTGCTGCTGCTACTGCTCTACAGTAACTGCTACTTCCACTGCTCTACTGCTGAAGCTACTGATACAGTAACTACTAATATTGCCATTACTAAGAGATAACAACACGGTATATGAAATTTATCGTACATAATGAAAAGAAGTCCGTTTTTACTGTATTTTTAGCAATACGTCCAGTGTTCATTCGACAAGCTTTAACTCATCAAGGGAAATGTAAACATGTTTTAAATGTTCTTGTAGGAACAATTAGTTAAAATGAAAATAAGACAGTAAATTTGTATGGTTTGCTATATGGTTAAAATAGAAAAAAGTTGGAGCGCGTGTCAAGCTAGGCAAATATGGATTATTAATGAATAGTTGTCCAATATCCCTTGAACAGCAATCAGAGGATTTTATGATATGTCTGTATCGCTCTTTCATCGCCAGCAATATAGTACAAAGCTTTTATCAATTATTAGTTTTAATCTAAAGGTATCAGCAATCGCTTATTGATTAATTGACGACCCAGATAAAAACGTTTTACCCCATCAACGCGTAAGCTCAAATTAGAACTAGCACAATAGTGTCTTTAAATACGAGGACTATTTCGAAACAACCATTAACTATGCATAAAAGTTTATGAAGCTGAAAAGCAACTGTTTGACATAGAATACATCGTCAGCTCTGCAAAAGATGCCTGCATAGCAACTGCATATGTTATAGCCTTAACATAGAACGAACTGGTTCCCATTATTGTATTTCTGCCGTTAACTATTTAGAATAAAAAACTCCTTTAGAAACCAGCAAAGTTATCGACTATTGGATAGCGGAGTCTCTACTAAATGTTTCGTACTGAACACTGTTGTTGTTATTCCCTTACAGTGTTCCGTGTTGATAAAACTACTGAGATTGCGCGCTGAGATTTTCTAAAAATAACTTTCAAAAATGGGCTGCATTGAACTAGATCGGAAGAAATTACCCAGTATTTTTTCACGCTAACAAAATTGGCTGTATCGATTTTACCATCTGGAACCTGAGCGAAAAAACAAACGAGATGTATTTGGAATCGGAGTTTATTGCAGCGGATGTGCTAATTTTCCGTCTCAGTTGACAAACGAGATAATGTCCTAAATACCAATTCAATGCAATAATCGAATTAATTAAACGACATTGAAACACGTATTGATTTTGTGATAAACGTGCCCTGCTTCAGCAGTTGAATATAAAACATTTATTTAAAATTGATACTGTAATGATTAAAAAAAGTACATATATAATATTAAGCCAAACCATTTGCTTTTAGACTTGAACAGGACATAGTACTATTAGAAATAGTAGAAGTAGTAATAGTACTAGTTAGTATTGTTAGTAGTAGCAGTATTAGTAGTAGTAGTAGTAGCAGTAGCAGTAGCAGTAGCAGCAACAGTAGAAGCAGCAGCAGCAGCAGCAGCAGCAGCAGTAGCAGTAGTAGTAGTAGTGAAAGTAAAAAAAACAGTAGTAGTAGTAGTAGAAGTAGTAGTAGAAGTAGTAGTAGTAGTTACAGTAGTAGTAGTAGTATTTGTAGTAGTAGAAACAGTAGTAGTAGTAGTAGCAGAAGTAGTAGCAGTAGTAGTAACAGTAGGAGTAGCAGTAGTAGTAGTAATAGTAGTAGTAGTAGCAGTAGAAGTACTAGTAGAAGTTGAAGTAGTAGTAGTAGTAGTAGTAGTAGTAGTAGTAGTAGTAGTAGTAGTAGTGGTAGAAGTAGTAGTAGTAGTAGTTACAGTAGCGGTATTAGCTGTAGTAGTTGTTGTTGTAACAGTAGTAGTAGCAGTAGTAGTAGCAGTAGTAGTAGTAGTTGAAGTAGTAGTAGATGGTAGTGGTAATAGTAGTAGTAATGGTGGTTGTGGTGGTAGTAGTAGTAGAAGTGGTATTAGTAGTAGTAGTTACAGTAGTAGTAGTAATAGTAGTAGTAGTAGAGAAGTAGTAGTAGTAGTAGTAGTAGTAGTAGTAGTAGTAGTAGTAGTAGTAGTAGTAGTAGCAATAATAGTAGTAGTAGTAGTAATAGTAATAGAAGTAGTAATAGTAGTAGTAGTAATAATAGTAGTAGTAGTAGTAGTAGTAATAGTAGTAGTAGTAGTAGTAGTAGTAGTAGTAGTAGTAGTAGTAGTAGTAGTAATAGCGGTAATAGTAGTAGTAAGAATAGTGGTCGTAGTGGTAGTAGTGTCAGTAAAAATAGTATTAGTAGCAGTATCAGTAAAAGTAGTAGTAGTAGTATCAGTAAAAGTAGTAGTAGTAGTAATAGTAGTATCAGTAGTAATATCACTAATAATAGAAGTAGTAGTAGTATTAGCAGCAGCTTTAGTTGTTGAACTAAAACCATTACATTTTAGCATATGATGGGCAATAACCAATCACTATGTAAAACACAGACATAACAGTAATGTCAGAGTGTACTCCCTTTTTCCTTACTTGTTAATGATGTTATGTACTTCGAACCCAGATATAGCAAAAAAAAATGTAAAGAACGAGTTTAGCAACACGAGTAGTTATTATTTCCTCTTTCTTTCGGTGATTAACAGTATACTCTTCGAAGCAGTTTGTAATTAAGACGGAAAGGTTCAATATGAATTCCAATGACAACGCTTGAATGTATTTATGTATGCATTTACTACAAAAAATACGAGAGTCACTTTGTTTTGTTTGTCTGTCTGTCTGTTTGTCTGTTTGTCTGTCCAAACATTAAATACGAGTATCAAAGTTTTTCCCATGAATTGATTTTAATAAATTTCAAGGATTTTTAATGATTAATTTATGTTAAGGCAATATCGATAATAAAAAAACTATACTTCACCGTAGCCTTGTGTTGCGTTTAGCTCACAACCGATAGTGTAAACATATTCTATTGCCATATAAACACATATCACAATATATACCATGCATATAGGTCAAATACAAGGGTCTGGCCACATGTATTCTCAACATAAGCTACGACCATTCCCTTTCAACTATATTGTGTACTTTTAGTAATGGTTTAAGTATACTGACAGTATGTTTATGGCAGGTAAATATGAATGATATAAAGTGTAATAAATGAGAAGAATACGCATACTTACGCAAATGCACACAGACACACACGTGCCGGCACACACACGCACGCATGTACGCACAAACACGCACATACACACACACACACACACACACACACACACACACACACACACACACACACACACATCCGCATGCACGCAAAGAGAAAGCACAGATACATGTTGGATAATTGTCTATATGACTAATGTAAATATTATGATTCAAGTTACTACAATTATGTGTTTGTCTTGCATGCTGTACAGAAAATGTACTCACAACCGATACGCCTGTATATAATTTTGTTATAATGGATTTAACTAGAAATACAAAAACATATCTAAAAGTGTGTACTCCGATTAATGTCAGTTTCAACTAATACACGGTTACGTATATATGCAAATAGAGCATTTAAAAAGCTATTTTACAGTCCAAGTGTTTTATTTGTTCATTTGTGTGTGTGGTGTTTTGTAAAAGTTGATGCAATTTGCTAGTTACTATAAAAACATTTTCAACAGAAATTAAAAATTAAAATATTCAAATTGGTTTGTCAATTGGAAAGTATTGATTTTTTATAATCCACCTGGAAAACTTCTTCCAAATCAATGCAAAATAGTGGGATATTCTGTTCAGTATAAAAATAAGAAAATAACTTGAATAAATAGTTTTACTTGCTTTAAAGAAAGTATTTTAGCTTTAAAAACTGATATTGCAGTTAACTAATGTAGAGAAGTCTTAGATATAATCTAAAGGTCACCAAGGTTATATATAAATCCCTTTATTTTCCAAAACTGTTTATTTAATGTTCAACTTTAATTTCTTGCTTATTAATGAAAATAATTTTATATGAAAAACATATTATTATAAATATTATCAACAATTTTATTAAATAATTATCATTACTGTATGTTAATCAGAACAAAGGAATACATTCCTCGTTTCATTACTAAATATATAAATAAACATTTTTCTATCTATACAAGTCACTCAAACGTTAAAATGGTCAAAAAATTGAAAATGGTCACAAGTATGAAGTAATGTTATCACAAATGTGAAACCAGCAAATGTATAACTGACGATGGTCACATATGTCATAAAAAAACATCAAAAATGTAATAAAAGTTGTTGTTACATATATGAAACAAATATTCCTCCAAATGGGACACAAATTTTCCCTTCTGGATATATGAAGTCGATATTGGTTGAATGTATTTGCTGTATAGTAACCATTATAATTCGGACTGTCTGACCAGTAAGATACAAGTGAAATAATACACGGTTATATAAAATAGGCAGACTGTCAGACCAGTATGAAAAAAGTGAAATAATACACAGTTATATAAAGTAGGCGTACTGTCTGCCCAATAGGATACAAGAAATAAAACAGAGCTGGAATAAAACCGGTATACTGTTTGACCAAGTTAGTCAAGAGATAAAATACAGGACATAAATAAAGTAAGCAGATATTTTCACCATAAGGCAAATAACCAATACAAATTGTATATAACGCAATAAGGGTCATTGGTCACGACTGCCATGAGGATTAAAACAGTGTAACGTAGGCCATTTGACCATTATGAAACCACATTAGAAACAATACACACTGTTAAATAGACGGACTGTTCCAACAATAAGAAGCAACAATATATATATGCGTACTGATTGATCAGTAAGACGCGACAAGCGAGGCAGTATACACTGTAGACTGTTTGATCGATAAGACGCGATAAGCGAGGCAGTATACACTGTATATACAGAATGCGGACTGTTTGATCGATAAGACGCGACAAGCGAGGCAGTATACACTGTATATACAGAATGCGGACTGTTTGATCGATAAGACACGGCAAGAAAACAAAACATATCGCATATAAAGCAGACAAACTGTTTGATCGATAAGACGCGACAAGCGAGGCAGTATACACTGTATATACAGAATGCGGACTGTTTGATCGATAAGACGCGACAAGCGAGGCAGTATACACTGTATATACAGAATGCGGACTGTTTGATCGATAAGACGCGACAAGCGAGGCAGTATACACTGTATATACAGAATGCGGACTGTTTTATCGATAAGACACGGCAAGAAAACAAAACATATCGCATATAAAGCAGACAAACTGTTTGATCGGTAAGACACGGCAAGAGAAACGATACAGATCACATAATAACCAGTCGGTCTGTTTGGCGAGTAAGACACGGCAAGAGAAACGATACAGATCACATAATAACCAGTCGGTCTGTTTGGCGAGTAAGACACGGCAAGAGAAACGATACAGATCACATAATAACCAGTCGGTCTGTTTGGCGAGTAAGACACGGCAAGAGAAACGATACAGATCACATAATAACCAGTCGGTCTGTTTAGCGAGTAAGACACGGCAAGAGAAACTATTCAGATCGCATAATAAGTAGTCGGACTGTTTTACCGGTATGACACGGGAAGAGAAACGATTCAGATCGCATTATAAGTAGTGGGACTGTATTACCGGCAAGACACCGCAAGAGAAACGGTACAAATCGTAAATAAAGTAAGCAGACTGTTAAACAGGTAAGACGCGGCAAGAGAAACGGTACATATCATATATAAAGTAGTCGGATTGTTTAACAGGTAAGACGCGACAAGAGAAACGGTACAGATCATATATAAATAGTGGGATTGTTTAACAGGTATGACGCGACAATAGAAACGGTACAGATCATATATAAAGTAGTCGGATTGTTTAACAGGTAATACGCGACAAGAGGAACGGTACAGATCATATATAAATTAGTCGGATTGTTTAACAGGTAAGACGCGACAAGAGAAACGGTACAAATCGTATATAAAGTAGGCAGACTGTTAAACAGGTAAGACATGGCGAGAGAAACGGTACATATCGCATTAAGAGTTGGCAGACTGTTTAGTCGGTAAGATATGACAAAGGAAATGCTTCAGATCGTATATAAAGTAGGCCGACTGTTTAACAGGTAAGACGCGGCGAGAGAAACGGTACAAATCGTATATAAAGTAGTTAGGTTGTTTAACTGGTAAGACACAGCAAGAGAAACAATACAGATCGCATATAGAGTTGGCAAACTGTTTAATTGGTAAGATATGACAGGAGAAATGCTACATATCGCAAATAAAGTAGGCCGACTGTAAGATGTCTAAGACACGACAAGACAAACATTACAGATCGCATATAGAATTGGCAGTCTGTTTAATCGGTAAGATATGACAGGAGAAATGCTACATATCGCAAATAAAATAGGCCGACTGTTAGATGGCTAAGACACGACAAGAGAAACATAACAGATCGCATATAGAGTTGGCATACTGTTTAATCGGTAAGATATGACAGGAGAAATGCTACATATCGCAAATAAAGTAAGCCGACGGTTAGATGGCTAAGACACGACAAGAAAAACATTACAGATCGCATATAGAGTTGGCAGACTGTTTAATCGGTAAGATATGACAGGAGAAATGCTACATATCGCAAATAAAGTAAGCCAACGGTTAGATGGCTAAGACATGACAAGAGAAACATTACAGATCGCATATAAATTAGTCGGTATTTTTAACAAATAAAACACGACAAAATAATCAACAAATCGTATATAGATTTGGCACTTTTTTAAATGAATTTGTATGTGTATCCATGATAAGTAATGTAATTTATAATATAGATGACATGGACGTGGGCATTATATAAGAAGTACACTGCTTATAACGGAAACACGGCTTACTAAGGATTATTTTCTTTGAAAATGGACATTATAAATACTCGTATAATACTAGTACAAGGATTTGGTTACACATTACCGCAATATGTTACCAATGTGGTAACTACGTTATCAGTAAGATTAACCGAATGGAGAAATGGATATATATAAAATGACAGAAATAATTCTTCAAAGGAATACTGAACATGTAATATGAAGCCATATAATTTTATTGCTGTGAAATGTTGTTTCAAATTCAACATACACAACAATATATTATCGATTCTTAGTAACATGTTATTTGCAATATCAACATATATTACAATATGATATAGATTCACGCAGAGTTTTATAACGTCCTCTACAAAATCAGTGCCATTTTCCATACTTTACATCAAAGGATACAACAACTTGATAAGAAGTCGTCTAGTGTTTTATTACGTCATTTACTACGTCATTGCAGTCACATTCCAATTACAATATCAGCACATATAACACTTTCGGTAAAACAATATTTGCTGCTAAAAACCATTGCTTTTTAGTAAAGCGACATTTCTTTTTCAATATCAACGCATATAACACATAATTTACAGTTAAACAAGTCATTGGTTTTCGGTAAAATGACATTTCCTTTTACAACATCAATAAATATATCGCCTTGACAGCCAGTTATTACTAAAAATAAAACTCACTATGTTTCCCTTCAGTACGGTGACATTGTCTTGTAATATCAACATATACTACAATGTGATAAAGAGTCATTTAGTACAAAGTACTTGAATAAAAGAGATACTGAAGTATCACTCACCATACCATATCCGATCCCCCATGACTTAGCACCATAACGACCCGGAGAACGCTAGACGAATGATGTTAATATACCAGTACTTTTCTCATTCAAGGACAATCACGCGCCTAATTTACTTTGTTTATTTGTCATTATTCACTAAACTATTTCACAAAATAATGGCAGTTACAGTAGGCGGTAATGCGGTAAGGTAGTTCTATAAATAGTCCATACCAGGCAGCCATAACACATAATACGATTGGTTAAACTACATGACATGCTACATATCCTCGGTAAATCACGTTTAACAAATTACTTAATTGTAATTTTTTAACTTCAAGTCAATAGTTACTCTAATATGTTTGTCTCCACCAAACAGCAGCCGTCTCAACAAATCTCAGCAACCATCTCTTACACTATATCCATATCACTATCTATGCCATGCGCAATAATTGTGTCCGCGTACGCTAATACAAACTCTTTACTTCTGTTCGCAAGTCAATAACTACTTTATAATGTTGTATGTTTCTCCTGCAATGACATACATATCCACTTCCAGAAACGTTTAATCATTTCGTATATTTATGATTTACACGTAATTGACAGTCACTTTAAAGTTTAATATTTAATTTATTAATATGCATAATAAAATACAAAATGCTGTTATTTATACAGTTTCCTCCCACTTTCATATTGCGTATAAATTCGGTCCAATATTGTTCTGCTCGCTCTATAAATGTCACCTTCACATAGTCTACCGAATCATCAACCCATCATTCAAATGCACTCAGCAATTACCCCAGTGCATTATCATCCCAAAGCGGTTGGAAACTTTGTGAAATTAAATATTTATAAGCGGAATATTGTCTTTATTCGTAATTAGATTTGGTGTACGAACAGCGGGCGATTAGTACTTAATGAACAAACTTAAGTATCCTTTAAGTGGTCTATATTAGGCACAATTCATTTGCACACTGGAGCTAGTAAATCATCCGACTTCATTAGTTTTTATATATTGTTAATTGAATGACTTCACAGAGAGACGGGGTGCATGAATAAATTCGATATCTGGTAGTTTACCCGTGAGTTAACTGTGAGAACTGGGTGAGTTAATATATTAGATAGTCACTATCGAAATTTTCCTGGGCTCTACCACACCTAAGCATTTGCATTAACATTGTCTTGCTCTGCTCAGGAACACCAAACATATTCCAGGTGGGAGCTCGAACCCACGACTCTCCAATTCTGGTCCATTGCTCTAATTGGACTATAATATCCACATAATGTTCGTGAACCGATTTTAAATCGTGTAGCAAGCAATGGCGTTAAACAATAACTGATAGGCAGAAGACAACAATTACGTACATGCAAGCACATAACCAATTAAACTACTGGCGATGCAGCGGTATTAAAGCAACCTAGGAACTACACAAAAATGAGATTTACTAGATTATGCTAAACTAAAAAAAAACAAAGATAATGATAAGCGCAAAACATTAACTACCATGGACTGCATCAATACTGTACACAGGGATTGGTGCATCAGTACTGTACACAATACTGTACACAGGGATTGGTGCATCAGTACTGTACACAATACTGTACAAAGGGATTGGTGCATCAGTACTGTACACAGGGATTGGTGCATCAGTACTGAACACAATACTGTACACAGGGATTGGTGCATCAGTACTGTACACAGGGATTGGTGCATCAGTACTGTACACAATACTGTACACAGGGATTGGTGCATCAGTACTGTACACAATACTGTACACAATACTGTACACAGGGATTGGTGCATCAGTACTGTACACAATACTGCACACAGGGATTGGTGCATCAGTACTGTACACAATACTGCACACAGGGATTGGTGCATCAGAACTGTACACAATACTGCACACAGGGATTGGTGCATCAGTACTGTACACAATACTGCACACAGGGATTGGTGCATCAGTACTGTACACAATACTGTACACAGGGATTGGTGCATCAGTACTGTACACAATACTGTACACAGGGATTGGTGCATCAGTACTGTACACAGGGATTGGTGCATCAGTACTGTACACAATACTGTACACAGGGATTGGTGCAACAGTACTGTACACAATACTGTACACAGGGATTGGTGCATCAGTACTGTACACAATACTGTACACAGGGACTGGTGCATCAGTACTGTACACAATACTGTACACAGGGATTGGTGCATCAATACTGTACACAGGGATTGGTGCATCAATACTGTACACAATACTGTACACAGGGATTGGTGCATCAGTACTGTACACAATACTGTACACAGGGATTGGTGCATCAATACTGTACACAGGGATTGGTGCAACACAGGGATTGGTGCATCAATACTGTACACAGGGATTGGATTCATGTATGTAATTCAAAAATACAAAACCTATCTGCTAGAATCTCACAATGATAGCTTCATTTTGGCTATGATTATGTTCATTTCCATTATTGCAATCCTTTAAAGGAGTGATAATAGTTCTTTAAACAAGCCACAGTTAAACTAAATAGAGCCGAAGCCAACGACAACACTGGCCTGTGTGAAAGTGAAAGCTCCTGTATTGCGGAGTAAATCCAATCATGTTAAATCCTATGTGAAAAGCACTTTATCTCCACCTATATAGCATGTGTACAGTACATTGTTCAGGAGCAGTGGGGATGTTAGAAACAATATAAAGATGGTCAAAGCTTTTATCGTAATTGGAAAGTCACAGAAACAATGTTATTGCAAGATCTATGGTGCATTGCACATAAAGCTTATTGATTTAGTTCATGGCGTCTAGACAAAAGCCCATGTAGATAACGTGTCTTAATTAATACGCATGTTATGAGCATATCGAATTGCTTGTAAGTATATGCATGCTTGTAATTTATGTAATCCTTAACACATTACCTGTTATATATAATAATCAGTTTTACTGACGAAGAAAAAATCTGAGATTCTGGCTCTATGTCTAACCTTCGTCCTTCTACAGTTTTAGAATGAGATAAACGGCTTTAGTTGGGGAGTGCTGTGTGATCTTGAGAAGGAAAGCCCCATATATCATTAGAGTATGCAAGACTCATAGATCAAAAAGTTCACTAGGGTACGCAAGACTCATAGATCAAAAAGTTAACTAGGGTACGCAAGACTCATAGATCACTAGGGTACGCAAGACTCATAGATCACTAGGGTACGCAAGACTCATAGATCACTAGGTTCACAAAGGTACGCAAGACTCATAGATCACTAGGTTCACTAGGGTACGCAAGACTCATAGATCACTAGGTTCAATAGGGTACGCAAGAACCATAGATCACTAGGGTATGCAAGACTCATAGATCACTAGGTTCGCTAGCGTACGCAAGACTTATAGATCACTATAGGGTACGCCAGACTCATAGATCACAAGGGTACGCAAGACTCATAGATCAAAAAGTTCACTAGGGTACGCAAGACCCATAGATCACTAGGGTACTCAAGACTCATAGATCACTAGGGTACGCAAGACTCATAGATCAGTAGGTTCACTAGGGTAAGCAAGACCTATATATCACTAAGTTCACTAGGGTACGCAAGACTCATAGATCACTAGGTTTACTAGGGTACGCAAGACCGATAGATCACTAGGGTACGCAAGACCTATATATCACTAAGTTCACTAGGGTACGCAAGACTCATAGATCACTAGGTTTACTAGGGTACGCAAGACTCATATATCAATAGGGTACGCAAACCCAGTAGATCACTCTCGTACGTTACACCCCTGTTTATAAAGACCAGCCGGCCATTACAAATGATTTCATTACTTTTTAAGTCCATTCTTTTATTTTGCTGTATGTACATTACCGCGCATACACAACTTTTAATTTTAAACTCAAATGTTCATGTTAAACGTATTGTAAAAAGTGTTTCTACAATTTGCTATAAATCTACTATTTATATCATATATCTAGTTAAGGAAAATTGTTATAACATGATTCAAGTGCAAGGAAGTGTCACTATAATTGTCGTTTTGTTTACCAATTTCAATATTGTTGTACAAAAAGCCTAACACTAACCCTGAAATAAAATTATGTCTAAACAAAAATACTTAGCACCTAATTCGAGTACACGATGAAGCCAACTAACACAATTATCACCTTCATAACTATACAAACTGTCCAGGTTCTCTACATCACAAAACACATCATTTATCTCTGGGATGCGATACTTTCACAAACACTGCTATTTGCAGAATATACTACCAACTAGCACCAACGCAGATATCGTACGTGCGATGTACATTGTGATATAGTCTTGGACATAATGACAATACAAGAATGGTCAATTGTTTTATCACATAAAATTGAAATTCACTAAAGCAACCACATTACAATTTCTAGACAAAGTCATGTTTATTTGCACATAAAGTATTGATTAAGTGGCACAAGTCTAGAAAAGAGCCAATAAATGTTCTGTTTTAATCAAAACATGGATTTAGTCTTTAAAAGATAAAGACAGAAGACTGCAGTTTGGATATGAGGCGTACATAGAGGCTAAATTACTGCCTCCAGGCAACTGTTGTTCAGCTGCGCTAAATGTCGATGTTATCCATTAAAGTGACACTGCCAAATGTTCAAAGAGTCGACAAGTTCTGTTTTCTTATTTATTAAGTTCATTCAGTGTGGTTTAAAATAAAACACGTCTTTGGCCGATGATATAAGGGCTATAAGGGTGTTGTTTACATATATAATATTTTATTGTTGGAGCACAAATCATTTTACATTTTTCTCAGTAACTCAATAATCTTCAAAATGTTACATTGCACTTATATAATTTGTTATTTTATGTTCTATTAATTATACAATTTTAGCTCCTGTAAGTCTAGATAATGCTTATGCATATTCAGTTATATTTGAAATGTAACATTGAAATATTCACAGACGTATTTAACTCTTATTGCGACTTCAAATATTAACTAAGAAAACATCGTTTTACCTACGCCAAACAAAAGCAAACTGTTCTATAATGTCCAAAGATTACAAAATTCCCAACTTGGAGGACAGTCTCAAATATGATATGAAAATAACACGTTGGTTATAATCAGACGTCTGGCTTACAGTTACTACTTGTGAGTATCAGTCAACTTAATTACACTGTTATATAACACTAACCACCCCCTAAATATCGACAAACAACATAAAATAGTTTCCCCTGAGATAGCATAATATCGACAACTAAAACCATATAGTATCCCGCGAGTGAACATAATGAAGTATAAATTATTATACTGTATATTACCAAAACTGATATTATCCATTATTGCAGTTAATGAATTAGTTATGAATATTTAACAACGATTGCTGGACATTTTTATGTGTTAATGGATGTCTCTTTCCGTAGAGAACGTATAAATGGAAATTTTGAAATGGAAGGGAACAGAGGACATCACGTGAACGACATGCTAGGCTAGGTAATTATCGTACAGTCCCACGCAAAACACCGAGTTGGGAATTCTTTTCAAATCATACCAGGCAAACAAACATGAACGGTTAGAAATGTTCAAGAAAAAGAAAGAGTAGTTAATCAATATACAATATATAAGAAAGTTATACACATACAAACACACCAGCTGTTACTATGACCTGGGTAATATAAAATCAATAGTCATGAAACTATAGAACTTATATATGTATAGTCTTATGTGCGGAAATCTGTAGTAAAGTCACCAGTGGTAGTACAAACTATAGTTCTTACTATCACTAACTGGGCCGTATGTATGTACCAACCAGTTAAGCAGCTAAAGGGCAATGGTTATTCTAGAGTCTTATGCTAGAGCATGTATGTATAGCCTAATTCAAAACGAGATAGATATAAATATTCTTTAAAAACACTAGAGAGAAGGGACAAGAGCTATCGCTGACTCTAAACACCTATCAAACACTTTCAACAGTATACTAACTCTAAAACTGGAAGTGAATTAAGCATTTTACACATATTGCGTGTCAACAGTAAAAAAAGTCACCCCGTTGACTCAGTGTAACAGTTGCAAGTCCTTCTGATATTTTGGAGTTATGCAGTTTATTCAGTGCCTCTTGAAGATGGCATATCGCTAAATCCGATACCAGAGACCGTAAGGGACGTTACATATGTCATAAAACCTCATGAACAAAAAAAATGAGTCTCTGTTATTTTCTTTTCTTGGCTACATTCTGTGCTTCCGTGGGATTAGATGTTATTTAAAATTAACCGTGAATATGTGAAAACTATCACCTGTCGTGTTAAACACAACATAACTATATGCGATCTCTAATAAAAAAAAATGTTTTCAAATATATATCTAAATCGGTGTGATATACTTAAATAAAACCTTTCGTAAAAGGTCGTACAATTATTTATCGACCTGACTTTAATTCTATGTCTTATAAACATAATAAAATATTGACTAAAAGTGTGATTATTACAGTTGATATTTATAAATTAAGTCACTCATCCGATATTACACCTACAGCACAACCAAAACATCCGATATAACACCTACAGCACAACCAAATCATCCGATATAACACCTACAGCACAACCAAATCATCCGATATAACACCTACAGCACAACCAAATCATCCGATATAACACCTACAGCACAACCAAAACATCCGATATAACACCTACAGCACAACCAAATCATCCGATATAACACCTACAGCACAACCAAAACATCCGATATAACACCTACATCACAACCAAAACATCCGATATAACACCTACAGCACAACCAAAACATCCGATATGACACCTACAGCACAACCGCATCATCCGATAAAACACCTACAGCACAACCAAAACATCCGATATAACACCTAAAGCTCAACCAAAACATCAAACATCCGATATAACACCTACAGCACAGCCAAAACCAATTCATAGACAAATAGTATTGTAACAAATACAGTACATACAGAAGAGTACTTCAATCAAAGGATAACTCTTTCACTTATAATTACATCTGATTTAAATGATATTTGTCAGAGAATCGTTTAAGAAACTGTGCATGTGGCGCCACTGTTTTCATACACAATTCTTTATCCTGTACGACAAAAGGCAAGGAAGATTCTTCACCTTCACTGCCTAAATCTGTGTTGGACAATAATAAGGTAAAATTAAATTTGTGTTTGTTTGCGGTCTACCCATCAAAAAGAACTACTTCTTTTTTTATCAAATTTTCATTTTATTTCATCAAGGCAATTGAAGTATATGTCCACAGTGTTTGGCATTGATTTCTTTTTTGAAAGACAATAAGTATATGTGTTTTATCGAAAAAAGAATTTAACTTAGCTACCCAATTTTGAAAAGTAGGTTGGGGAGACAGCAAACAAACATTATTCTAATGCTTGCTTAAGTGTATTATGTATGTACGTTGCTTATTAAGACATTGACTAGCCACATGTACATTTTACATGTAGTAAAACACATTACACAGTTCGAAAGCAATTTGGCGAGGGGTCTATATGAGCATTATCTTTGTTCCAGAACACATGATCCATCACTTCAGGCGTATCCTTCATCTGTTGTTTGTTTGGAATGTCAGGAGAAGACAACCTGTTGTTAGATTTGTTACAACTCAGTTACATCACGATGAAATAAACACATGTTAACAGACATTGTTACCGCATGCGGTGAAGTGTCTGGTGGTTCTTGTACCGACGCCAACAACATATTTACCAACTACCACCATTTACCGTATTACCATTGTCATGCTGCAGATATATGGTGCCCGGGTTATGCACGTATTCACGACCCCAGGGTTGACAGTCGGGCGCATTACTGTCTGTGTTAAGAGGACAAGTGCACTGGTATTTTGATTATTATGTTGTTTTTAATAAAACATTTGAATAAGAAATGTGTTTAAATGATTATTACTAACACATTTAATTAATAAACCAATCGCATAATTGAATATACACAAATTTGAAGAAAACCGCTAACATTTTTTTTTTAAAAGGCTCTATTATCTGTTTATAAAATTTGAATTAATTGTCAATTTATCTGAATATCGATGTTCAATCAAACAGCTAATTTTAAAAATCTGTACAACAAACGTGTGTTGAAATATAATTACTCAATTACAATCTAACAGACTATATTATTACCCCCAATTAAATTACAAGTTTTGCCCCCGGGGCAGGGTTAGTGAATAATTAAGGTCATAAATAAATACTCGCTTTTAATATCCCATTGTGTTCGAGACTTGAAACACAGACAGACGGGGAAGGCTCTGTGGTTTTATCTATCTGCCATTTAGTCGGACCTAGACTGACGCGCGTCACTGACCTTGGTTATACAGGGATTATTAGGTTTGTATATTATTTTACTGATCTTAAAAAAAAACGTTAAAAATCAATATGCTGTAATATTTATAAACATTTGATAATGGTCTATTATAACTAACATGTTACACGACATCAATGCGATGACTATAAAACGAACATAAAAATGCACAAAAAGAAACATGTTTGTAGTTAAAATATTTGTTTCAGAACAAATTATCAAACTTGAGGAAGTAATCTGAGTACTATTATATTTTCAAGCCATAAACAAACATTCATTTCATATGTTTGAAGATTATTTTTTAAATTGAGTAATTTAAAACAATGATATGCCAATTATACTGTATTAACATAATCATTAACCAATTACATTATTTAATCTTTAATCAATCAATTAATATGCCGCGCGTAAAGTGTACTTTCCGCATTGTTTTCATGAAACGTACTGTGATGGTGATTTGTTCAGCGACCTATTCACATTATTGTTATCAAGTCGCTGGTTTTGGTCTTTAAGTGATATAAATTTAGTATCCCAATTAAACATACTCTTTAATCAATTTCCTTTTTATGTCCACTGAGTTATTTCATAACAAAGAAATTAAAACATAAATTTGCGCGAAAAGGTAAAGCATTAAATGATGTTTGAATTACAAAAAAAATGTACACATGT
Source organism: Panopea generosa (assembly GCA_029582155.1). Taxonomy (NCBI): domain Eukaryota; kingdom Metazoa; phylum Mollusca; class Bivalvia; order Adapedonta; family Hiatellidae; genus Panopea; species Panopea generosa. Next base: position 28,456,320 of record CM055896.1, on the reverse strand, counting down.
GCTTGATATAAAGTTTTTTAGTTTAAATATGAAATTGGTATAAGCCTATGCATTTGAATAAAAGTAAAAGACTTAAACAAGAAAATACCTTTTAACCATACATAACTTGCAAAATCACCATGTGTTTATAAACATTTCGGGGCTGGTCCGCATATAGCATGTTGTATCGGGTACACTAGAACGCTGTATCGGTTACACGGAAAATAAATCAGAGTTACATTTTATCTCATTTTCAAATCAAAATGGAAGCAAGATGCAATTAAAATATTTTTTATATTCAAATATCGTAAAGAGAATTTTATTTGCAATAAACGTATACGTTGTAACAGGTTGGCAAAAAATCACAACAAAGGTTTATAAGACCTTAAAAGTGGCCGAAAACATGTTTTGTGTAATTTTTATATATATGTAGAACATATTAGAAGCATATTATATGCTGTTATAGAATTAAAACAGGAAGCAAGAAGACTTAAACTTATTTTAATTTTCATTTTATCATAATAAAGGTTATATGTTTACCTTAATGGCTAGACGTTGTAATGGGTTGGAAATTTAATAATGAAACAGTTACAATGATACAATTAAATTTCTCCTATATGTTTCTATGTAAACCAAATATCACGGTTTAGCCAGGTAATTGATTAAAACCGCCGATATCAAGGGGGATAACTTCTCTCGATAAGCTAGTGAAATGTCTGAAATAGTCCCACATGGGTTATGCAGTAAGGTGTAAGCCAACAATTGATTGTTTGTTCTTTATTCTATAGTAAATAATAAAAGTTTGAAGGCTTGTTATTCATAAAGAGACCAAAATGAAAGAAGTGGAACTTACATTTTACTGTTTGTCAGCTACCAAAATATGACTATACATATAGGGTTTATGTGTCATTTAAGATGGGTTTTTTCATGCTCTGTGTATGACTATGCATCCATGAGTATGGTTAGTCGGGACTTGTGTAACCTATCTGCTAACCATATCCAGAAGTTAATAAAAATATGATTATTTGATTGTACAGCATACTGCAAGTTTGACGGTTGCTTCTTTTAATGTTGGCTATTGAGATTTCCTCATTGATGGTGCGGTGACAGGAAGGACATTTGATGGTGCGGTGACAGGAAGGACATTTGATGGTGCGGTGACAGGAAGGACAGGAAGGACATTTGATGGTGCGGTGACAGGAAGGACATTTGATGGTGCGGTGACAGGAAGGACATTTGAATGCATATTACACTTTTTCATAATGCGACGAAGGGGAAATGTCTCCCACAAACACGGATTAAAATCGTCACAGGCAGTTTTTGATGCAGACGTGATGTCTGTTGTCACATGTTTGTATTTTGTATATGATAAATAGTCTCTGTTTTGTGGCGGCTTTGCACTTTGAATACAAGTCTCCTGTTCGACAAATAGTTACTGATTTTACTGTAGACGTGAAATTGATGACATAATAAGTATATTGATACACATTGCAGCTAACATAAGTAGTTTTACACTTCATAAAATACAAACAGAACTTATGAGATAAGTTATACCTGAAGCCCTTGACAATTCATTATTGAATCATTCATTTTGGATCAGTAGATTTGCGATCTATTTCAAGTAAAAAAAATGCCATTTCATCTCATATTCGTAAATACAGCACACGAATGGACAGTTTTCGTTATTGTTGTTAAATGTTGCTTTTATTTTTCAGAAAATACAGATAACAGCGTTTATTTGCTTTAAACAATTATGCCGATATCTTCAAGTGTGAAACACGTTTCTATTGCTACTTAAACAGAGGCCGTATTTGTGCTTCATTACGATGTGAGTGGTTCATGTCGCCAATCAATCAGAGTGTTGATGAACAGTCAACAAACGTACCGTAGAGGAAATTACATTTCATATCTGAACATGCCTGAATATTGTCAGCAATATGTATGACAGAAATATATGTAATTATGAACAGGGGTCGATTCATGAAAGTATGATTTACAAAACTGTCACTAATACTTTTAAGTTTAAGATATTCGCATTGAAATCAGTAGTGTAAAGATACGTTAATGATGTAAATATATCGAATGTATGCAAAACGCATACATGGATTACATATATACGAGCTAGTATGTATATATATAATGGCATATTGCAGAGGAAAAAATAGTTGGTTGAATAATTGTTTTATAAAAATGACTGGGAAACAGTTTGAATTAAGTGTACAATGTACTAGCAAATATATTCGTGAGGAGTTTCAGAAAATAACACTGACAACAATAACAATAACCATTGCTCAGAGTGGCATATTCTCCATAGCTCTGGTAAAACCTTCTTTAATGACAAAGACTTGTTACAATACATGCATCCATCAAACGATAGGAGAGGCAAGAGGTGAGAAAGTAGTTCATACATGCCTCCGTCAAACGATAGGAGAGGCAGGAGGTGAGAAAGCAGTTCACACATTTACACAAATTGTTCCGCAGAACTGAAATATTTAATTTGCTTTCCGACACTTGCGTTTATCTTTATTGTTTTTCATTATACAGTACTCTTTTATAGGTAGATGACCCTGTCTGAGTACACGAAAATGTTTTTAAGATACAGTGAATGTACTGATTGTTTATTGTACGGCAAGTCTGTTAACTTAACCGACCGTGTGTGCCGCCTGGTCATAGAAGATTTACTCGCTATAGTCCGCTGGTTCATTGAGTGTAATATCATCGTAAAACTTTGTATCAATACCTAAAATATTCACGATTTATAACACAGTTTTCCATTGGCCAATAGCAAGCATGTGTTCTGTTTGTAACGTCATTTTTGTTATTCAGATTATGTATTTTTGTAAGTTGTAATTTGATTGGCTATTCAATAGCAAGATGTGCCGACTGATTTTTTTCCAGCTTTCAAACGGAATGATTCAGATTACTAGATCAGAATGTTACACAGTAATTGACGACCGATTGAAACTAGAATACTGACGTCAAGATAACATAAAAGTGAATTCTCAGTGACCCTTTATTGAATATTATCTCATCACAGGACGCCGTCAGTGACGTTAAAAACTAACAATCAAACGATGTACCTTGACGTGGTCGAACATGACCTCTTAGTCTATTTCACTGCATTTTGTAATGATTTCAACAGAAAGTATTGAAACATTGTAATATATTAACGTTTGTCTGCTTCCTAATTGTTTTCATTGCCGATATGTGCACGCACTTGCCTGCGTGTGGTTGTGTGTGCATGCATCCACTGAAGCTTGTATCTCTTATATAATTTACCGAGCAGCGGCCATTGCTGAAGTTTGTCGGAAACATAATTATAATGTTCGACGCATATTAATGTTGTGGCGAGGTACTCTATATCTCTGTTTGCTTTATTATTCTTGGTTTTATTCCAAATACTTGGGGTTCGTTAAATTGATTTGTCATATTGCAGTGGTTATGAATGCATTAAATAACCTAATTGCTCTCTGACTTTGGATTTAACTATCGCAGCAACATTATGATTTGGATGAAAGTCAAGAATATCCACATGTCTGCTGGCGTTTAAATTTTTGCTTGACCGTTTGATGCAGTTGTATAAACAAGTTTTTGGTTAGAAAAGTGTTTTATAGTTTATCTGAACTTGTGAAAGCGGGGGTCGGTCACAGCCGATATTGATACAAATTGCAATTTATGAAATATAAAACACGCTTACTATCTATTTTATTAAACATGTATATTGTATTTAATATTCACAAATAGTACGTATCAATAAACATAAGCACTTGATTAGAAATAATGAATAATAAAAACAGACAGAACATTTTCTTTCGAAAGATCAACATGTTTTGAATTTTGAATTAATATATTTTACCTGCGTTTTGCACGTCACATTGACTTGAGAGGTAGAATATGATATACTCATATGAATCGAAGTATTTTGAATAACAATAAATATTATTATTTGTGATCAATTTGTATGCATGCATCACAATTGTCAAATTTCGTTCTTTTTACTCACTCAAATTTTCGCAGATATTTTCTGTTTTATCTTGAAAAAGAAATATTTCAATAAAAAATGAAACTAAAGCTTACCTGCACCATTGCCATCAGATGCTACCACCTGTTGTTGTACAAAATATCCCCTAAATGGCATAACGAAAATACAAATATAAAAATAACTACGTCCTTGTGCACAAGTTAGAGTTAAAATGTATATAAAAGCAAATCCTTATGTGTGACAAGTCTACACGTAACAAGAAACAAATATCAATGACCTAGTTATGGTGCTTGTTTTCCCGGAAGCAGGAGAACACAGGTATATGTTGATGTATTGTACCGTGTCACTGTCAACAATCTGGCCTTCGGTACGTAATGCTTTTTTCTGCGTACATTAAAACAGCAAATGTGAACTTGTTCTGTATTTGTTCGTAGTGGCGAATTAGTGACATCAGATGTAGTAACGGCTATAGTTTACGCGATGAGTTTGATTGAAAATACTACATGCCCTCGGCTGGCAGTGCGTTTTCTGTGTATGCATAAACAACAATTGGACATAAAGCATGCACTTTCAATTAACAGTTACATTAACTAGTCTTTCCCAGAACCTAATATCTCCCATAATCAGGTCTATTGACCCCCATTGAAAAAAATCATTCATAGCAATTGAACACTTACTAAACGTGACGTCATTCAAACTTTTCCTGAAGCAATTGACAAATCAACGTGTTCAAATGTGTCTTTCCCAACATTGCTATTTAACGGACCCAATCGGGAGTTCTGGGTCCGTTCTACAGACTGGTTAAATTAACTGTAACGTGTTGTACGGGAGGCAGACTGATGTTAGTTTGAATCTCTTGTTTCGTCTTTCGTTATCCAACACGAAACTTAAAACACATACAGCGACTATAACGTTATCATTTGGGAAGGGAAACAATTCTATAGGAATTGTCTATACTTTTGATAGTGCATGGATTTGCCTTCACTCTAAGAAATGTTCGGCACTTCTGTTTATGATTCTGTATTGCCAAGTTACTTAGCAAAACCAGCTACAACAAAACATTCAGTTTGGCAGTTCCACTTTGAAAATGACAGAAATTGTACAAACTCCAGGTATTTACCAGCTAGGTGCTTGATTACTGCACCAATAAACGGTAAATTGGTTGGAAAGTGGTTGGCATTAAAAACTTCATTTAAACATAGCTTGAATGTTTAAGTATATTTATTTTTTATTTTTGCAGCAATAGAAGAATTATTTCTTATTTGCTGACAGTGTGTTTAAACGAGAACACTGCAGCGCTTACATATGTGATCAATAATGTTTTAATGAGATAAATTAAAATCTCTGTTTAATGGCCATCCCATTTAAAGATCTTAACTTTCTTTTCCCATTACACCGGGCCCGATTAGTTCAGTCGTTAGCGCCTCTGACTATTAATCCAGGGGACGTGAGTTCGAATCCACGTCCGGTGACAGTATCCGTGATGGTTGATATACGACCGTGATTGCGTCTCATTACCATTCATCTCTCAACGTTGGTTTAAGTGGGAAAGCTATCAGTTACTTGTGGAGATAGGGTGTGCTCGAGTACTGGTTAACCTTTCAGGATCCCAGGAAACAGTGGTTAGGTGGCAGTCCCTTAACCTTCGATGGGATAAAAATGACACTAATTATTCAATCAATCAATCAATCAATCAATCAATCAATCAATCAATATTTTCCCACGAAGTTTAAATGAACATCAACATTTCACAAAAATATATAACATAGATATCAATACTAATAAAAAAAGATTCTGAAAAAAAACAGAAATTCATTGTTACTCGTTTTATTGTATATTATTAATTGCGTAACAACAACTATCTCACACTATTAATCATAATCGTGTTTAATATTGAGTTGATTCTTTCATTGATCGTGAATGTGTTTAACCAATACCTTTCATAAGAGGTTAGCAGATGTGAGGTACCAACATACAATTATACACACTATAGTAAGTAGGCCTATTGGCAAATTTGAAGCTGTTAATCCATTAATTTTTCAACAAGACTTAGTACGTGTAATCAATATTAAGCAAAATTTAGTGCCGATGTTCTTGTTTATTTCAATTAAATGCTTCTTGCATTTACTGCGGTACTATAATTGTAAGTAAATGTAGACGCTCGCACGAAATAAGCCTACAGTCGTATGTATACACATATTAACATAAAGTGGTCCAATTGTAACATGTCTACCTAATTAACGTAATGATGGCTTCTGGGAGTAGAGTGACCCACAGGGGATAAGTCTTCAATATGATCGCATTGCATTGCATGGTCTTAGAGTGACCTTATATATTGAACGTTACGTTCTAACTTGACATCGTTTGCCTTAGAAGGTATTTAAAATTACCAACCGCACAGGCCACTATATAAGCACTATACTACCCTTAAACCTTTATTCCTTTCAAACATTAGGTATTTACTCACATGGGTAACGGTTGTTGATATTTATTACTTGAAATAAATATTTGACTAGAATATCATCCAATCGAAACGTCGTATGTACTCAAACTCATTACCCCGATACTTGCCCAACCTGTCCAAGAACTGTCATCTGAATTATGAACTTTTTTAAACGTGGTATTTGTGCAGATAGAACAAACACGTATATATGTATACAGTTATACGTGCTGAATATGCATTTATTTCGCTTCATTACGACTCTAACACACTACGACTTAACGATACTAGGATATTACGACAATACGCAATTAAGAACTCTACAACTCTACAATCGGGTATGATCGGCACTACGGTAATATGGCATTACGGCTCCACAACACTACAATTCTACGGCACTACGACAATATCACATTACGACACCATGACACTACGATCCCATAGCACTACGACGATATCACATTACGACTCCACGACACTACGATCCCACGGCACTACGACAATAAGACATTACGACTCCACGACACTACTATCCTACGGCACTACGACAATATCATATTACGACTCCACGACATTACGATCCCACGGCACTACGACAGTATGACATAACGACTCTTCGACACTACGATCCCATGGCACTACGACAATATAAGATTACGACTCCACGACACTTCGATCCCACGGCACTACGACAATATCACATTACGACTCCACGACACAACGATCCCATGGCACTACGACAATATCACATTACGACTCCACGACACTACGATCCCACGGCACTACGACAATATCACATTACGACTCCACGACACTACGATCCCACGGCACTACGACAATATCACATTACGACTCCACGACACTACGATCCGACGGCACTACGACAATATCACATTACGACTCCACGACACTACGATCCCACGGCACTACGACATTATCACATTACGACCTCACGACACTACGATCCCACGACACTACGAATCCACGGCACTACGACAATATGACACTACGATCCCACGACACTACGATCCCACGACACTCAAATCCCACGATACTACGATCCCATGACACTACGATCCCATGACACTACGATCCCACGACACTACGATCCCATGGCACTACAACAATATCACATTCCGATTCCACGACATTACAATCCCACGGCACTACGACAATATCACATTCCGATTCCACGACACTACGATCCCACGGCACTACGAGAATATGACATTACGAATTTATGAGGCTTGAACTTTACGATAATACAACACCACGAAAATAGTATCAAACTTACAAAATTATGTCCTTCTGTAACTTTATCTTAATAATAAATTTACATTGATTTTCTCAGGAAGCAGACTACTAAAGTGCCAATGATTGAATTTGACTGTGACAAACGCCTAGTCTCCAATATGTTATTATGATGCATCATTAACGTAAACAAACAGACTCCGTCTAAAAGAAAGATGTAACGTCAAAACGTATTTCTGACAGTTAATGTTTTTCTTTTATCTGTGTTAGGAGTTAGATAACTATATCGATACTATATATATATAAACAATAGTGTAACAGACGACATTTTTAAAAAGGATGGCTGACACTTTTTTTTAACATCATCCCACGTTTTTCAACACTGCTACATGTACTTATCTTTAAACGATTATTTGTTCTCATGAAAATATTTAAATCAAATTTGGCATGCATAAGTACCCAAAGGTATCCGGCCTTCTAACTGACCGATTGATCTAAGGCCCTGTCGTCTAATGACCGATAACTCTCACCGCTGAGGTCGTGGGTTTGAGACGCGCTTGGTCCAAATATGTAAGTGTGGAAGTTTGCCATTTACTTGCGGAAGGACGGTAGTTCTACGCAGATACAAAGTAAGACCTTCCTCCACCAATGAAACTTGATATTCTATATACAGCATGTCAAATTTGATCTGAGGGTCATAACTGGAACAAACTTCAGAGATCTCTATAGAAAAATACTATTTAAAAAAACGGTGGAAGTTGTCAAGCTGTTTCAGAGAAAAAGTAAACGACGGACGGATGACGGACGGGCGGTCACAGGACGATCACACCTGTAAGGCTTCGGTTCAGGTGAGCTAAATAAGTATAAATGTACATACACGTAGAAATTACACCATACCTTCAAATTAAATATAAAAATGCAAGCTGCGTTACTAAATTAAAAAAATGCAGCCAATATTATTGAGTAATGTGTCATGGCAGTATATTAATCTGCTGTTGTTAAATTGGCAGAGGTAAAATAAAATTGTCAGGGAATTATGGCTAACTACCTTCTCCAGTCAGGTTACAAGCTTCCCGATAAATAAAATATCGATATAAATAACTAGCAACTTACAACACATTGTATTTTCTTACAGCTCCTTTCAGCGAGTCGATAAAATTCCTTTCTGTTTATTCCTTACTTTTATCTCAAATGACACTATTTCCTTTTGTAAAATTACATTTATATCCAAAGACGGAACTGTTGTAAATATTCTAGAACTTTTGAAACAGTACAAACGTTAGAAAGCGATGTATTGTACAATAGCGCTTAAGTATTATAATCATCGACGTTTGTAACACTTCGGAACAACACTTTGGTTTGCCAGGAGGTTTTTGGCAGAGGGTTGTAAATATACAATAATTGCACGAAACTTTGATCTGCTTTACAGACTGGAGCTCTTTCCACTAAGCATGAAATGAGAAGGCGAATTTTGTAAAGAAACCCATTGGGAATAACTATGACGGCATACCAGTGTATTTGTATATATGTTTAGGAAGATTCTCACAGACAGATTTCGGCAATTCCAAGACACGTTCGTACATACCGACATGCCGCTGTTATGACCAGGTGTGATGAGCTGCTGATATATTACATAATACTAACTCTGGAACACCTCGCAAATATATCATCGTGCATAGTTCTAAGTCGGTGTGTGATTGATAAAGTTATATTGACACGCAGATTTAAACATTTAAATATTTTACACCTTTTTGAGAAGAAACATCGACTTTCTCTTAAATATTTAATTATCTCCAGGGGACTTATTGTTCTACGAGTTTAAGTTAGGGGAGAGTACCAATTTGATGGTAATTGGCTTGAATTCACGAATAATTCGTGCAGTGTGCAGCGCATTATCTTCATGGCTGCAACCATAACAGAAAACAGATTGAAAGAGATTTGAGATACGCAAGTCAAACCTGATATCAACTCATATCGTGAGATTAACTATCGCGTCAAAGTAGCGTATCCATGTAATAGAGTATTTCGTGTTATACTTATAGTTTTATATCTCGCCCGTGATAGTTATCTGGAATGTTTGCTTAGTTGTATAAAATAGAAATGACCTTTATTACTCCGTTCAGTCAGACATGTTAACACGATGTTATTCGACCACAGGCGATGGCGGTGTACAAATAAACATGGCGTGTACACGAGTAGATTACATCCGATATACGCTGTATTACAACATGACAGGGTGACAGATATTGACAGGGTATATGATTGCGTAGAAGCGATACACGTGTATACAAATTTGCTGTAATACTGTTAATTACAGATAACATGTACAAAATCTACATACACGTGAATATGACCTGAACAAATAGTCTAAATAATAAATGTGAACGAGATGTCACTACAATGTGAACGAGATGTCACTACAATGTGAACGAGATGTCACTACAATGAATATATTTAAATATGTTTATATGTTATAGTTTAACGTAAAGTTTCGGCTGTATCTATTGTCTAAACTTTTATTTTGTAACTATTTCTTATAGATATTAGGGTCATCCGTTGTTTAGTGATCTATTGCGGGTTCGTCGATTTACTACCTTCCTTTCATCAATAAGGTCATGTGTTTGAGCCAGGCTCTGTCCAAAAACTTTATTTGTGAGACAGTTTGTCAGTTACTTGCGGAAGAATGACATCGAACCAAAACAGGATGACATCGAACTACAACAGAATGACATCGAACTACAACATAATGTAAAGTGACCACATCAGAATAAGATCGAACTACATCATAATGTAAAATGACCACATCAGAATGACATCGAACTACAACAGAATGACATCGAACTACAACATAATGTAAAGTGACCACATCAGAATAACATCGAACTACAACATAATGTAAAATGACCACATCAGAATGACATCGAACTACAACAGAATGACATCGAACTACATCATAATGTAAAATGACCACATCAGAATAACATCGAACTACAACATAATGTAAAATGACCACATCAGAATGACATCGAACCACAACAGAATGACATCGAACTACATCATAATGTAATATAACCACATCAGAATGACATCGAACCACAACAGAATGACATCGAACCACAACAGAATGAAAAGTAACCACAGCAGACTGTCATCTGACCACATCAGAATGTAAATAAACCATCAAAGTTGTGTTTGTCGTTTCATACTTCTGTCACCAGATAATTTCATTTCACACCACTGCAGTGGAGCAATTTTCTTTCGTTTGCGTTTTTATATAATTTGAAATAAAGCATGCAACTAGCCTCAAATATGTAATAATTATTGGTGGGTTATTCTTAATATTCCTCTTATGTTCTCACCATCTTAGAATATGTTGCACTTTCGTTGAAGTTTTAATATTGAAATAATATCACGATAAAGCGAACTATAAGTATAAAATAAAAGAATGAAACCGATCGGCAGATGGTCAAAGTTAAAGATGGAATAACGTAAATTAGTCGTAAATAAATACTTTGAGAAAAAAATAGATCATAATTATATGTGCACGATGAAACATTGATTAATCTGTTTTAACAATTAGTATACAGTCAGAGAGAGGCTTGTAGTCTCTCGCTTCGACGTATTCATGTCAGCCAAATTCACTTTATGATCTCAATCAGAAACAGGATAAAGGATAGAACCGGAAATTATAGAGAATCGTTTTAACAGAAAATAGACCCAACCATATTTGGAAACCACGTGGTATCACCAGACAATGGTCATCTCGTATAACTCTATAACGGTAGTTTCAATTACACGTTTCTCGGGCACTATTGCTTTCAACATGTGATTAAAATAAAGAAAAACCGGGGAAGATATTAATGTACTGTTGACATCATTGATGTATACTTTCACTGTGGTTATTGATGTCATAGCTATACAAGTAAGGGCGTACGAGTTTAATCCAGAAGAAAAACTCGTGATAGTATACATGTAATGCATGCTGTATCTGGAGGTAGCAAATACACTTATTTCTGAAATGCTTTCTTATTATTTTTCGATTCGGGTATAACGCTATGTTAAGGTTATTCATATTGATGAAGGAAAATTCTCAGAATAAACCTGAGCAGTACCACTGTCGACGTCCTTCTGCAAGTTTCTGACAAACTTTCTCTTTGGCTCGAATCCACTTCTTCTGTAGAGAGTGGTTAATGGTCCAGACATACTTGAGGTGGGTCAGTTCATAGCAAAATAGCGTGGTTGCTTTTTAAAGTATAATGCAGAGGACTAAATACAACGGATTTTATTTGTAGCAAGAAACTGCCATTAATGTTATTCGTTATACCATATATATATATATATATATATATGCTCACAACACAACAGTTAATCATTCATGAATACAAAACACTTCTTAACAGAAAGTAGTTTCAGTATAACAATCTGCATTAGAGTTTATTGATATTGTGTTAAAATCATTACATAATGTAACATGAGGATCTGAGGTCGCACTTGTAAAACATTTCTGATATTTAATACAGATGCCTTAAAATGGAACTGAAACAACAAATGTTGTTAATTGTAACATTTGCTAGTTGTGAGAGTTTTCGAGTTTGTTCAAATGAAGAGGCAATAGTCTATGAGGCCATGTAAGGTCATTTTTACTCGAAATGTTATGGAAAACAGATAATTCTCATATCCTCATTTTTAAGTTCCTCATAGGGCTTAGTCAATGCAAAATCTGAATAAAAGTGAAATGAGGCGATGGATCTATTTACCATTTAAGTGAAATCAGGTGATATATCTATTTACCATTTAAATGAAATCAGGTGATAGATCTATTTACCATTGCAGTGAAATCAGGTGATAGATCTATTAACCATTTAAGTGAAATCAGGTGATATACGTATCTATTTACCATTTAAGTGAAATCAGGTGATAGATCTATTAACCATTTAAGTGAAATCAGGTGATAGGTCTGTTTACCATTTACGGGCAGATAATTCAGCCAACGAAAGTTAGATCGGTCTGGTTTTCGAAGGTTTCCAAGATCTCGACAAATCAAAGCTTGATTAAAATCAAATCTTAATGAAAATATTTTTTAACAGAAACAAGATGAAATATAACAGTGTTTGCTATACAAGGGCAAATAACAGCCAACCTAGTTCTCGAACTGAGTCCACATCTTATGGTTATAATATTATAGATATTATATATTCTTCAAGACTTTTTACTTGAATTAAGAACTGTATTTATTGATATATCATAAATAATAAAAAAGTATATATGTAAATACATCGTATACTGTATTGTGTCATACTGTATATAAATGCAGACTTCTGCATTAAATCTGAGTGTATTAAATTTGACGATATCAAAGCAAAATTGAAGATTTCTTTCGTTATAGTCTTATCTTAACTAGTTTTCAAATATAAGTTCACACTGGTACAACAACTGTCAATCCGCCAGTATGATTATATTCAGTTCTCTGTCAATACAATTGTTGTTTTTTTTAAAGCAAAGTTAAAGCAAAGTTTCATTATCATTAGAAATCACACATTTAAACAAACATGAATCACAGTTTCTAATGGCAACATGAGTTTACTTATAAAAAGCAAAACAAATCGGAGAAAGAAACTCAATATATCAGCTGCTTTAAGGTCATGGCTTTTCTGTAGACACAAAAGTTGTCTTAACTCTTGTCTATAAGCCAGGCCAGATAACACCTGCATAACAATTAACTTATACTTCAAGTAACAAGTTGAGGTTCATTTTTCATTTCAAGTCTCTACTATATTTATAATCTGAATTCATGTACAACAGTTATCAACAGTTACACACATATATTACATATACACGTATGCAAATGGAGCAAATCATTATCCAATACTGATGAAATATCGATATGATGGTAATGGTATGTCTTCTGATATTCATAATTCAGTTTTGATATATGTATATATATATATATATATATATATATATATATATATATATATATATATATATATATATTTATATATATTTTTATATATAACTTTATTATCCAGACTTTGGATATTTAAATATAAACATTGTCATCCGTATACAAATAATGCAGCTGTAACAATTGAACATGAGTTCCATGTATAATATTTTTAATTAAAATCGGAACATGATAAAAAAATATGATAAGAACAATATGTCATAAAAACAAAACTTGTAAATCTATATGAAATTAACATGAATATTGTATCTTACTTAATAGCTCATTTAGTTATTGTCTTAGGATCATATTGATAACAAAGATGCACTAGTATACTTTTCATAAAGAAAATTTCAACTGGAATTAGAACATTCTACTTTCTCACTTGACATTCGACTTTCTAACTTGAAACACGACTTTTTACTTGACGCTCAACTATCTTACTTAATGCTTGACTTTCTTACTTGACTTTCAGCTTTCTTAATTGACGCTCGACTGTCTTACTTAATGCTTGACTTTCTTACTTGATTCTTAGTTTTCTTACTTGACGCTTGACTTTCTTACTTGACGCTCGACTTTCTTACTAAACACTCAATTTTCTTACTCGACACTTGACTGTCCTACTCGACACTCGATTTTCTTACTCAACACTCATTTTTCTTATTTGACACTCGACTTTCTTACTCGACTCTCGATTCTCTTACTCAAATTTGACTCACGATTTATTTTCTTACTCAATACTCGACTTTCTTACTCGACTCTCGATTCTCTTACTCAAATTTGACTCACGATTTATATTCTTACTCAACACTTGACTTTCTTACTTGACTCTCAATTTTCTTACTCAAACTTGACTCACGATCTATTTTCTTGCTCAACACTCCACCGTTTTACTTGACTCTCAACTTTTTTACTCATCACTCGACTTTCTTACTTGACTCTCGAATTCTTACTAAGCACTCGACTTTCTTACTTGGCACTTGACTTTCTTACTCAACACTCGACTTTCTTTCCCAACATCCGACTTTCTTACTTGACACTCGACTTTCTTACTTGACTCTCCAATTCTTACTCAACACTCGACTTTCTTACTCGACACTCTACTTTTTTACCCAATACTCGACTTTCTTACTTGACGCTCGATTTTCTTACTTGACGTTCGACTTTTTTACTCGTAACTCAACCTTCTTACTCAACAATTTATTTTTCTTTCTTTTTTTAAAAAAGTATTTTATCTCCTTACTATTCATGATTTCCTATTTAAAACTTATTAAGTCAGTAATTAAACATCACGTGATAAACGCATTTGTACCGTTCCTGGAGATAATAACTTGAAGTAGAAGATCGGTTCAATATTAGATATAATGTATTTTAGATATATTCTACGAGGCCATATGGATATCTGCTTTTTGTCTGCAATGAGTCGTTCTAGATCTCTGTAAAACGGTATATGGGGAGTGTCATGCACTTGAGATAAATCACTTTGAAACATAATTATTGAGATATTTTGGAGGGAAAACTAATTTATAATTCTGTTATGACCGCGATGATGGGTTTACCGAAGCGTTATATGTTTGTCTGTACATTTTTTGCGACTGGAATTTATTTGAATTATTTCAGGTGTTAAAATGTAAGGTTCGCCAGAGGTTGTTGGTTCGAACCCTAGCACGGCTCGATGTTTGTCAAAAAACAACACCCAATATTGCCACTACCAAGGAAGCTGAACGATTCATATAGGCTCTCAAACATCTCCGCAGTCGAGCTAAATCACATTAAGTCTAAACTAAAAATATACACTATCAATTTTTTATATTTAATCGCCTCGAACACGTGAGAGATTAGTCCGAGTAATGAAATATAACGATATCCGCAATATGAATATATCGGAATCTATATATACTACGACATAATTGTGAACGAGCAGGCAAAATGCATTCAGCAGCGCAAACGTTTCCAATATGGATTTACTAATCGTCTGCGAAACGTCTTTTAACTAGATAATACAAATAAATCAATACTAACTCAGTGGTAATTAGTTTACGATCATTTATAATGACAGAACGAACATTAATCACGTGACAACTATCTGATATTGCAGACGATTATGAGGAACGCCCATAAGAGAATATCTTAATGAGTAATACGCTGCGATTGAAGAACGAAAATGGGAAAAAATATAATACAGAATAATATGGAAATTCTAGGAAAATGTAAAAAAAAAATACAATGAAAATAACAATATTAATATATCAAAGATAAATGGTCATAAATCATCTCTGTTTTTGTATACTAACAGATGTAGATAAAGCAGTCTGCTCAGCTTCACATTTTCCATGATAAAACACAGGTACGGCCCTGGTACAAACAGTAAACATCATAATGATGAAATAAAACCTTGGTATTGCGCTTCCATTAAACAGTAGCAGTCCTGAACACAGAATAAATTACGAGAAAGAATGTACGAGCCTTAATCATTTCCTTCTGAAAATCATAAACGTGCAAAATATAGTTCACCGATAAATGCAGTAGAAATAACGCCTTCTTCGTTTACTGTTACTTTTATCCCATTGTTTTAACATATATTTTCTGTAAGATATTAACGGTGGATGCTACCTTCCTCTGATGGCATGGGCAGGTATATGGCACCAAAGGGGGACCTCGGAATGGATCTGCAGTGAGTAAATCCATCGTACATCCGTAAAAAACAGGCAAACTTTCTCTAAAAGCATACTTTGAAAAATATTATAATTACACTATTGATACAGTTAGATTCATTTTGTTTACATTCACATTTTGTTGGACGTTTGACCTCATCCTTCATCCCGAAGATTGAGTAAAACACTTAAAATAAAAGAACCATATATATTTCTATATATATATGTAAATCTTAGGTATGTGTTGCAGTGTACGTTTGTCGTGAATGTCAGTTCTCCGTCTCTTTTGTGATACATCGGAGTGATTTTTTAAAGAAAAAAAGTTTTCAAAATTCGGTGAGGCTAAAATGTTCGCTTTGCTGTTTACAAACTTATTTTAAGAATGAATTTATAATATGGAATCAAATTAATAGTAGAACGAGGCACGCCTGTATGCATAAAATATATATACCATACATATATCTGTCTAATATACGCCTCACTGTCCATGAAACAAACATGATTTCACAACATTAAGTGTAGTTTAGGTTTAAAAATTCTTTAAAACATATACACAGAAATATATACAGTACTTAAATTAAAGAAAAATCGCTGTAACACGGTACCTAGGAATCACGGTACCTAGAATTGTACTTCTTGTTCAAAATTACGTGTTCAAAAAAGTTGCAATATCATTCTTAAAAACACATTTCAGACTGAATCCACTAGAATACATAAAGCAACTTTGCAAATAATACAGGGAATATCGAGGGAAAAAACAAAATAAATGTTGGAGAAAAAATCAGGACGCATTTTGTACTAATTTAAATAAAAAAGTCACTGGGTATGCAGTCAACGAAAGGTAACAGTTCCGCAGTATCAAAGGGAAACAACTTCACCTGTAATGTGTGTGTTGAAGATCCAAGTTGTATACAGTTACTGCCTCGTGGTGAGGTCAGTATCAAAACGGACTGTTCAGTTGTTAGATCTGATGTCGAAAATTCGAAAAGCGACGCGGCCACAGTCTCCGTTATAATTGATATACGACATTGTGGCTCATTGTCATTCTCTCTTCTCACCACTGATTAAATTGGGCAAGTTGTCATTGACTTGCCGAGAGGTTGTGTTCGGGAACAGGTGAACTGAACCTTCAAGGATCCCAGGAAAGAGTAATTAGGATAACGGATCATCTGTTAGTGACGCTAAAACAAAAAAAAACAGTATCACTTTATGTTTGCGAATATCGCCGTCTGTGGACAGACTCGGTAATCGGCCAGATCGTGACAGCGGAATAGTAAACCGAGTTATGGAAGGTTATGCTATTGAGTGAAGCGACTATACTGACTGATTCAAATTGAAATTAGATAATTATAAAAACACATTTAATGATAACCGGAATGTAATTATAACAGTGATAGTTCGCTATGCTAACGTATCAATTAAAATAAAAATAAGCTATTCCAAAGGAATATTTATACTTACTTTTTAAAAAATGTATTCCTCTCCCAATTAAGATTATTCACTATTAAAGCGACCATTGAGAATTAGTCATGTAAATAAATATAACAGCCTTTGCATATCAAAGACGGCCATTTTTTATCACGTGATTGAAAAATGTCAAACATTCAATTCTATTGGTTATGATTTCTTTTTGTTTTTACCAAATACAATAACATTTCAAAGTAAAGAAGATATTTTTTAAATACATGCAGTTAGGCGTTGTATTCTTATGTGTGTTCTGTGTTGCTAAATGGAGGACATTACTATTGTTTTGATACGCCAGTGCACTGAATAAGATGTCACAAGATGTCACAATTTACATGCGTTTCCACTAATCATAATATCTTACTGAGATCACCTAGTCAACTCACACCACTGTTATATTTCCCATAGGGCTCCATTGTAACAGTTATATCCAAAAACAAATTCTGCAGCAAGTGTCTGGGCTCAGATTCTTCACTGGTGCAAGATCTGCAATTATAACGGGAAAAAAAGCATACCTTAACAAGGTTTTTTAATTCAATAGTTTTGTGATACCTATTCAATTTGCCCACAATGCGGTCCGAACCAACAATTCTAAAATTAAACGGAATTGCTTAGAAATCTGGTATCAGCATAAAATTTTAAGTGGAGATTTCTAAAGCACTGACATTTAACACATGGTAGGAAAAAATAAATCACTGCAGTACAAAGCCCTGGAAAAGAAGAAAAAGATAACTAAAATTTTACTTCTACCTCGTTTATCTGTAAATCCGGAGTATTCAAGGGAGATAATAGTGGTGTGAGTCCTGTTAACACGACCGTTTGATTTTGATCGGCTGCAATTAGATTTTGAATTAATAAAAACTATATAAAAATGGGAGAAGGGTTATCGGTACGAAAAACGTTTATTTTTAATAATTACACTTTTATATACGTGTGTGTGTTTGTGTGTCTGCGTGCAAATGTGCGTGTATACGTATGCTTGCGGGTAAACTGGTTCCATTATAATTTTAAAATATCATTTTGACGCTTAGACTGTATAGGAAATGTCATTGAGATATCTATGTAAAATATAGACTAATAAGGATATACATTACATATGAACTTACTTTTTTATTATAAGCGATGTAGCATAGACAACTTTGTATAAGTTTGGTATGTGACTGAACACAAATTGACTGATTATAAAAACCGCAGAGATTGTCTAGGGGAAGAGCATCCGCCTCGCATATGGAAGGTCATTGTTTCGATCCTCGGCCGGACCATACCAAAAACTTGAAAAAATGGTACTAGAAGCTTCCTCGCTTGACGCTAAGCATTAAGAAGAAAGTCGTCCTAGGTCTGGTGTCAGTATAATGTGACTGGGTGAAGGTATAATACCATGTGTCTGGGGTATTTGTGGCAGCACTTAGAATACTGTCTCAAGTAGACACCGTCGCAATATAACTAAAATATTGTTAAAAGCGACGCTCATCACCACCAACTGATTATAGTTCAGCGGTAAACGTTAATGGACATTAACTCTCTCTATCTTGTACAGAAACTAATACGTTTGTTATGTCCCTTAGATAAAGACTTGAGCGTAAAATGAAAAGTAAAGAAAACCGCTGAAATATTCCTTTAATTGTTTGCATTTATTAGATACCATGACAAATGGAAAATAATGGGGTGGGGAATATGTCTTTATTGAAATTAAATGACCCAATGAATTCTAATTTTATTCAGCTGTATGTTGTTGTTTTTTTTTTAAATTTATTATTTCTACTTGCAGCATAAACAAGTGATATAAAAAGAAAAGATACTGCTCAAACATTATCCATGCTTTTTTAAGAATTAATAACGATATATAATAGTATGTAAATCTATATATCGTGGTTACAAATAACGTCGGGAAAAGACCTCAATGTTTCCGATATGACGCAGTTTGTGAGACCCTGGTGGAGTGAGAGCACATCACATTAAATCATCCCAGATAAGGCGTTTTACAAGACAACGTACTCGGCACTGTAGACCAAACATACATACAGGAGGTACTTCGGTAAGCAATAATGGCCGGTAGTGACAACTTAATGACTTTATACCATGTTATAACGAGAGCAGGTGTCATAAATTTATTATATAATTTAGGCACTCGACGTTTACTTCATCTCTTCCAAAAAAATATGTTATTATAAAGTTTATTGTGTGTCTCGCGGTGGGTCAGTGGCCTAAATCTTGAAAATAGCACTCCTCCGTAATAGTAGCATTCATATATTCATAACTGGAAATCAGTCTCGGTTTGGGTTTATAGCTTTTACGCCATTTAGATATAGTTAAGATATAGTTTAAGTTATTTAGGCCATAATAAAGTAATTGCTAGATTATCATCCCCACCCGCCCCATAATGTTATGCCGCCACTTCTTTTTTTTTTAAATTTTTTATAAAAAAAAATATATAAAAATTGAAATAATCCCCCTTTTTAAGAAAAAATTGGATAATAATCTAGCAATTAATTTATTATAATGGCCTAATGGCGGTCAGCTATATTTGAGGCTTGTGAAGTCCAGATATGCATGTGTATATGTCATTGTGTTTATGTGAAACGTGATTGTGTTGCATAAAGTTATATAATATACTAATCACATAATTTACGGTTCAGGAGTGTAGTAACTTGAACCCGTGACATATACACACTAGGTTAATTGCACTTCCGAATCCACACTCGGCGTTTTCCATAAAGCTTTTGCGCGTAAAATATCGAAGTAGGCCTACTTTTCGACTTACCCAAATATACAAATGACGTCGATTTTGTAAAATGACGTTATTTGAGACGTTATGTCACACAACTGATGGATGGAAACTGATATGTCCGTTTTATTCTCGTTCCTGGTAGAGCAGGTGATCTGTTTAATTAATGGTAAATTTATCATTTTCCTCAGTTATATGATAAAATTCGATAAATTCGAGTACATTTACATGTATTATTGAATTTATTAAACTCGTTGGAATTACAAAAAAAGGTATAATGCTCGGTAGAGCCTCGCATAATATATTATTGCCAACTCAATAATAAATGAGCACCCATGAATGTAAGATCCTCTATATTCGTGGTCATTCTTTATTGATAAATACGGATACAAATGCACTGCGCCATCCATACATATAATTGTTATTTTGAAAGAGAGTTTGATAACATTTAAATACCACAATATTCCAACATTTTGTTTTCAAAACTGGCAGATATAACTACGATACATAATAAAAAACAATAAATGTTTGATCAATAAACGATATGGCGGTTTTGATCTGAATCATAAAAGCGTTTGTTTATCTGCATCGTAAAAACGTTTGTTTATAAGCATTTGTCTTCACCTGCACGGTGTATTATAGAAGCATTGCCAAAATAATTAACAAGTTTTCATTTTATGTTAACTCTGCTTGCGGAGAGACTGTTTTTTGCTGATGTATCGTATATAATTATGAAGGTTTTTCACTATGCCAACATGTACTATATATAAATAATAAAGCCGATTATCCTTATTTCAATGGTTAAAGGTAAATGATAAAAAAAAGAAAATTTAAACACTAAAACGCAGTAACTTCTACCGATTAACCCTAAATATGCGTCAAAGGATGTGTATACTGCTATTTTACGATGAGTTTCTTTTGTGTTGATTTATTGTGTCACTCCCTAAAAATTCTTAATGTAAATAAAATACACGGTATAGGTATTTTCTATAGTCTATATAAAAAGTTTTATTAATCAACTTAAAAAAAAATAGCATCCTGCTCGTGTTCTTTTAAATACAGTAGTACTTTGATGGCTCAAACCCGACGGGACGGGACAAAATAGTTCGAGTCAAGTATTGTTCAACATCATACCGTACATGTACATGTTTATACATCGAAATAGGACTTCGGCCGGGACCAGATAAGAGGTACGAGCTATATGTATATTGAATAAATATATCTCCTATTGCCCCTTATCCACGTAACTAATGCTGTTAGTTGCTTATGTTAGTGATTAACTTCCATATCCTTAGTACTGTTAACTGAGTTGGATTTAGGAAATTGTTGTGCGATAAAAATCAAACCATTTGCTCAATGTTATTTTCATTAATATAAAATAAAGTAAACTGCGAACACAAAGGTGATAAAAGTAAGACTAACGAGAGAAACTGTAACAATATATATGATTGTGAATAAAACGTGTCTGATAATAACAACTATATATAATTACAGTGTTAATATTATCTGTATGTCATTTATACTAAAAAGTAGCATTACATTCAATTTATTAAATCACCAGTTTGTTCTTGCAAAATATTACCGTCCCTGGGTGGGCTTGAACCACCAACCTTTCGGTTAACAGCCGAACGCGCTAACCGATTGCGCCACAGAGACAGTTGTTTAGTTTCTGGCTGGTCACGACATAAATTCTAATTTAATTTAATATTACTAACTTGACACTAAATGCGATAAAGAAGAGATGTGTACTCATAACCTCGGGCAGAGTTATTCGCGTAAACCAATACCTCGAATGAAGTAAAAATGGTGAAACAACAGCCCGGCTAGCTCAGTCGGTAGAGCACGAGACTCTTAATCTCGGGGTCGTGGGTTCGAGCCCCACGTTGGGCGGTCACTACTTTTTTTTTTTCTTATATTTAAAATACTAAAATTATATTCAAAGAAAACCAGGTATTGCAATAATATATAAATTATAGTACTAAGTATAGCATAACCATTGATTTTATATCTATATTATTCCTAAATACACTTATCATAATGTTATATTTCTATGTCCAAATGACCGGAGAATGTAATGCTTATTTTTTCCATGACTATCACGTGACTTAGATCTAAAATATGTTATTCGTTCCCTTTCCTTCAAATTGTAAAACTCACACGGTTAAAGTAAACACCGTGACACACAATAACCGCTCGATATTTTTGTAATGTTTTTTTTTACTAGGCTTAACGCCATTTTCAGTACATAACACATAGGTAACTGGTAGCGGAAGACCCAAAGTAAATCTAACTAGAACCGCCGTCCTTCCGCAAGTAAATGGCAAACTTTCTCATTCAGAACGTTTTCCGTCCGAGCTGGGCTTTAACCTACGACCTCAGCGATGAGAGGTGATAAACGGTCATTAAACGAGAGCGCCTTTTCACTTATACAACCGGGTGACGTGAAAGTCGGATCCATAATGAAAACTCCCATTAAATATCTTATTTTTAGTATTGCAAAGTAGAGAGCGTTAAGATTTCATCTAGATAACATATCTGTAATGTCTGCGACTCCCTTTTCCGGAAAGTTTCTGATAAACGAATAAAAAATTATTAATATCTGCTTAATAATTTCAGGTTTATGTTCATATTTCACGTTCGTGTTTCATCTTTCAAAATAACGTACTAAATTGTAATTACTTTTTTGTGTCATCGATAATTTTCTGCGATTATAATCATAATACGTGCCATGAAATGTATTTTATTGAAAGCATTAGTTCACTTCCGCATTATGCCTAATTACGAAATTCTGTATTTCATAGAGTTAATGTCACAGTGTATGATTTGAATTGTTTTTTCTGTACTATATACAAAATAATATCTGCGTTCATTTAACGTACTACCCTAATTACACAAACGAAAGAATGGCAATAATTCACCAAACATGTCATTAATATCAGCTAAACCTTTGATTTCACTTTGATTCATTTCGTCGCTATACACAAACATCACTCTAAATAATATTTTATGTATGATATGATGCAAAAATATGGAATAATTCACATTAAATGGCGTATAATTTTTCGTTACAAGGGTCCATCCATTTAAAAGCTTTCATACATTTCGTGAGAGACACTAATAAATCGAACCGTTCTCAAACATCGCATCAAATCACCAAAGGTAATGAAATGGTTGATACCGGTTTATGATTCGATCTGATTTAGTGTTTTGAGTGATTCAGGATATCTTTAAACAATAGGGAAAATGAATAAGATGAAAGCCGAATGCCTGTCCAGATAAGAATCACATGAAATACAATCCTGAATATAGAAACGACATTTTTTTGCTTCCTTACTTTAGAATTGTCAGTATTTCTTATAATAGTGTTTTATTTCATGGATAAATGCTGTTTTAGTGCATTATTTTGTTGCTTGACTTTGTTTCAGTGTATGAATTTTGATCTTATTTCATTCCAGGGAAAACTCATAAATCTTCTCAGTTTGACTTTAGTTTTGATCAGTTATATTGTTTAAGATGGTAAACACATTTCTTGACTATTTCAGAACCAATCGTAAGTATCATCACTTCTCCTGAAGCACCCATTACTTCATCAGAAAATGATTCCGCGGCACAATTATCTGATATTGTCTCACTGCTAGGGATCTGCTGTTATATCGGGCGATCTCTGAGAGGGAAGAGAAATAAAACAAGTATTAATGATTGAATGTTTAAATTTATTTATCTGTTAAAATGCTTAAGTGGTTTAAACACCTTTAAATAAGCGCATCTGCATTTTTGAGGTACCTTTTAGAAATTCAAATTGTTAGTGCATAATTAGTTGCCTTTACCCGGTTATTTCACTATGAAATATACGCCATGAGCTTGCGTAAAGCGCATGCATAGATCAAGTATGAAACCTATCATTTATAATTTGCAGTTGAAGCTGTGACTCTAGCTTTACTATGTGACTATAGCTGTAAAGTCTATGTAAAATATAGCTGTAAAACACATTCGACTATGTCAATATAAATGTAACAGTTGATTTGACTATGTAACTATAGATGTAGCTGCATGTTTGACTATGTAAATATAGCTATAGCGGTATGTGTGACCATGCAACTATAGCTGCAGCTTTAGACCATATAATTATGTTAATATAGCTATAGCGGTATGTGTGACTATGCAACTATAGCTGCAGCTTTAGATTATATAATTATGTAACAATAGCTATAGCGGTATGTGTGATTATGCAACTATAGCTGCAGCTGCATATTTGACTATATAACTATAGCTGTAGCTGTATATTTGACTATTTAACTATAGCTGTAGCTGTATGTTTTACTATGCAACTATAGCTGTAGCTGTATATTTGACTATGCAACTATAGCTGTAGCTGTATATTTGACTATGATCCAAGTATGAGTGTCTTAGCACTTGTACTTGTTGAGAAATAATGTAAAAACGAAAACTTAACGTTTTAGGTAAATGCAAAATTCAACATTAAACTAAGTCAATAGACCATGCAATGTAGGTCATACTCAGCATCTGTAGTGTATACTATGATGCAGAGTGTTAGTTGTAACTATGATCCAAGCATGAGTGTCTTAGCACTTGTACTTGTTGAGAAATAGTG
The DNA here is from genome assembly GCA_029582155.1 of Panopea generosa. Taxonomy (NCBI): domain Eukaryota; kingdom Metazoa; phylum Mollusca; class Bivalvia; order Adapedonta; family Hiatellidae; genus Panopea; species Panopea generosa. The sequence goes on along the minus strand of CM055896.1, from coordinate 28,431,269 downwards.
TAAAAACGAAAACTTAACGTTGGAGCTAAATATAAATGTTTGACGACGCCGCCGTCGTCGCCGTCGACGGAAAAGCAACACCTTAATCTCGTCGCGGCGAGACAACGCCTACCTCGTTCAATATTCATTTCGCTGCCGCGTGTCACATCTTATTTAATAACTGATAAGTCCATATTTATATACAGTAAAACCTGTCTTAAGCAACCAGTCAATGGAAGGAGCAAAAGTGGTATCTTAAGACAGGTTGTTGCCTAATACAGGCCAAGTTAATATGCACTGGTGCGTGTCACATCTTATTTAATAACTGATAAGTCCATATTTATATACAGTAAAACCTGTCTTAAGCAACCAGTCAATGGAAGGAGCAAAAAAGGTATCTTAAGACAGGTTGTTGCCTAATACAGGCCAAGTTAATATGCACTGAAAGTATAAAATGGGAAATAGTAAATGTGGCTGCTTAAGACAAGTGGCTGCATTAAAGAGGTGACCGCTTACGAAGGTTTAACTGTATTACGCAATATATAGCAATATTAGCAGCAATGAAAAGAAGAAGTAAAGTAAGTAGTAGAGGTAGTATAAACAATAGCAAACGGTTTTCAGCAGAAATAGTGATTGCATGGTTGACACCGGCGGAAGATGAAACAGCAGGTCAAAGTTCAAATGTAGTCCAATATTCAGATCAAAACTGTATCAAATAAACCGACACTATCGGACGACGCATAAAAAAATTGAAAAAAAAAACACAGCGTGATCAAACATTGCCTGAGGTTGATCTGGAACAGCCGTAAGTATACGATTCCTCATATAATATCATATCAACTCTAATAATTCTCCGTTAAATGCCTCTAATGGAAAGTGTTCTTAGATCTTAGAAAAAAATTACAAAGCTAGTATCAGATAGAGATCTTTAAAACAATTGATTTAAAAATAACGAAGAGATATTTCCTGTCAAGAGGCCGTATAATTTATACATTTCTTTATAGCGATATTCATGCTATCTGATGTACTGCATTTAAGAGCGAGCAATCATAACCAAAAAGCGATATCAAAGGGTTAATATAGCGTCTTCCTAAATAACGAGCGTTGACGAGGGCAACTTCCGGGACCAGTTCGTATCATTCCGTGATTTTGTCACGCAACGGAATAAAGGTTGTGTATCAGACCATATCAATTTTGTTTAAGTCTGAAAAACAAACAAGGCAAAAAATGTTAAAATCTAACATTTTAATTATCAGAATATTAATTGATTTTAAACTTTGAATATGTACATGCTTGCTAATTGATTTTATCAGGGACTCAATTACACATTTATCTTTTATAGGTCTCTGATTTTAGTGAGTAAACTCTTAAATGCATGCATCAATAATTTAATTTCATCCAAATTATGACGACATTCTAAACTTGTTTTTCAAAGTCTATTGGCGGCATCGACAAAAACAGATATCGGTTCAAATGGTAATAAAACAATTATACATATACATATACATATACATATACATATACATATACATATACATATACATATACATATACACATACACATACACATACACATACACACATACACATACACATACACATACACATACACATACACATACACATACACATACACATACACATACACATACACATATACATATACATATACATATATTCCGCATTTCTTTTTAACACAAATTCTATCTGTTGTAGTTGTTGTGTTTTTCGATATATTTATGCCAGTAAAGTATTCACAGCCCCCATCGTCGCCCCTCGGCGAGCAAAGTGAGATTATTGCATTCCATAAAACACAATGACTTCAACTTCCTTTCAGACGCTCAACAAGATAGGAAATATTTTATGACCATAACGTTTAATGGCATGCTAAACAACTCACAATAAGTGCAAAATATATGGATGTTATAGATAATAGGGGTCGGGGGTTAATTCAATTTGTTACCGGATTGCATCCCGCACTCCATTTTTTTACCGGTTCACTGATATTTTTGGTTTCAATTTCAGGACAAATGAGAGTTTGTGACATGGCGTCCATTTCATGATAGTGCAGACATGCATCATAATTGTGGAGTGATTAGTTCGTGGGATTGACTGCGAGTTTAAATATAAATTATCGTTTTCAATTATTGTTCTTTAATTTGTTTACAGCGGAACATATGGACATGAGTGTAAATATGTCTGACAAGTCGTTTAATACGGGCGGCGATAAGGCAGGTTTATAATAAATAGATATCGTATTCGATTGTTCTGCAATTTATCTTATTAATTATTTTATTTCTAGTTCACCGATCTCTACAATTAGCAGCTAGTATAAAGAATTAACACATGTTACACTGCATCGATAGAATTACAAAAACACCTGAAACAGTGTACCAGAGGTGTTATACATGTGTTTATTATTTAAACATCATTACAGTAAAAGTAATAATAATAAAACGCAAATTTCCAGTTTGGTAAAAATAGCACAATTTGTAATGGTAAAGCTAATAATGATATTACTAATTATAAAATTAATAACAAAAGTGATTTCTATAATACAGTAAATATGATACATTATGTCGTATATTGCAAACATTATTAAAACCAATAATGATAAAAGTGATAAAATTAACAATAGAAATATAACAATTAGATGAATATACTAAATTTTAAAGTACATTGAAGAATTTGCTTTACTACGAACATTAATAAAAGTAATAATAATAATAATAATAATAATAATAATAATAATAATAATAATAATAATGATAAAAATAACAGCATAAAATTATAATACTTAATATGAATAATGCTTTTATTTATAATATTCTTATAATATAACTTTATAACATGATCAATAATATTGTAATGATACTACACAAAGTATCTATTCTATTACAATACTGAAATACAAATACAGCCATTCTTACAAACCAACATATCCTCGCTCCTTGGAGGGGTAAATTTATAAAGTTATTGAATTGATGAAATCTAAGGAAATTACAGAACTTTTAAAATAGGGAAAATACATATACACAGCATTTAATCTACGTATGTCTAGTATATAGGTTTTAGAAATCTTTAACAAATCTTTGTTTGGGAGGTCGTGTATGTGCCAATATGAGTGAACTTATATATTATCTATCATGGATGATTTATGGAATTTTAGATATTTATGTAAAAGTTAATTGTTTACGAAATGCATTTATAATTAATTAAGTCCAACTTAGTTTTGAAATATTAACTACAGATGTACAGACGCTACTTTATGTGTTACAAATATTTAAAAATATTTAAGAATTGTTTCATAAAATGTGTCAAGTGATAAATAATCATATTGGATGGGTGCATACTATATGTATAACCCAAATACGCTATTTTGAAACTACATCATTCTATTTTAAAATGGAACCTACCGTATTAGGGATGACAGAACATTTATCTGTTACATATATTTTACAATAGAATAGATTCAATATTAATGTGTTACCTGTACTGGACGAGACTAACTATAAATAGAATTACGTAGTTTCACAATAACGTACTGGGTTTATATGTAATGTTAAACATTAGATGTTTAAGTTACAAATAAAGAAATCTTGAACCTTGAATTAATCTTGCTATCATGAGTAATACAATTAAAATTTAGAGATCGTGAGTGTGAATCATTATTTACAGTTTAAATGCCACCAGTGCTGAAGGCGGTGCAGACGATATGCTTACCAATCATAGTAGCCTCGATGCGAGTGTATTTCGAGTAAATAAATAACAATGATAATAAAATATTGCAATCGGTAAAACACGAGACTCTTAATCTCGGGGTCGTTGGTGCGAGCACCTAGTTGGGCGGTTAACACTTTTTCTCTTAGTTGTGATTACTGTCTTGATTCGTATGAATATATATTTGTATATGTTATTAATAAAGTATTGAATATCAACAGCTTTGAAATAATCGTTTTATTAATAGAATTTAGAACGAATTACTATCATAAACTATAATATACGAGTGTGTATATATATATATATATATATATATAGATATAGTCTGACCGAGTGGTCAAACGAATAAGATGTCCGACTTCGAATAAAAATAATAAAAATAATGATGTTGATAACAAATATGAAATTTTTACTGCGAACCCTTAAAGTAATACTAATAAAAGTGTTAAAATAACAATAACGATGGAAATATTAGATTTAAAAGCAAAATATAAAAGTTATAATTTTAATAACAACAATTATAAACAATATGTTTATGTCAATAAATCTAAATGTCACCATCATATACACAATTATATACAATATATAAAACACGTGCGTGTGTTCTAGCAAAATATTACCGTCCCTGGGTGGGCTTGAACCACCAACCTTTCGGTTAACAGCCGAACGCGCTAACCGATTGCGCCACAGAGACAGCTGTAATCAGACTCTCTTATCACAATAATAATACTTACTTTGATAACAATAATGCTAAAGGCGATATGGACGATACGCTTGTTGATTAGCCCCAAGAAGAACTTAGTTTGGGTAAATGAATAATAGTAACAATAAAATATTGCAGAATTTCAGTTAAAAAACAGCCCGGCTAGCTCAGTGGGTAGAGCACGAGACTCTTAATCTTGGGGTCGTGGGTTCGAGCCCCACGTTGGGCGGTAAGTACATTTTATTTTATAAACTCTTAGTTCTGATTACAGTATGTATCCCTACGATCAGATAATGTATATGTTAGTAATAAATTATTGAATTAGAACAGCTTTTCAAAAATCGTTTTAATAAAAAAAAAACTGGTAGAGTTGTAAGCGACTTGCAAAGATAATTTGTGTCTTGTGACTGGAAGACCGCCTAGCGGATCCCGGAGTTTTGTTTGGGTAAACAAATAACAATAACAATAAAATATTGCAGAATTTCGGTAAAATAACAGCCCGGCTAGCTCAGTCGGTAGAGCACGAGATTCTTAATCTCGGGGTCGTGGGTGCGAGCCCCACGTTGGGCGGTTAATAATTTTATTTTATAAACTCTTAGTTATGATTACAGTATGTATCTGTACGACCAGATAATGTATATGTTAGTAATAAATTATTGAATTAGAACAGCTTTTCAAAAATCGTTTTAATAAATAATATTGGTAGAGTAGTAAGCGACTTGCAGAGATAGTTTGTGTCTTGTGACTGGATAACCGCCTCGCGTATCTCAGCGTGTTTTTTGGGGGTTTTTTGGGGGAGTTTTTTGGTAAACAAATAACAATAACAATAAAATATTGCAGAATATAGGGTTAATAAAAGCCCGGCTAGCTCAGTCGGTAGAGCACGAGACTCTTAATCTCGGGGTCGTGGGTTCGAGCCCCACGTTGGGCGGTTAATAATTTTATTTTATAAACTCTTAGTTTTGACTACAGTATGTATCTGTACGACCAGATAATGTATATGTTAGTAATAAATTATTGAATTAGAACAGCTTTTCAAAAATCGTTTTAATAAATAATATTGGTAGAGTAGTAAGCGACTTGCAGAGATAGTTTGTGTCTTGTGACTGGATAACCGCCTCGCGTATCTCAGCGTGTTTTTTGGGGGTTTTTTGGGGGAGTTTTTTGGTAAACAAATAACAATAACAATAAAATATTGCAGAATATAGGGTTAATAAAAGCCCGGCTAGCTCAGTCGGTAGAGCACGAGACTCTTAATCTCGGGGTCGTGGGTTCGAGCCCCACGTTGGGCGGTTAATAATTTTATTTTATAAACTCTTAGTTTTGACTACAGTATGTATCTGTACGACCAGATAATGTATATGTTAGTAATAAATTATTGAATTAGAACAGCTTTTCAAAAATCGTTTTAATAAATAATATTGGTAGAGTAGTAGGCGACTTGATGAGATAGTTTGTGTCTTGTGACTGGATAACCGCGTCGCGTATCTCAGCGTTTTTTTGTTGTTTTTTTTTTTTTTGTTTTTTTTGGTAAACAAATAACAATAACAATAAAATATTGCAGAATATAGGTTAAATAAAAGCCCGGCTAGCTCAGTCGGTAGAGCACGAGATTCTTAATCTATGGGTCATGGGTTCGAGCCGCACGTTGTGCAGTTTACATTTTTTCTCTTAGTTGTGATTACAGTCTTGATACGTATGATTATATTATATTTGTATATGTTATTAATATAGTATTGAATATGAACAGCTTCGAATTAATCGTTTTATTAATAGAATTTAGAACGAATTACTATCATAAACTATAATATACGAGTATATATATATAGTCTGACCGAGTGGTCTAACGAATAAGATGTCCGACTTCGAATCAAACTAATAAAAATAATGATGTTGATAACAAATATGAATTTTTTACTGCGAACCCTTAAAGTAATACTAATAAAAGTGTTAAAATAACAATAACAAAGGATAAATTAGATTTTAAATTAAAAGTTTAATTTTAATAACAACAATTATAAACACATTATAAACAATATGTTTATGTCAATAAATCTAAATGTCACCATCACAATTATATACAATATGTAAAACACGTGCGTGTGTTCTAGCAAAATATTACCGTCCCTGGGTGGGCTTGAACCACCAACCTTTCGGTTAACAGCCGAACGCGCTAACCGATTGCGCCACAGAGACAGCTGTAATCAGACTCTCTTATCACAATTATAATACTTACTTTGATAACAATAATGCTAAAGGCGATATGGACGATACGCTTGCTGATAAGCCCCGAGAAGAGCTTAGTTTGGGTAAATAAATAACAATAACAATAAATTTTGCAGAATTTCAGTTAAATAACAGCCCGGCTAGCTCAGTCGGTAGAGCACGAGACTCTTAATCTCGGGGTCGCGGCTTCGAGCCCCACGTTGGGCGGTTACCACTTTTTATTTTAAAAACTCTTATCTATGGATACAGGTTTCGTTCAAACAGAGATAATGTATATGTTAGTAATAAACTATTGAATAAGAACAGTTTTCGAAAAATCGTTTTAATAAATAATATTGGTAGAGTAGTTAGCGATTTGTGTTTTGTGACTGAATAACCGCCTCGCGTATCCCAGCGTTCTTTGTTGTTGTTTTTTTTTTATAAACAAATAACAATAACAATGAAATACTGCAGAATTCAGTTAAATAACAGCCCGGCTAGCTCAGTCGGTAGAGCACGAGACTCTTAATCTCGGGGTCGTGGCTTCGAGCCCCACGTTGGGCGGTTACTACTTTTTATTTTAAAAACTCTTAGTTATGGCTACAGGTTTCGTACGAACAGAGATAATGTATATGTTAGTAATAAACTATTGAATAAGAACAGCTTTTGAAAAATCGTTTTAATAAATAATATTGGTAGAGTAGTTAGCGATTTGCAAAGATAATTTGTGTCTTGTGACTGAATAACCGCCTCGCGTATCCCAGCGTCTTTTGTTTTTTTTTTTTTTGGTAAACAAATAACAATAACAATGAAATATTGCAGAATTTCAGTTAAATAACAGCCCGGCTAGCTCAGTCGGTAGAGCACGAGACTCTTAATCTCGGGGTCGTGGGTTCGAGCCCCACGTTGGGCGGTTACTACTTTTTATTTTAAAAACTCTTAGTTATGGCTACAGGTTTCGTACGAACAGAGATAATGTATATGTTAGTAATAAACTATTGAATAAGAACAGCTTTTGAAAAATCGTTTTAATAAATAATATTGGTAGAGTAGTTAGCGATTTGCAAAGATAATTTGTGTCTTGTGACTGAATAACCGCCTGCGTATCCCAGCGTCTGTTGTTGTTCTTTTTTATGGTAAACAAATAACAATAACAATAAAATATTGCAGAATTTCAGTTAAATAACAGCCCGATTAGGTCAGTCGGTAGAGCACGAGACTCTTAATTTCGGGGTCGTGGGTTCGAGCCCCACGTTGGGCGGTTACTACTTTTTATTTTAAAAACTCTTAGTTATGGCTACAGGTTTCGTACGAACAGAGATAATGTATATGATAGTAATAAACTATTGAATAAGAACAGATTTTGAAAAATCGTTTTAATAAATAATATTGGTAGAGTAGTTAGCGATTTGCAGAGATAATTTGTGTCTTGTGGCTGAATAACTGCCTCGCGTATCCCAGCGTTCTTTGTTGTTTTTGTTTTTTTGGTAAACAAATAACAATAACAATAAAATATTGCAGAATATAGGTTAAATATCAGCCCGGCTAAATCAGTCGGTAGAGCACGAGACTTTTAATCTCGGGGTCGTGGGTTCGAACCCAACGTTGGTCGGTTACTACTTTTTATTTTAAAAACTCTTAGCTATGGTTACAAGTTTCGTTCAAACAGAGATAATGTATATGTTAGTTATAAACTATTGAATAAGAACAGCTTATGAAAAATCGTTTTAATAAATAATATTGGTGAGTAGTTAGCGATTTGCAGAGATAATTTGTGTCTTGTGACTGAATAACCGCCTTGTCTATCCCAACGTGTTTTGGTGTTTTTTTTTGGTAAACAAATAACAATAACAATAAAATATTGCAGAATATAGGTTAAATAACAGCCCGGCTAGCTCAGTCGATATAGCACGAGACTCTTAATCTCGGGGTCGTGGGTTTCGAGCCCCACGTTGGGCGGTTACTACTTTTTATTTTAAAAAACTCTTAGCTATGATTACAGGTTTCGTTCAAACAGAGATAATGTTTATGTTAGTAATAAACTATTGAATAAGAACAGATTTTGAAAAAGTCGTATAAATATTGGTGAAATAGTCAGCGACTTGCAGAGATAATTTGTGGCTAGTAACTGGTTAAATGCTTAGCGGATCCCAGAAGTGATATATTTAATCTTTACTTCAATCTCATCTATGTACAACGCATAGCAACTGAAAGACAATTAACATTTACATAATGAGACTGTGCCGTTGTAATGCTGCAAATCAATTTATTAAAAGGGTGTTAAGTAAACAAAATAAATTGCGCAATATAAAAAATATCTTAATGTATAGAGTTTCCCTTCTGATCAGATCAGAAAAGACCTGATTTGCAGTTTACACATATGTGTTGATAAAAAGGTAACATTATTCATATAAAACAAAAAGTGTATTATTTACAAAGGTAAGATGCACGTCTTTGTAATATATTAAACCCGGTTTTGGCACAGACACGAATCAAAGATGAGTGGGAAAATAAAAACACTGTCTTATCAACATTTGACAAATTATGAAAATTATCATTTATTCAATTGCAGTTGCTTTTTTTAAATAAAGCATTTCTAAGATAAAAAAAAATGACATTCTTAAAGTACATGACTTTCATATTTCACTCTATTACAAAAGGGGCATTTTCTATCTTTTAACCTAAGATTACCTTATCTACAGGTCTCAATTCTTATTTGGGCAATACCACAACGAAACTTACTTAAAGCTGACCTATACCTGAAAGGTTATAAAAATTTTACAATAATTTTCAACTTCAAAATGATTTTTAAATAAACGCTAAGTGCGTAGTTTGTTTCGTCCTTTACCAGACATACTGTCCACTTGCCTTATAGATGACAACCAATTACTAATATAAATATCCAGAACTGTCTTTGTGACGTCATCAACAAGAGTATGTACAGGGATATCAACATTAATATTCGAAGACTGATGAAGATTAAGCGATAAAAAATGCTTTTTACAGTATGCATCCAATTTTTACAAGAAACATTAGCAATGCAATCCGTTTATTGAGTCTACTTTCAATCAGAAAAGATAGGCGACACCAGTATGTAGAAATAGCTTTCCATTGACAAACAATAGTAGGTTGCCACGCTATTTCGCCGACAATAGCTGAATTTTGCGTATATTTGCCAACCCACAAAAAGAATCGCATAGCACAGTTATGAATAGCATCAATACATGAAAATGATTAACAACCCCATATTTCAGCCCCACAATTAATTACAGGTCATAAAGTTTTGTCTATACGTTATAAGAAACTCTTCCAATTACTTTGTATTTAGCAATTAAAAGACCAAGGACACGACTTCCACTCTGCGCGACAGCTTTATCTGTAACATTAAAATACAAATGTTCTTGTAGTACTATACCAAAATAAGTGTATTTACTAACCATATGTAAGATTACTAGACATATCATAGAAATCCTATCTATCAGATAGGACAGATAATAGTCTCTGTAAATCAGTTTAATTTTCGGCCAAAAGTACGATATTAACCCACAATGTACACAATGACCCACAGTGCACACCAAACTATCAAGATTATTCACTCTAACACATGACGAACCAGAGACGTACAAGACAAAGATTGGTGCAAGGCATCAAGAAACAACAATGCGTTTGCTTTGTATGTTTATTTCATGAATATCTACCAACAGCGAATGGCCGTTCAGTGTAAACTGTTATTAAGAGACAAAATAATCATTTTGAACATGTAAGGTTAGCTTGATCCTTGTAAAATAAATGTGATGTAGGAAAGCCAAAAATATAAAATCGAAAGATAAACGAGTTCAGTCGATTTATCAGAGAGAAAAAATAGAATTAAATCACCGCTTCAAGGATTGTGTTATGACACATTTTCTCAAACACGAATAACAATTTGAACACACATTACAAGGCATTTCCGAAGCCAAATTTATTACAGAAATATTTTGTCGAATAGAGAGCTTAACCTGATCTGGATATAAAAACCGGTTGCATTAATGACAAAAGCTGCTGGGTTTCTTCCGTATACTATTTTCATAATCATGTACATGATTTTGGTCACTTGATGAAATTTAGATCATTGGATGTCAATCACCGACTAAACCAACATCGAAATGGGTTCGATCCTCAGCTCGACCCGATACCTCTCATAAACAACACTCAGTACTGTTTCTACCCAGGAAGCAGACTCGAGAGCACCTTTTTGTGTTTTTTTAGTTTATACAATGTAAGTATGCTTTGAATGTGCATCTTTATCTTGTGACAAGAGAAGCACATTTGATTGGCTGATTGAAATATCGCTATGTGTTTGGTAATCCGTGTGAATAAATATAAACATCACGTGACGATGTCAGCACCTTTCATCGGTTGCTTGAAATTTCGTGCAAAATTTGCTGTAGTTGCCAAGTTGGACAGGGTAGTGACTTTTCAAATATTTGGAGAACAAATATAAAATACTTGCGTTGTTCTTTTTGTTTTAAACACAACTACAATATGTAGTAAGAACTAACGTTTTATGTTTTAACCTGTTATAATGGCGAATGAATAAGTTTTTAAGCCCTAATTTTAATTTTTTATCTCTTGATTACTTTCAAAATAAACAATTAAAAAAATTAAAATATCCTACATACAACTGAAAATACAAAATATACAGTAAATGTACTCGGACATTTTCCACCAAACTTATAATACTACATTTTGTATATCCAAGTTGAGGAATTCGTACAAATGCCTTCCCAATATGGTTACGCAGCCCATGCTCAAATTCTAGAAGTATTCCTACTGGACCCCGCCTAATGGTGGCGCCCACTAATGACTTTAAAGCAAGACGCATTTTACAACAGGTACCATTATCAAAAAGTCTTTCCAATAAGTATCCCTATTTACATATTCATAACCTTTTCGGAAGTCTATGAAAGCACAAAATGTAGACTTATTTTGCTTTTTCCTGGTATCAATAATACTAGTAAGTGATAAGATGTGATCCGTGGTACTACGCTTCTCCCTAAACCCGTTCTGTTCATCGACTATTTTGGAATCGTGTTCATAAAAATCACTTAAACTATATTACAATACATTTTATATATACTAATTGTTAAAGCAATCCGTCTATAAGCAAGGGGGGGGTCCCTTGGGTCCGCAGTAGAAGACTTGGATATTGGTTTAATGATATATTAGTTAGTAGCTCTGAACGTCGATAATGACTGAAAACTGGCAAAAATGTGAAAAATCTCCAAATCAAACAAACAAACAAAATGATTCAAACTTAATAATTATATTATAACATTAAAACAAGCATATATCAAATAGCGTATGTATTTTATCCTATATTTTATTTGGTGTACGATGATACAATATCTCTTAATTCTCATCGCTGAGCAGCACAGCTCGGTTTGCAAAAAAAATAGTTTGTCATTTACTTCGTGAAATATCATGTAAGTTTTACTCGTAGATTGCCTTTCCTAATAGCGCCATACACAGTAAATATTTGAAACTGGCGCTAAAGCACATTCAAAATAAAGCCCACAGTTATTATTAATGAGTTAATAGTTTTGTCATAAATAAAACAAAATATGTGGATGATTATATATGGAAAAATACAATACTTAAATCCCAAACTTTCTATAAAAGGAAATGGGAGGAGGCTAATTTCAAATGGTGGCACTTTCTTGCAGCAATGTTAAATTGGGAGATGTTTTTCATTTGAAGTTGTCATGATTTTTCAAAAAGAAGTGCATTTGTAGGGACATATTTGTCTTTATAAAAAATGCCCTTTATTCACAAAAGCTCCCTGAAACAAAGTAGTAGTAGTCCTTACAAAGTTGAAATATCAAGGAAAATTTGCTAAATATTTTAATTTTGAACCCCGTTTGACCCTTGTCACGTGGTGTAAACAGCAACACCTGCTCGGAGATGTGTAAAACCCACTTGTGAGGAGCTATGCAGTGTTTGATATCTCAGAGTAGAATAATGTGTTTGACTTTCAGTTTGTGAATTACATGTTTAGGAAGAAAAATCTTCATAATATTTCTGCCCTTTTCATATATAAACAATTGATTATACATTGTAGTTTATGGCTTATCTCAGATACATACATACTTGCTTTTTTATTTAGATGCAAATAAGTTACCATTCACACTTACCTTGGTTGATCATTGTTTTGAATCCCATAATTCACAATAGCTTCCTTTTGGAAATAACTTTCTTTGATAAGGAAATGAAAATTCACCTAGCTAAAACTGATGTTGAAATAAACGGACATGAAAACAATATCCATAACTGTTCTACAGGAATGTATTTATTTTCATCGTCATCAGCATTATCATAATCACAGAGACAGCGCAACAGAGACACATTTTATCTAATCTCAACATTAAAACTTATTTTAATAACATTAATGCTTATTATAGACGATGGTATTGGTAGCTCAGTTGGTTCAGCAAGATACTCTCAATCTCGATATCGTGGATAAGACATCCACGTTGGGCGGTTATTTTTTCAAAGTTTATTGTGTATGTAAACACGCAGTTTCAATCTTTTCTATCAAATCATGTCTGCATTATTTCGAGTATATCTGCTATTATCTCACACGTTGATAGTAAACTCGTGAACCAATTTTCCTCTGAAAAGTAAATAACAAAAAATACGACCACGACGAGACTCGAACTCGCAATCTTCTGATTCGAAGTCAGACGCCTTATCCATTAGGCCACGCGGCCAGTATATACATATATAGTATATATCACCACTGATTATTAAGGCCTAAAAAAAAAGAAGGTTTGTTTCCTGTTACATGCCCCAAAAAATATGGGTCGGTAGGTAGGGATTTTTTTTTTTTTTTTTTTTTTTTTTTGTCGTTACCACACTCCTTCATTAAATGGAACATCAAAATGAATGAGTTTGTTAGTTTCTATTACATGATTATATATGTCATTTTGGGGGTAGTGGTGTGAAAGTAATATATCTTTTAAATAGTACTCAATTTCAGATATGAACCGAGGAAGATGTTTGATATAGGCTATACTGTCTTCGCAAAAATTATACCTTGCACCGTTTCTGTGAGTCTATATCGTCTAGGCGTATGCAGTGATTATTTTATAATGAGATTACAAGCGTCTAAACGACACAGCGCGCCGGTGCGTAAGAATTACTTCATTGTGAAAATCACCAAAAAGAGCGCGAAATTCGATGCCGATTTTTTGGACATAAAAACTTTTGAGTCGGCAGTTAAAATATAGGGTCGGTCGGGTAACCGGAAACAAACATCTTTTTTTTTTAGGCCTAATGCTAAGATTACAAAGGTAGTAGAATTCTTATTATATCAACTGAGACAGCGGGCAGCGCTTTCTGCTGTTAACGGAAATTTATATATTCTACTTTCATTAGATATATTTTTCTTAATAAACACATGTATATCTTTTCATTGTATTTAACGGCATATTATTTTCTTTGCCATATTTCTGCAGTCAGTTTAAATACCCAAAGACAAATGTCTTTCCGAGTTGCTTATAACTTGACTTTGAAACTTAGATTATTAAACCTGCCATAATTGTACCGTCCCTTTGTGGGCTTGAACCACCAAACTTTCGGTTAAAATTTAAAGACAAATATACATGATGTAAAAAGGTGTAAATGGCCAAAGGCAAATGTCTTCCTGAGTTGCTAATAAACTTATAAACTTGAATTATTTATTCTGCCATAATTGTATTAGGCGGTATGTCTACCATAATTGTATTAGGCGGCATGTCTGCCATAATTGTATTAGGCGGCATGTCTGCCATAATTGTATTAGGCGGTATATCTGCCATAATTGTATTAGGCGGTATGTCAATATTTAGCACGTAATACAATACAATTTAGGGGTCGTGAGTTCGAGTCATTTTTCAAAATGTTAATTACATTAATGCTAAAGGCGATATGGACGATATGCTTGCTGATAAGCCTCAGGAAGAGTTTAGTTGGGGTAATTAAATAACAATAACAATAAAATATGGCAGAAACACGGTGATATAACAGCCCGGCTAGCTCAGTCGGTAGAGCACGAGACTCTTAATCTCGGGGTCGTGGGTTCGAGCCCCACGTTGGGCGGTTAATACTTTTTTTTTCTTAGTCAGTATGGATAACAGTTTATGTTATAACTTTACTATTGAATAAGAACAACTTTTGAAAAATTATTTTAATAAATTACATTGTTTATTAATTACTATTATGTATTATGTATATAGATAGATCAAACGAATAAGGTGTCTAACTTCGAATCATAAGATAGTGAGTTCGAGTCTCATCGTTGAAACTTTTTTATATGAATCAATAAGCATGCAAAAGTATGTGTGTAACAGTATATTAAAGTACTCGTAAGTATGTAATGTAATAAGATTTAAGGTCATGTAGATCTCATATGTGTCTAGTACTAGTTAACCGCTTGAAAGGTGGTTAGATGTTCAGACGCCGATATATAACTGGAAAACTGTTGAAAAAAGGTGTAAAATCCCTAACAAACAAACAAAATGATACAGCAGCAAAACATATATCAAGTATTGATAGTAATAATAATAATTAAAAAGTGGTAAAGTGACAAAAAAACGATAGAAATATTACAATTTAAGGTAGAACATGCATGATGTGAATACTATTTATAATACATATTTATGTCAGTAACACTTAAAAAAATTAACCTTGATAATGAACCTCGGATCAGGGTAATTTATGATTTATATTTAACTGTAAAAACATGTCTTCACTTTACCGAGCATATCTGCTGTTATCTCATACGGTATTGGTAAACTCATGAACCAATTATGCCCTGGAAAATAATAACAATGGAGACGACCACGACGAGACTCGAACTCGCAATCTTCTGATTCGAAATCATACGCCTTAGGTGAAATATCAGCCCGGTTAGCTCAGTCTCGGTAGAGCACGAGATTCTTAATCTTGGGGTCGTGGGTTCGAGCTCCACGTTGGGCGGTTACTTCTTTTTATTTTATAAACTCTTAGTTATGACTTCAGTATGTATCCGTACGACCAAAAAATGTATATGTTAATTTTATTCTATTGAATAAGAACAGCTTTTGAAGAAAATTTTTAATAAATAAAATTGGTAGAGTAGTCAGCGACTTGTGTCTAGTGATTGGAGAACCGCCTAGCGGATCCAAGAAAAGATGGTTAGTAGCTCTGACCGTCGATAAATAACTGAAAAGCTGTTGATAAAAATGTGGAAAATCCCAAGAACAAACAAATAAACAAACAAAATGTTTTTCCTGCATTTTACTCAATACACGAGTGGCTCAATATCTATTAATTCGCATCCTGAGGAGCAAATTGCGGTATAAAAAACTATTAGCGCCATATACAGTAACCTGTTAATATTTGAAACAGACGCTAAAGCACATTCAAAATAAAGCCCATAGTAACTAACATGTTATTATAAATGAGCTAATATTTTTGTCATTAATAAAAAATATTTGTAGGATAATATATGAAAAAATACAATATTTTCCCCATAGGTGAGATATTTATAGCAGAAAAATAAAGGTTACAGAGACTGTGTCCGGGTGGGGATTCGATCCCTGCAAAGTTACATGTAAAAATCGCTATTCATTATATATATATAACTAAATAGTACCGTCCCTGGGTGTGCTTGAATCGCAAACCTTCCGGTTAAAGCCGGACCGATCGCGCCACATTTATTCTAAATCATGTTATAATTAATCTTGTTAATGAGCTTCGGTTCAAAGTAAATAAATAATAATATCGATAAAATACTGCTGTATCATGGTGAAAACTTAATAAAGTATACATGACTACATGACATTAATTAATCTTGTGATCTGCCTTTATTATAGTAACTGGCTATGTGGCCTGGTCGGTCGTTAACCGTTGGTTTGTCCCTTTGTGTGCTTGAACCACCAACCTGTCGGTTAACAGACATATGTCCTAACGGATTGTGCCACAGAGCCAGCTGATAGCACACCACAACATTAATATTA
The DNA here is from genome assembly GCA_029582155.1 of Panopea generosa. Lineage (NCBI taxonomy): Eukaryota > Metazoa > Mollusca > Bivalvia > Adapedonta > Hiatellidae > Panopea > Panopea generosa. The sequence goes on along the minus strand of CM055896.1, from coordinate 28,414,643 downwards.
AATAGTTGTAATAATAAATCGTTATATATATAATATGCTTGCTGAGATGTAAATAAATAATAAAGTCCATAAAATAATGCTGATTCATCGAGAAATAACAGCCCGGCTAGCTCAGTCGGTAGAGCACGAGACTCTTAATCTCGGGGTCGTGGGTTCGAGCCCCACGTTGGGCGGTTGATACTTTTTCTATTAGTAATGGATACACATATATCAGTATATGTTATGAATAAACAACTGAATACCAACAGCGTTTGAAGAATCGTTTTAATGAATAAAGGTGTATGCTTATTAGTACCATGAACTATAATGTATATATACTGAACACGTGCTCTAACGAATAAGATGTCTGACTTCGAATCAGAAGATTGCGAGTTCGAGTCTTGTCTTGGTCTCTTTGTTTTATTAACCAATTAGCAGGCCAAACTTGTATTAAGCATGTGCAAACATACTATAAGTATGTAATATAATACAATTTAGGTTCATGTAGAGATAATTATGTCTAATACATGTTACCCATCAGATGGGTACTAGGAAAGATGGTCAGGTACTCTGATCGCCGATAGATAACTTGAAAACCGTGAAAAATGTGGAAAATCCCTTACAAACAAACAAATTGATACTGCAGCAAAAATTATATTCCAACACGAAAGTTAACAAATATCAAATATTGCATGTTTCTTTAGTATGTTCTTTTACACCGTGTACTCAATATCTTTTAATTCGCATCGCCGAGGAACACAGCTCTATATAAAAAAAGTTTTCGTTTGTTTTTTTACTTCGCGAGGTATGTTTGTTTTATTCGTTCATTGTCTTTGATTTTTCGTTATAGCCGTATACAGTAACCTGTACAATTATTTAAACAAACATTGTGTAGCAATATTTTTTTGATTTCATATATATTATATATATTATATATAAAACACTAGGGATGAATCTCCAAACAGATCATTTACATTGTATTAAGCAATCATGGACAATACTATACATTAATGTACCTATGTCACAATATCAATTTAATTTCTTTCACATTTGTCTTCATTTTAACAGCTTTGGCTGTCACGTATAGTGCTGTTTGGGTTTCCCCCTCACTATATCCGATATTCGAGATATTTTGATTTTCGCGATGAGTAGTAGATCGGTACTTATTAGTCGGAAAAGGCGAATATACTATTGTCTTTGCCATATTTCTGCAATCAGTGCAAATGGTCTTGCTGAGTTGCTAATAAACTTTGAAACTTGAATTATTGAGCCTGCCATAATTGTATGTAGCATGCATATCAATGTTGAGTTCGTAATACAATAACATTTAGCAGTCGTGAGTTCGAGTCATTTTTAAAATTTGGATAACATTAAGACGATATGGACCAAACGCTTGCTGATAGGCGTAGACAAAAGTTTAGTTTTGGTAATTAAATCACAAAAACAGTAAAATATTGCAGAACTCCGTTAAAATAACAGCCCGGCTGGCTCAGTCGCTAGAGCACGAGACTCTTAATATCGGTGTCGTGTGTTCGAGCCCACGTTGGGCAGCTATTACGTTTGTTTTTATAAACTCTTAATTATGACTACAGTTTGTCCGTACGAACAAATAATGTATATATTAGCAATAAACTATTGAATAAGAACAGCTTTTGAAAAATCGTTTTAATAAATAAAATTGGTAGAGCACTTAGCGACTCGCAGAGATAATTTGTGTCTAGTGACAGGATAACCGCCTAGTGATCAAAGAAAAGATTGTGTGTAGCTCTGACTGTTGATAAATAACTGAAAAACTGTTAATAAAAAAATGAAACATCCCAAAAACAAACAAACAACAAACAAACAAACAAAAAGTTCAGATGCAAGTTGACAAATACCAAAGAGTGTAAACTATGTTTTTTTTATCCTGTAATTTACTCAATGTACGAGTGGCTCAATGTCAAATAATTCTCACCCTGAGGAGCAAATTTCTGTATAAAAAACTTATGTTTGTCATTTACTTCGTGAAATGTGTTAGTTTTGAATTAGGCGTGTATATCAATATTTAGCACGCAATACAATACATTTTAGGGGTCGTGAGTTCTAGTCATTTTTAAACTGTCAATAACATTAAATCGAAGGGCGATGTATACGATATCGTTGCTGATTTAGTTTAGGTTATTTAATTAATTGAGTTATTGAATTTGGGTAATTAAATAACAATAACAATAAAATCTTGCAGAGCTTTGCTGAAAAAACAGTCCGGCTAGCTCAGTCGGTAGAGCACGAGACTCTTAATTTCGGGGTTGTAGGTTCGAGCGACATGTTGTGCGGTTAATACTTTTTATTTTATAAACTCTTAGTTATGACTACAGTGTTTATCCGTACGAACAGATTATGTATATGTTAGTAATAAACTATTGAATAAGCCTTGAACAGCTTTTGAAGAATCGTTTTAAAAAATAACATGTGTAGAGACATCTAGTGACTGGATAACCGCCTAACGGATCCCAGAAAAAATGGTTAGTAGCTCTGACCGTTGATAAATAACTGAAATGGATGAAATGGTGAAACATCCAAAAACAAATAAAGAAAATGTTCAGATCATTCTGCAACATGAAAGTTAATAAATATCAAAGAGTGTTTTTTTTATCGTGTATTTTACTCAATGTTTGAGTGGCTCTTTATATTTTAATTCTCATCCTGAGGAGCACAGCTCGGTAAACTATAACAATACGTTCGTGTGTTATTTACTTCGTAAACTATGTTAGATTTTAATACTAGTAAATTGCCTTTCCTTATAGCGCCATTTACAGTGTTACCTGTACATATTTGAAACTGACGCTCAAGCACATTCAAAATAAAGTCCATAGTTACTAACATTATTGAGTTTAGTCATTAATTAAAATATGTAGCAGGTTTCTTTAGTCTGTACTTTTACTCTGTGCACGAGTGGCTTAATATCTCTTAGTTCTAAAAGGTGGGGAGCTCAGCTCGAGATAAAGAAACTTTCGTTTGCCATTTACTTTGCGAAATTTGTTTGTTTTTGTCTTTGGATTTTCCTTATAGCCATATATACAGTAACCTGTAGTAACTTATGATGATAAATTAATAATAATAGTTATATGTATAATTATAACATTAATAACAATAATGATGATGATAACATATTAAATATGAAATATATACACCATTGAAAGTAATAAAAATAGTAATAATGAGAGTAATAGTGACAAAAACGATATAAATATTAGAATTTAAGGTGCCGTGAACACTATTTACAATTATGATAATAACAATGATAACACATCATCAATAATATATTTATGTCAATGATTCTAAAAGTAATACAAACAATCATTTTACAATATATAGATACGTCAGTGTGTTCTAGCAAAATATTACCGTCCCTGGGTGGGCTTGAACCACCAACCTTTCGGTTAACAGCCGAACGCGCTAACCGATTGCGCCACAGAGACAGCCGTCATCGTGAAGGCTGACCACAACATTAATACTAGTTCTAATAACATTAATGTTAAAGGCGATAAAGACGACGTGCTTGTTAATTATCCTTGAGAAGAATTTAGTTTAAATAACTCATAATAATGCCGATCAAATTATTGTCGATGTAATTTAATAGCCCGTCTAGCTTTGTCGATAAACCGAGAGAATCTCAATATCGGGGTTGTCGGTTCGACCCCCACGTTGAACAGTTAATTTCCTTATGTAGATATGTAAATTTCGTATGTTAATACTGAGCTTCTACCTTCACTATAATTCAAATATGTCTCTGACTCGGTAGTGACTATTCAATGAACGAATTTACCCTAAGGATGTTGGCTCGTTAGTTTTTAGACCGTGCTTTTTATTATTAAGGATTTTATATCTTAAATTGAAGTTGTACTTCTGTTAAGAAACCCTTTTTACATTCTTATGGATATCGGTACATTGAACGATTTAAACCACAAACATGTCCATTTTTTTACAAAAAGTATATTTGGATATATTTTTTAAAAGCTTTTGGCTTCATTTTCTTATCATAAAAATAGGGAGTAGAGGTAATTTTAAACGGAAAAGATGTGTTTTTTTTTCAAAATGAAAATTCTTGTTTTGTCATTCCAAAAAGTTGTACAACTGTATGATTGTATGTATTAGACGACTTTTAAAGTAAAACACATTAATTATTTTCTGATGTAACCAAATATAAACATTTTTCAAAATAGCACCAAAAAAAAACTACATGTATTTATGGTTATTTGACAAATGTTCTCTAAATTGCACGGCAATCTATGATTTTCTTTATAAATTTTGAAAGTGCTGATATTGGACCAAAATTATAAAAAAAGTTTTATCATCCAAACATATGTTTTTTATGAGTTTGGTTAAAAAAACATGTAAAAATGTTGTTGAGGTATAGCCGATGAAAAGTTTCTAAAGCAAAACTAGATAAGCGAAAAACATTTTTCAGTGTTAAAGATTAAAGTATGACTTATCCATGTTTGTTATAATGCTCATTATTACACTCAGTTTCATACGTAAAATATAATGATATCTTACTGACCCTGTTTTTATCAAAATTAACAATAAAATAGATTGTGTCGTTAGTATCATCTTACAAATTAAATAGTTCAAAAAGGAGCACGGCAACATATCTTTTTAGTTATCAAAATTCATCTTAGTTAATACTAAATATGATTTTGAACTGAATTAAAAGTAAGCTAATTACTTTCATTTTGACAATCCAACATCTTTAGATAGAAAAAACAAATATACAACCATGATGGGTATGAAACTCGCAATCTTGTGATTCGAAGTCAGACGATTAACGATTGATTATTAGTAACATTATTACAATTATGTTGAAATCTGCTTTTCGTTCATGCACATTTATTTTAGCTCCATTCTGAAAAAAAGCTTCAAAATATATTTGAAACGCTTTCGAATGCGCTTCTTGTGCAGAACCCGTGCTGACTTGTTTAAGAGGCTTGTTGGCTCGAGCTGGGGACGGAACCCGTGCTGACTTGTTTTAGAGGCATGTTGGTTCGAGCTTGGGACGGAACCCGTGCTGACTTGTTTTAGAGGCATGTTGGTTCGAGCTGAGGATGGAACCCGTGCTGACTTGTTTTAGAGGCATGTTGGTTCGAGCTGAGGACGGAACCCGTGCTGACTTGTTTTAGAGGCATGTTGGTTCGAGCTTGGGACGGAACCCGTGCTGACTTGTTTTAGAGGCATGTTGGTTCGAGCTTGGGACGGAACCCGTGCTGACTTGTTTTAGAGGCATGTTGGTTCGAGCTGAGGATGGAACCCGTGCTGACTTGTTTTAGAGGCATGTTGGTTCGAGCTGGGGACGGAACCCATGCTGACTGTTGTTTTAGAGGCATGTTGGTTCGAGCTGGGGACGGAATCCGTGCTGACTGTTGTTTTAAAGGCATGCTGGTTCGAGCTGGGGACGGAACCCGTGCTGACTTGTTTTAGAGGCATGTTGGTTCGAGCTGGGTATGGAACCCGTGCTGACTGTTGTTTTAGAGGCATGTTGGTTCGAGCTGGGGACGGAACCCGTGCTGACTTGTTTTAGAGGCATGTTGGTTCGAGCTGGGGATGGAACCCGTGCTGACTGTTGTTTAAGAGGCATGTTGGTTCGAGCTTGGGACGGAACCCGTGCTTAGTGTTGTTTTAGAGGCATGTTGGTTCGAGCTGGGTATGGAACCCGTGCTGACTGTTGTTTTAGAGGCATGTTGGTTCGAGCTGGGGACGGAACCCGTGCTGACTTGTTTTAGAGGCATGTTGGTTCGAGCTGGGGATGGAACCCGTGCTGACTGTTGTTTAAGAGGCATGTTGGTTCGAGCTTGGGACGGAACCCGTGCTTAGTGTTGTTTTAGAGGCATGTTGGTTCGAGCTGGGGACGGAACCCGTGCTTACTGTTGTTTTAGAGGCATGTTGGTTCGAGCTGGGGACGGAACCCGTGCTTACTGTTGTTTTAGAGGCATGCTGGTTCGAGCTGGGGACGGAATCCGTGCTAACTGTTGTTTTAGAGGCATGTTGGTTCGAGCTGGGGACGGAACCAGTGCTGACTTGTTTAAGTGGCATGTTGGTTCGAGCTGGGGACGGAACCCGTGCTGACTGTAGTTTTAGAGACATGTTGGTTCGAGCTGGGGACGGAACCAGTGTTGACTGTTGTTTTAAAGGCATGTTGGTTCGAGCTGGGGATGGAACCCGTGCTGACTGTTGTTTTAAAGGCATGTTGGTTCGAGCTGGGGACTGAACCCGTGCTGACTGTTGTTTTAGAGGTATGTTGGTTCGAGCTGGGGACGGAACCCGTGCTGACTGTTGTTTAAGAGGCATGATGGTTCGAGCTGGGGACGGAACCCGTGCTGACTGTTGTTTTAAAGGCATGTTGGTATGAGCTTGGGATGGAAACCAGAGCCGGGGATGGTTCGAGCTGGGGATGGAACACGTGCTGACTTGTTTTAGAGGCATGTTGGTTCGAGCTGGGGATGGAACCCGTGTTGACTGTTGTTTAAGAGGCATGTTGGTTTGAGCTTGGGACGGAACCCGTGCTGAGTGTTGTTTTAGAGGCATGTTGGTTCGAGCTGGGGACGGAACCCGTGCTGACTTGTTTTAGAGGCATGTTGGTTCGAGCTGGGGATGGAACCCGTGCTGACTGTTGTTTTAGAGGCATGTTGGTTCGTGCTGGAGATGGAACCCGTGCTGACTTGTTTTAGAGGCATGTTGGTTCGAGCTGGGGACGGAACCCGTGCTGACTTGTTTTAGAGGCATGTTGGTTCGAGCTGGGAACGGAAACCGTGCTGACTGTTATTTTAGAGGCATGTTGGTTCGAGCTTGGGACGGAACCCGTGCTGAGTGTTGTTTTAGAGGCATGTTGGTTCGAGCTGGGAACGGAAACCGTGCTGACTTGTTTAAGAGGCATGTTGGTTCGAGCTGGGGACGAAACCCGTGCTGACTGTTGTTTTAGAGGCATGTTGGTTCGAGCTGGGGACGGAACCCGTGCTGACTGTAGTTTAAGAGGCATGTTGGTTCGAGCTGGGGACGGAACTAGTGTTGACTTTTGTTTTAGAGGCATGTTGGTTCGAGCTGGGGACGGAACCCGTGCTGACTGTTGTTAAAGAGGCATGTTGCCTCGAGCTTGGGACAGAACCCGCCACCTTTGGCGTAAGCGGGTTCCACTCTTTCCACTATCCACTACAATACACCACCGCCGCCTTGACTAGAACAAGCCAAATCTTAATATCTTACACATAATAGCATAGATACCTGTGGCTAGTAAAATATTGCTCATAATATTGAGCATTTCTGCTACATTCTGACACAGCATTGGCAAAGTAATGAACCAATTTTGCTCTGAAAAGTACGTAACAAAATGTACGACCACGACGAGACTCGAACTCGCAATCTTCTGATTCGAAGTCAGACGCCTTATCCATTAGGCCACGCGGCCAGTATGTTGGTATGTCGTATGTATCAAAACTGATTATTAATGCTCAGATTACGAAGCCTTAGTCTGCATTTATATCAACTGTCTCTGTGGCGCGAGTGGGGAGCGCTTTCTACTATTAACCAACATTTAATCCATATTCTGCTTATTTTCATTGTATATTTAATGGTATATTATTGTCATTGCCATAGTTCTGCAATCAGTGTAAATGGTCAAAGGCAAATGTCTTGCCGAGTTTCTAAATAACTTCAAACTTTTAATTAGTAAGCCCGCCATATTTGTATAAGGTGTGTATATCAATATTTAGCATGTAATACAATATGATTTAGGGACTGAGTTAATTTTTAAATTTTAATAACATTTATGCTAAAGGCGAAGTTGACGATACGCTTACTGATTAGCCTTGAGAAGAGTATTGTTTGGGTAAATAGATAACAATAACAATAAAATAGTGCAGTGCTTCGGTGAAAAACAGCCCGGCTAGCTCAGTCGGTAGAGCACGAGACTCTTAATCTCGGGGTCGTGGGTTCGAGCCCCACGTTGGGCGGTTAATACTTTTTATTTTATAAACTCTTAGTTATGATTACAGTATGTATCCCTACGACCAGATAATATATATGTTAGTAATAAATTATATAATTAGAACAGCTTTTGAAAAATCGTTTTAATAAATAAAATTGGCAGAGTAGTAAGCGACTTGCAAAGATAATTTGTGTCTTGTGACTGGAAGACCGCCTAGCGGATCCCGGAGTTTTGTTTGGGTAAACAAATAAAATTACAATAAAATATTGCAGAATTTCGGTCAAATGACAGCCCGGCTAGCTCAGTCGGTAGAGCACGAGACTCTTAATCTCGGGGTCGTGGGTTCGAGCCCCACGTTGGGCGGTTAATAATTTTTTTCTTAGTTATAGATACACAGATACTATGTCAATAATTCGCCAACGATACCATTCAACCCCTTAAGGTTAACATGGCCCATATTTGTCTAGAAATATGTTATCAACTGTTCAGTGATGAGTTCTAAAATATTGACCATTTAACACATGGGAAGAAAAAATAAATCACTGCAATGTAAAATCATGAAAAAAGAAGAAAAAAGGAAATACATATTTACTACTACCTGTATTCAAGGGAGATAATAGTGTCGTGAGTCCTTCTTTAAACTATTTACATCTACAGAATGTTTTCTACCAATCTAGGTTCGAACTTAATTGGTACTGAGACAGGTCGTCAATCGGACCAAAAATTAAACAAAAAACATATTAAAGCATAATTGTACAAATAACACGAACAGACACTTCACCTTCACAGCTACTTGAGAAATAAAGTTTGATCAAGTTATTTGATAATTTTAAAACAAAATTGATATATGTTTTCAATTAATACTTAATTAACGTTTTATCCATACTTGTTCTTAATTGCTGTGTTGTGAAGTTTGGCGCATGTATAATATTGCTGTAACGGTAAATTGGCGGCGTTGCCTTGCGGATTAGGTGTCTGAGTTGACACTAGTCGTGTATGAGTGTTATATGGCAGACTGTTAGATATTCGCGTTTTGGTTTTTGACATTCTATATGTTTTTTTAAACAATTGAAGAGTTACTTGATAATCGAAAAACGCAACACATATTAAAACTAACTTTCAACATTTTTTAAATAATGATGTACTAAGCAGTATCGCCAGGCACAGAATGTTCATGCGTACTCGAAGTTTGAGATAGTGTTTTGATAATTAATAATATACTTTTGAGTTTAAATATTATTAAAGTATTGATTTGGCTGAGTCTCTGTAAAATGTTTCATAACATTTATATGAGCAAGTTAATTCTTGATTGATGAAAACACCACTTAACGATGTATCCAGGTTAAATGGGGTAAGACGTGAATATATGTAGAGAAGTTGCACGGCCAAACACGGCATGGATACAATGGTAAAGAGAGAAATGACACTACTAGGTAAGTTGTGTGATCCTGATACTGTTGCTTAAACTGAATGCTTGATGATGATGATGATAATTCTTTTTATTGTCCCCACCGGTTTCCCACATGGGCGACGCCTCCAGAAGAGTAATTTTAGATTTTTAGAGGACAGTGCAGTCATACAGAAGACCCTTTGGTAGCGTCACTGGTTCTTTTACATGCCCGGTGTAAAGCACCGATACATTGGACCTCGAGTTTTGTTTAAGTCTCATCCGAAAAACTGATACGTATTTTTAGTTCGAGGAGCGTGGGATCGAACCTGCAACCCCAAGGTTTGCAGTCCAAGGCCTAAACCACTAGACCACTAATCCGCTCTAGTGAATGCTTAGTGACGATACTAAGTATGCTAAAAGCGAAACGACTGCTGTGGTAGAGGATGACTGCTTGACGATGCTAAGTATGCTAAATGCAAAACGACTGCTGCGGTAGAGGATGACTGCTTGACGATACTAAGTATGTAAGTATGGTAAATGCGAAACGACTGCTGCGGTAGAGGATGACTGCTTGACGATGCTAAGTATGCTAAATGCGAAACGACTGCTGCGGTAGAGGATGACTGCTTGACGATGCTAAGTATGCTAAATGCGAAACGACTGCTGCGGTAGAGGATGACTGCTTGACGATACTAATTATGCTAAATGCGAAACGACTACTGCGGTAGAGGATGACTGCTTGACGATACTAAGTATGTAAGTATGGTAAATGCGAAACGACTGCTGCGGTAGAGGATGACTGCGTGACGATGCTAAGTATGCTAAATGCGAAACGACTGCTGCTGTAGAGGATGACTGCTTGACGATGCTAAGTATGCTAAATGCGAAACGACTGCTGTGGTAGAGGATGACTGCGTGACGATCCTAAGTATGCTAAATGCGAAACGACTGCTGCGGTAGAGGATGACTGCTTGGCGATGCTAAGTATGCTAAATGCGAAACGACTGCTGCTGTAGAGGATGACTGCTTGACGATCCTAAGTATGCTAAATGTGAAACGACTGCTGCGGTAGAGGATGACTGCTTGACGATGCTAAGTATGCTAAATGCGAAACGACTGCTGCGGTAGAGGATGACTGCTTGACGATACTAAGTATGCTAAATGCGAAACGACTACTGTGGTAGAGGATGACTGCTTGACGATGCTTAGTTTGCTAAATGCGAAACGACTGCTGTGGTAGAGGATGACTGCTTGGCGATGCTAAGTGATTAAATACGGCAGAGAATTTGCAGTTGCTACGTGATTAAATGCGATATCGAATTTGCAGTAAAGAGTGATTCCTCAATAAATCTTCTTGGCGATAACAACTTTACTACTTCGGTAAAGGTTAAATGCTTTATGATGCAATAGATAAACGGCGACAATTATTATGCAGCCCAAATATGATGCTTGATAAAAATCTACTATGTTAAATGCGACATGGATAGTGTGGTAAAGAGCGGATGTTTAACTATGGCAAGGACAGTATGACATGGACTCAGCGACAAAGAATGACTATTTTTAAATGAAGCTATTGGGTTAACTGCGACAGGGAAACTGTAATTAAGAGTGATGTTATGTAACGCTATCAGGCTATTGCAACACGATTGCTATGGCAACAACTTTTTACATAACGATGTAACTAGGTTAACATGTGACACGGATTCTGCGGAAAAGGATTAATGTTTTAAGAAGCTACTAGGTTAAATGCGATACAAATATTATGATAAATAGTGAATTCTTAACACAGCCATTACGGTAAGGAAGGAATTCTTACTAGAGCAACGACGACGAAAATTGATAGATTATAGAAACATGACAACTGCAACACGACGTTATTAGTGTAAACGCGACACGGAGTTTGTGGTAAAGATCGAATACTTATTAACGTTATTTGTATTGCGGTGAAGACAGTATGTTTGAAGATATTCACAGGTTAAATGTGAAAATGCTGCAGCGGTGAAGAATAAATGATTAGCGACACTACGTTAAAAATGATCATATTACGGCATTATTTCATTACAAATAAATATTACGAGTAAAGAGTGAATGCTTTGTGGTGTTACCAGATTGAAATTACAAGGGATTTTTGGTTAAAATAAATGCTTTAGTGGTGCAACTTGGTTATATTCTTGTTCTTGCAATTAGTATTTTTACTAATAGTTGTTTAATTTCATGCATTTTCATACATTAAAATAAAAAAAGCATTTCAAAGATCACGTATTGTGCGGTTAAAGTGATGCCACTAGGCTAAATGCGACAGAACACTGCGTAAAGAGCTAAATGCTAAGTGACGTTACTATGCTAAATGCGACACGAATCTTGCGTAAAGATCAAAATACTAAATGATGCCACTAGGCTAAATGAGACGAATACTGCGGTAAAGAGCAAAATCCTAAGTGATGACACTAAGCTAAATGGCACATGAATACTGTGGTAAAGAGCAAAATGCTAAGTGACGCCTCTAAGCTAAATGTGACAGAACACTGTGGAAAAAGAGCAAACTGCTAAGTAATGCTACTAGCCTAAATACGACAAGAATACTGCGTAAAGAGCAAAGTGCTAAGTGATGCCACTAGGCTAAATGCGACAGAACACGGCGGTAAATAGCAAAATGCTAAGTGACGCGTCTAAGCTAAATGTGAAAGAACACTGTGGTAAAGAGCAAAGTGCTAAGTGATGCTACTAGGCTTAATACGACAAGAATACTGCGTAAAAAGCAAAGTGCTTAGTGATGCTACTAGGCTAAATACGACAAGAATACTGCGTAAAGAGCAAAGTGCTAAGTGATGCCACTAGGCTAAATGCGACACGAATATTGCGTAAAGAGCAAAATGCAAAGTGATGACACTAGGCTAAATGCGACAGAACACGGCGGTAAATAGCAAAAAGCTAAGTGACGCAACTAAGCCAAATGTGACAGAACGCTGTGGTAAATAGAAAAATGCTAAGTGATGCTACTAGGCTAAATGAGACAGAATACTGCGGTAAACAGCAAAATGCTTAAATGCTACACGGATATTGTGATAATGAGCGAATACATACTTACACTACTAGGTTAAATGTGACACGAATATTGTGGTTATAAGTGAATACCTTCTTACGCTACTAGATTAAATGTGACACGAGTTTTGTGATAATGAGCGAATACCTATTTACACTACTCAGTTAAATGTGACATGAATTTGTGATAAAGTATGCACACGTGTGGTGTAGAGAGCGAATATAAACAAATCCTGTGATACAAATATAAACAAAACCAGAGGTACATATAAATAACAACTGGAGATATAGATTTAAACAAAACCGGATATACAGATATAAACAAAACCAAAAATACAAATATAATCAAAATCTGAGGTACAAATATAAACAAACCCAGAGATACAAATATAAACTATACCGGATATACAAACATAAACAATACCGGATATACAAATATAAACAAAACCGGAGATACAAATATAAACAAAACCATAGATAAAAATTTAAACAAAATCAGATATATAGATATCAACAAAACCGGAGATGTAAATATAAACCAAACCGGAGATACATACAGATATAAAAAAACGGAGATACAAATATAAACAAAACCGTAAATACAGATATAAACAAAACCGTAGATACAAATATAAACAAAATTGGATTTACATTTATAAACAAAACCGGAGATACAGATATTAACAAAACCTGAGGTATAAATATAAACAAACCCCGATATACTAATATAAACAAACCCGGAGATAAGAATATAAACAAAACCGGATATACAAATATAAACAAAACCGAAGGTACAATATAAACAAAACTGGAGAGATAGATATATAGACAAAACCGAATATACAGATATAAAAAAATCCTGAGATACAAAAATAAACAAAACCTGGGGTACAAATATAAACATTACCTGAGGTACAAATATAACCAAACCTAGAGTTACACATATAAACAAAACCCTATATACAAATATAAACAAAACAGGAGATACAATTTTACACAAAACCGTAGATACATATATAAACAAAAACAGTGATACATATATCAACAAAATGGTAGATGTAAATATAAACAAACCCAGAGGCACGAATAAAAACAAAACTTGAGGTACAAATATAAAGGGGCTAGTGAGTGTTGTATTTATGTAGGATTGTGTAAAACAGACTAAATATCGCTGTCCTAATTAGTTGTTATCAGTTCACTAAAGTATTGTCGAAAGCGGCATTTAATCCCGCAAAATGCAATACAATTGTCTTTTATTACACAAAGATGGCATTTATTCTGGTACGTTTAGACATAACATGACATTTTATTTCAAAGAGTTTAATGCATTCTCGACTCAATGAAAAATATGTTTCGCGTGCAAACTTGTTTATCACATCGCTATTACATTTATCACGTATATCTATATTTCATTAAGAAGTGCGGATTGCTAAATATCAGGTGTTATTTTTAGATATAAATATGATATGATGTTAAGAATGGAATTCAAATCCAATTTCTCAGCATTTTTAATTTTCTCTCTGACATTTACAAACAAGAGAGAGTAGAACGTTGGTTTGGTGAATTAAAATTTGACGAACTTTTCAATAGATCGCCATTACATTTTACACAGTCGTTTATTTCAATTACACGGCAGCCACAACGCAAAATTAGATCAAAATTAACACGACCGAGTTGATATTTTTCAATCATGTACAGTGTACTAACGATGGAAACAGGAACAAAATAGTTAAATACAATGTTGTCTGAGTAGTCTTTATCACCTGCGACATCTTAAATACCGATTATTCTTTATCACCTGTAACATCTTGAATACCGATTATTCTTTATCACCTTCGACATATTGAATACCGAGTATTTTCTATCATCTGCAATATTTTGAATATTGAGTATTCTTTACTACTTACGACATATTGGATACCAAATATTTTCTATCACCTGCGACATATTGAATACTGAGTAATCTCTATTACCTGCCACATATTGAATACTGAGTATTCTTTATTACTTGTGACATATTGAATACCGAGTATTCTCTATCACCTGCGACATATTGAATACTGAGTATTCACTATTACCTGAGAGATATTGAATACTGAGTATTCTTTAATACCGAGTATTCTTTATCACCTTCGACATATTGAATACCGAGTATTCTTTATCAACTGCGACATATTTAATACCGAGTAGTTTTTATCACCTGCGATATATTGAATACCAAATAGTCTTATAACCTGCGACATATTGAATACCGAGTATTCTCTATCACCCGCGATATATATTGAATACTGAGTAGTCTTTATCACCTGCGACATATGGAATACCGAGTAGTCTTTTTCACCTGCAACATATTGAATACCGAGTATTCTCTATCACCTGCGATATATTGAATACCGAGTAGTCTTTATTACCTGCGACATATGGAATAACGAGTATTCTCTATCACCTGCGACATATTGAATACCGAGTAGTCTTTATCACCTGCGACATATTTATTACCGAGTATTCTCTATCACCTGCGATATATTAAATACCGAATAGTCTTACTCACCTGCGACATATTGAATACCGGGTATTCTTTTTCAACTACAACATATGTAATGCCGAGTATTCTTTATTACATGCGACATAATGATTACTGGGTATTATTTATCACCTGCGAAATACTGAGTACTTAGTAGTCTTTATCACATGCCAAATATTAAATATCGAGTATTATTTTTCGCCTGTGACATACTGAATACCGATGATATTTATAACCTGCAACATATTGAATACCGACTATTTATTATCACCTGTGACATATTGAAAACTGAATATTCTTTATCTCCTGCGACATATTGAATACTGAGTCCTCTTTATCACCCGTGATATAAGTAATACATAATATTTATTATAACCCGTGACATATTGAATACCGATTATTCTTTATCACCTGCGACATATTGAATATCGAGTATTCTTTATCACCTGCGACATATTGAATACTTTGTATTCTTTATGACCTGTGACATATTGATTACTGAGTATTCTTTATAGCCTGCGACATATTGAATACCGAGTAGTCTTTTTATCCTGCGACATATTGAATACCGAGTAGTCCTGATCACCTGCGACATATTTAATACCGAGTATTCTTTATCACCTGCGACATATTGAATACCAAGTATTCGTTATCATCTGCGACATATTGAATTCCAAGAATTTTTTATCACCTGCAATATATTAAATACCGAGCAGTCTTTATCACCTGCGACATGTTGAATACATAATATTATTCATCACCTGCGACATATTGAATACCGAGTAGTGTTTATCACCTGCGACATATTGAATACTGAGTAGTCTATCACCTGCGACATATTGAATACCGAGTATTATTTATCACCTGCGACATATTGAATACAGAATATTATTTATCACTTGCGACATATTGAAAACCGAGTATTCTTTACCACATGGAATTATTGAATACTGAGTCTTCTTTATCACCTGTGATTTATTGAATACAGAATATTACTTATCACCTGTGACATATTGAATACCGAGTATTCTTTATCACCTGCGACATATTGAATACCGAGTATTCTTTAACACCTGTTACATATTGAATATTGAGTATTCTTTATCATCTGCGTCATATTGAATACCGAGTATTCGTTATCACCTGCGACATATTTAATACCGAGTATTGTTTATCACATGCGCCATATTTACTACTGAGTATTCTTTATCACCTGCGACATATTGAATACAGAATATTATTCATCACCTGTGACATATTGAATACCGAGTATTGTATATCACATGCAACATATTTAATACCGAGAAGTCTTTATTACCTGCGACATATTGATTACCGAGTATTTTTTATCACATGCAACATATTTAATACCGAGAAGTCTTTATTAACTGCGACATATTGAATACAGATTATTCTTTATCATCTGAGACATATTGAATACCGAGTATTTTTATCACCTGAGACATATTGAATGCCGAGTATTCTTTATCACCTGCGATATATTGAATACTGAGTATTCTTATTATCACTTGTGACATATTGAATACAGAATATTATTTATCACCTGCGACTTATTGAATACTGAGTAGTCCTTATTAACTGCGTCATATTGAATACCGAGTATTTTTTATCACCTGCGACATATTGAATACTGAGTATTCTTTATCACCTGCGACATATTGAATACAGAATATTATTTATCACCTGCGACACATTAAATACTGTGTATTCTTTATCATCTGAGACATATTGAATACTGAGTCTTCTTTATCACCTGCGACAAATTGAATACCGAGTATTCTTTATCACCTGCGACATATTGAATACCGAGTATTCTTTATCACCAGCGACATATTGAACATCGAGTATTCTTTATCACCTGCGACAAATTGAATACCGAGTATTCTTTATCACCTGCGACATATTGAATACCGAGTATTCGTTATCATCTGCGACATATTAAATACCGAGTATTTTTTATCATTTGTGACATATTGAATACCGAGTATTCTTAATCACCTGCGACATATTTAATACCGAGTATTCTTTATCACCTGCGATATATTGAATACCGAGTATTTTTTATCACCTGCGACATATTGAATACCGAGTATTCTTTATCACCTGCGATATATTGAATACTGAGTATTCTTATTATCACTTGTGACATATTGAATACAGAATATTTTTTATCACCTGCGACATATTTAATACCGAGTATTCTTTATCACCTGCGACATATTGAATACCGAGTATTTTTTATCATTTGCGACATATTGAATACTGAGTGTTCTTAATCACCTGCGACATATTGAATACAGAATATCATTATCACCTGCAAATATTGAATACCGAGTATTCTTAATCACCTGCGACATATTGAATACCGAGTAGTTTTTATCACCTGCGACATATTGCATACTGAGTATTCTTTATCACATGCGACATATTGAAAACTGAGTATTTTTTATCACCTGCGACATATTGAATACCGAGTTGTCCTTATAAACTGCGAAATATTGATTACTGGCTATTCTTCATTACCTGCGACATTCCTTATCACCTGTGACATATTAAATACTGAGTATTATTTATCACCTGCGACACTTTGATTACTGTGTATTCTTTATCATCTGTGAGTACTTTATATTCGGCGTCACCGTGAATACTAATAATGGTTATGATTATTATAAGGATACGGATAATAATGATAATGATGACAATGATGACAATGATAATGATAAGAGTAAATAATCTGATAATGATGATGATGATGATGATGATGATGATGATGATGATGATGATGATGATGATAATGATGATGATGATGATGATGATGATGATGATGATGATGATGATGATGATGATGATGATGATGATGATGATGATGATAATGACAATGGTAATGATAAGAATAAGAATAAGGATTAGGATGATGATGATAATGATAATGATGATATGTAACAGTTGTTCGAACACATATTTTTATACATTCTCCCCTCATTTATTTAGCAGTTTGAAGACGTTTAGCGGTCAAAGTTTCGTCTTTCGATGTTAAAGTCCGCAGTTCTTCAATGTTTGTGGCTAGGAAAGTTACGGTTAGTGTTGTTTTAGTGTTGGCGTCATATTGAATATCGAAAAATGAAACACGAATATCTAACTAGCTGCAGTTTGCCCTCTTTTTGTTTATCTTCTATACGGTAACTCTCGTCTTGTAATGCAGGGGAGATAACTGTAAATAATTGTAGGATGTTAAAACTACCGAGATATTATTTTAAGTTAAAGTAATCATTTTAAAACTAACAATAAAACAGGCCGCTATATGGTTTTCTGTTACAAACTGCCAGGCATCAAACCTCGTATACAAATGTATATAGAAGTTATTAAGTAATAAGATTTCCACTATAATGTGCAGATGTGTTTTTGAATCAGATTTACACATCGTTTATATTTTCAGAATGATTTCATCAGCTAGCACCAGAATTATAGATCTCACGGTGGCGTAGTTATTGTTTAATTCATAACTTGTCTGTGTTTATAAGAGGCCCACACAAAAGAGAACACCTCGTGAAGTATAGAGAGTTCAATGTCTTATTGTTCCACCGCAAAATGTGTTTATATGATTGTATACCGAGGCAACACTGCTAAATGTATCAAACCTTCTTAATACTGCTAAATGTGTTAAACATGCACGAACTACAATGTAGTCTTATGAATGTTTGACATATTTAGCAGTGTGGTTTTAGACTTTTGACGTATCTCGCAGTGTTGCCTAAGAAAGTATGATAAAGGGAATAGCTTATAGGGAATGATTGCTATTTTGAAAGTTGTTTCCTTAGAATATATTTTAATATATTTAATAGTGTTGCCTATGGATAGTTCATGCATTTATAAGTGTTAACTTAGAATATTTAATGAAAGAATCAGTTTTTCGTCAAAACACCGGATGCATTTAGCAGTTTTGACTATGAATGTTTGATACATTTGACAGTGTTACACTGGGCTATAAAACTATGGTACATGACATTTAAACAGTGTTGTCTATGAAAACTTGATGCACAACTTGGCGCAATAACGTTTGATGCATATAGCAGTGTTGCGCAACAACGTTTGATGCCTTTAGCAATGTTGCGCAATAACGTTTGATGCATTACGCAGTGTCGCGCAATAGCGTTTGATGCATTGAATGGTGTTGCACAAAAATGTTTGATGCATTTAGCAGTGTTGCAAAATAGCGTTTGATACGTATAGCAGTGTTGCGCAATAGCGTTTGATGCATAAAGCAGTGTTGCGTTATAGCGTTTGATGCCTTTAACAGTGTTGCGCAATAGCGTTTGGTGCATTTAGCAGAGTTGCGCAATAACGTTTGATGCATATAGCAGTGTTGCGCAATAGCGTTTGAGGCATATAGTAGTGTTGTACAAAAGCGTTTGATGCATATAGCAGTGTTGCGCAATAGCGTTTGATGCATATAACAGTGATGCGCAATAGCGTTTGAGGCATATAGTAGTGTTGTACAAAAGCGTTTGATGCATATAGCAGTGTTGCGCAATAGCGTTTGATGCATATAACAGTGTTGCGCAATAGCGTTTGAGGCATATAGCAGTGTTGTACAAAAGCGTTTGATGCATTTAGCATTGATGCACAATAGCGTTTGAGGCATATAGTAGTGTTGCGCAATAACGTTTGATGCCTTTGGCAGTGTTGCGCAATAGCGTTTGATACATTTAGCAGTGTTGCGCAATAACGTTTGATGCCCTTAGCAGTGTTGCGTTATAGCGTTTGATGCATTTAGTAGTCTTGTGCAACAGCGCTTGATGCATTGAGTTGTGATGCACAATAGCGTTTGGTGCATTTAGCAGTGTTGTGCAATAACGTTTGATGTCTTTAGCAGCGTTGTACAATAACGTTTGATGCCTTAAGCAGTGTTGCACAATAGCTTTTAATTCATTTAGCATAGTTGCGCAATAAAGTTTGATGCATTTAGCAGTGTTGCACAATAGCGTTTGATGCATTGAGTTGTGTTGCACAATAGCGTTTGATGCATTTAGCAGTGTTGTGCAATAGCGTTTGATGCATTGAGTTTTGTTACACAATAGCGTTTGATGCATTTAGCAGTGTTATGCAATAGCGTTTGGTGCATTTAGTAGTGTTGCACAATAGCGTTTAATTCATTTAGCATTGTTGTGCAATTACGTTGGATGCATTTAGCAGTGTAACGCAATAGCGTTTGATGCATTTAGCAGTGTTTCCCAATAGCGTTTGATGCATATAGCAGTGTTGTACAACAGCGTTTGATGCATACAGCGGTGTTGCGCAATAACGTTTGATGCATTTAGCAGTGTTGCGCAATAGCGTTTGATGCATATAGCAGTGTTGTATAAAAGCGTTTGATTCATATAGCAGTGTTGTACAATAGCGTTTGATGTATACAGCAGTGTTGCGCAATAACGTTTGATGCATATAGCAGTGTTGTGCAATAGTATTTAATGTATATAGCAGAGTTGTGCAATAACGTTTGATGCATTTAGCAGAGTTGCGCAATAGCGTTTGATGCATTTAGCAGAGCTGTGCAATAGCGTTTGATGCATTTAGCAGTGTTGCGCAATAGTGTTTGATGCATATAGCAGTGTTGCGCAATAACGTTTGATGCATTTAGCAGAGTTGCGCAATAGCGTTTGATGCATTTAGCAGAGTTGCGTAAGTACGGTTGATACATTTAACAGTGTCACAAAGGAATGATGAATATGTTTAACAGTGTTGCCTAGGAATATTTTGTACGTATTGCCGTGTTACCTAAACTGTGCTATGCATTTAGTAGTTTTGCCCCAGACTGTTTGATACATTTAGTATTGCTGCCAAAGTATGTTTGACACATTTTGCATTGTTGCCAAAGTATATTTGATGTATTTAGCATTGTTGCAAAATGTTTTATGCATTTAGAATTGTTGCCAAAATGATTAATGCATTTAGCATTGTTGCCAAAGTATGTTTGATGCATTTCGCAGTATTGTCAAAGTATGTTTGCTGCATTAAGCATAGTTGCCAAAATGTTTGATGCATTAAGTATTATTGCCAAAGTATATTTGACGCATTTCGCATTGTTGCCAAAACATTTGATGCATTTAGCAAGGTTGTCAAAACGTTAGATGAATTAAGCATGATTGCCAAAGTATGTTTGATGTATTTCTCATTGTTGCCAAAATGTTTGATGCATTTAGCAAGGTTGTCAAAACGTTTGATGAATTAAGCATGATTGCCAAAGTATGTTTGATGTATTTATCATTGTTGCCAAAGTATGTTTGAAGCATTAAACATTTTTGCCAAAATGTTTGATGCATTTAGAATTATTGCCAAAGTATATTTGACGTATTTCAAATTGTTGTCAAAACAATTTATACATTTAGCATAGTTGCCAAAGTATGTTTGATGCATTAAGCATTATTGCCAAAATGTTTGATGCATTTAGCATTATTGCCAAAGTATGTTAAACGCATTTTGCATTGTTTCCAAAATATGTTTGAAGCATTTCGCATTGTTGTCAGAGTATGTTTGATGCATTAAGCATTATTGCCAAAATGTTTGATGCATTTAGCATTATTGCCAAAGTATGTTAAACGCCTTTTGCATTGTTTCCAAAATATGTTTGAAGCATTTCGCATTGTTGTCAGAGTATGTTTGATGCATTAAGCATTGTTGGTCAAAATGTTTGATGCATTTTGCATAGTTTTCAAAGTACGTTAGATGCATTTTGCATTGTTTCCAAAGTATGTTTGATGCATTTAGCATTGTTGTCAAAATGTTTGATGCATTTAGCATAATTGCCGAAGTATGTTTGATAACTAAGCATTTTTTGCCAACAAATTTGATATATATAGTATTGTTGTCAAGTATATTTGATGCATTTAGCATTGTTGTCAAAGAAGGTTTGATGCATTTAGAATTGTTGTCAAGTAAATTTGATACATTTAGCATTGTTGCCACAGCATGTTTGATGCATTTAGCGTTGTTGCTAAAGTACGTTTGACGCATTTAACATTATTGCCAAAGTATGTTTGATGCTTTTAGTTTTGTTACCAAAGTATGTTTGGTGCATTTAACATTGTTGTCAAATTTTGTTTGATGCATTTAGCATTGTTGTCAAGTGTATTTGATGCATTTCTTTAAAATATTTGCCAAAGTATGTTCGATGTTTTGAGAATTGTTGCCAAAGTATATTTAACGCATTAAGCATTGTTGTCAAATCATTTGATACATTTAGCATTGTTGTCAAGTTTATTGGATGCATTTAGCATTGCTGCCAAAGTGTGTTTGATTCATTAAGCATTGTTGTCACTTATTTGTGATGCATTTAGCATTGTTACCAAAGTGTGTTTGTTGCATATATCTAAAATTGTTGCCAAAGTATGGTTGATGTATTTAGAATGGTTGCTTAAGTATATATGACGCATTGAGCATTGTTGCCAAAACATTTTATGTATTTAGCATTGTTGTCAAGTATATTTGATGCATTTAGCATTGTTACCAAAGAATGTTTGATACATACATTTAGCGTTGTTGCCAAAGAATGTTTGATGCATTTAACATTGTTGCCAAAGTATGTTTGATGAATTTAGCATTGTTGTCAAAGTATAGTAGATGCATTTTGCATTGTTTCCAAAGTATGTTTGATACATTTTGCATTGTTGTCAAAGTGTGTTTGATGCATTTAGCATTGTTGTCAAAATGTTTGATGCATTTTGCATTGTTGCCAAAGTATGTTTGATGTATTTAGAATTGTTGTCAAGTACATTTGATTCATTAAGCATTGTTGCCAAAACATGTTAAATGCATTTAACGTTGTTGCCAGAGCATGTTTGATGCATTTAACATTGTTGCCAAAGTATGTTTGATGCGTTAAGCATTGTTGTCAATTATATTTGATGCATTTAGCATTATTGACAAAGTGTATTTGATGTATTTAGCATTGCTACCAAAGTATGTTTGATGCATTTCTTTAAAAAAATTGCCAAAGTATGTTTGATGCATTTATTTAAAATTATTGCCAAAGTATATATGACGCATTAAGCATTGTTGCCAAAACATTTTATGTATTTAACATTGTTGTCAAGTATATTTGATGTATTTAGCATTGTTACCAAAGTATGTTTAATGCATTTAGCGTTGTTGCCAAAGTATGTTTGATGAATTTAGCATTGTTGTCGAAGTATGTTTGATGAATTTATCATTGTTGTCAAGTATATTTGATGCATTAAGCATTGTTGTCAATTATATTTGATGCATTTAGCACTGTTGCCAAAGTGTATTTGATGCATTAACGTTGTTACCAAAGTATGTTTGATGCATTTCTTTGAAATATCTGCCAAAGTATGTTTGATGCATTTATTTAGAATTGTTGCCAAAAGTTTATTTGATGCATACACCTAGTTTATGACACAGGAAGGTATGTTTTATTCATTTAACAGTTACCAATACATCTTTCGTATACTGAGTAAATCTGACCTAGTAAAATTTGGTACATAATGATATTGGCTAGGCCAGTAAGAACTGGTTCCTAGAAATATCCAACCAAAAGTAGTTTTCCTAAGAATGTGGATACATTTCGAATGTTTATTACATAAGCGTTGCCTTTGAAGATTTGGTAGGGCGAGTAGTTTTGCCTTGTACTTTGTTAATCAAATAAGTAGTAGTGCTTGAACACGTTTCATATCTTTAGTAGTGTTGCCAAAGAATTACGACGTTATTATTAGTATTGGATTTATGTTAAAAATATTCGGTTATGATATAACCTAGACATTCTAGTATAACTGCCTATAAATATTTTGCTAGCTCGGCTAGCCATGGATACTAGTAACATTGCCTAATAATGTTCGGTATATTTGGTAGCTCGGCTAGGCATGAATACAAGTAGTATTGCATATCAATGTTTGATATATTTTGTAGCTCGGCTAAGCATGAATATAAGTAACATTGCCTTTCAATGTTTGGTATATTTGGTAGCTCGGCTAGGCCTGAATAATACTAACATTGCCTATCAATGGTTGGTATATTTGGTAGCTCAGAGAGGCATGAATGGTAGTAAAATTGCCTATCAATGTTTGGTATATTTGGTAGCTCGGCTAGGCATGATGCTAGTAACATTGCCTATCAATTTTTGGTATATTTGGTATTTCGGCTAGACCTGAATAATACTAACATTGCCTATCAATGTTTGATATATTTGGTAGCTCGGCTAGGCATGAATACTAGTAGCATTACCTATCAATGTTTGATATATTTGGTAACTCGGTTAGGCATGAATACAACTAACATTGCCTTTCAATATATGGTATATTTGGTAGCTCGGCTAGGCATGAATAATACTAACATTGCCTATCAATATTTGGTATATTTGGTAGCTCGGCTACGCATTAATACTAGTAGCATTGCCTATCAATGTTTTATATATTTGGTAGCTCGGCTACGCATGAATAGCAGTAACATTGCCTATCAATGTTTGGTATATTTGGTAGCTCGGCTAGGCATGAATACTATAATATTGCCTTTCAATGTTTGGTATATTTTGTAGCTCGGCTAGGCCTGAATACTACTAACATTGCATTTCAATGTCATATCTATTTGGTAACTAGGCTAGGCCTGAATACAACTTACAGTGCCTATCAATATTTGGTATATTTGGTAGCTTGGCTAGGGATGAATACTAGTAGCATTGCCTATCAATGTTTGGTATATTTGGTAGCTCGGCTAAGCATGAATACCAGTGACTATCAATATTTGGTATATTTGGTAGCTCGGCTAGGCATGAATACTAGTAACATTGCTTATCAATGTTTGGTATATTTGGTAGCTCGTCTAGGCCAGAATACTAGTAACATTGCATATCATCAATGTTTGGTTTATTTGGTAGCTCGACTAGGCATGAATACAAGTAACATTGCCTTTCAATGTTTGGTATATTTGGTAGCTCGGCTAGGCATGGATACTACTAACATTGCCTATCAATGTTTGGTATATCTGGTAGTTCCGCTAGGCATGAATACTAGTAACATTGCTTATCAATGTTTGGTATATTTGGTAGCTCGGCTAGGTATGAATACAAGTAACATTGCTTATCAATGTTTGGTATATTTGGTAGCTCGACTAGGCATGCATACTAGTAACATAGCCAATCAATGTTTGGTATATCTGGTAGTTCCGCTAGGCATGAATACTAGTAACATTGCTTATCAATGTTTGGTATATTTGGCAGCTCGACTAGGCAAGAATACTAGTAACATTGCCTTTCAAAGTTTGGTAAATTTGGTAGCTCGGCTAGGCATGGATACTAGTAACACTGCCTATCAATATTTGGTATACTTGGTAACTCGGCTAGGCATGAATACTAGTAGCATTGCCTATTAATGATTATTATATTTGGTAGCTCATTGTTCGATATGTGTAGTAGTGTTGCCAAGCAATGTTTTGCACATTTAGTGATGTTGCCTAGCAATGTTTGGCACGTTGAGTAGTGTTGCATTAAAATGTTTGCCATATTGACAGCGATGTAAGGGGGACACCTGGTTTATTAAAATGTGATGTCAGGAAATGCTTAGTGCACAAAGCAGTGATGTAAGGAATGTTTGTTTGATCATATGGTGATGTAAGGGAGTGTTTAGTACACAAAGTAGTGATGTTTGGAATGTTTATTTGAGTAAATAGTGATGTAAGGGAATGTTTAGTACATTAAAAGTGTTGTAAGGAGATGTTTAGTACATTGAATAATAATGTAAGGTATAGTTTAGTACATAAGGTGTTGACGTAAATTAATAGTAAGTGCATTAAATAGTAATATAGAGAATGTTTGGTACATTAAGTTGTGATGTAAGGAACTGTTTGGTACATTAAGTAGTGGTATAAGGGAATGTTTGGCACATTATGTAGTGACGTAATGTAATGTTAAATAATGGTGTAAATGAATGTTAAGTGCATTAGATTTTGAATTCTTAGTACATTGAGAAGGTATGTAGTTGAATGTTTAGTATATTGAGTAGAGATGTAAGGTGATGTTAGATACATTTAATAGTGGTATAAGGGAATGTTTTGTGCATTCATTGTTAGTACATTGAGTAGTGATGTAGTGAATGTTTGGTACATTGCGTAGTGATGTAGTAAATGTTTAGTATATTGAGCAGTGATGTAACGGATTGTTTGATACATCAAGATGTTTGCAAGAAAATGTTTTGTCCATTAAGTAGTGATGTGTACATTCATAGATGGAGAAATGGAATGTTTAATACATTAAATATTAATGTAAGGCAATGTTTACTACTTTAGTAAGTAGTGATGTAAGGGAGTATTCAGTATATTAAGTAGCAGTGATGTAAGGGAATGTCTAGTACATTAGATAGTGATATAAGATAGTGCTTGGTATATCAATTAGTAATGTAAGGGGACATTTAGAACATTAAGTAGTTATGTAAGGGAATGTTTATTACATTTAGTCGTGATGCAAGGTAATGTTTAGTGCAGTAAGTAGTGATGTAAGGGAAGATTTGGTACATAAGCTAGTGATGTAAAGGAATGTTTGGTACATTCAGTAGTGATGAAAGGGAATATTTAGTACATTAAGGAGTGATGTATTGGAATATTTAGTATAGTAGGTAGTAAGGGAATGTTTAGTTCATTAGATAGTGATGTAAGGGAATGTTTAATATATAAGGTAGTGATGCAAGGGAATATCTAGTCCATTACGTAGTGAGTTAAGGGAGTGTTTGGTACATTAGGTAGTAATTTAAGGGAATGTTTGGTACATTAAATAGTGATTCTAGAGATTGTTTATACATTAAGTAGTGATGTAAAGGAATATTTAGTAAAGTAGGTGGTAATGTAAGGGAATGTTTAGTACATTATGTAGTGATGTAATGTAATGTTTAATACATTAATTACGGATGTAAGTACATATTTAGTATATTAAGTAGTAATGTAACCGAATGTTTAGTATAATAAGTAGTGATTTAAGTGAATGTTTATTACATTTAGTAGCGATGAAAGGAAATATTAAGTACATTTAATAAGTGATGTAAGGAAATGTTTAGTACATTAAATTGTGAATAATATAATGTTTAATGCAATAAGTTGTGTGTAAAGAGATGTGTAATACATTTATTAGGGATGTAATTGAACATTTAGTATATTAAGTAGGAATGTAACCGAATGTTAAGTAGTGAAGTAATGTTTAGTTTATTTAGTTGTGGTGTAAGAGAATGTTTAGTACATTAAGTAGTGATGTCAGGGAATGTTTCGTACAGTAAGTAGTAATTGAAGAGAATGTAAGTACATTAAGTATTGATGTAAGGGAATGTTTGGTACATAGAGTAGTGATGTAAGGGAATGTTAAGTACATTTAATAGTGATGTTAGGGATGTTTAGTACAGTAAGTAGTGATGTAAGGTAATATTTATTTCATTAGGTGGTTATGTAAGGGAATGTTTAGTACCTTAAGTAGTGATGTAAGGTAATATTTATTTCATTAAGTGGTTATGTAAGGGAATGTTTAGTACCTATAGTAGTGATGTAAGGTAATATTTATTTCATTAGGTGGTTATGTAAGGGAGTGTTTAGTACCTTAAGTAGTGATGTAAGGTAATATTTATTTCATTAGGTGGTTATGTAAGGGAATGTCTAGTACATTAAGTAGTGATGTTAGGTAATATTTATTTCATTAGGTGGTAATGTAAGGGAGTGTGTAGTACATTAAGTAGTGATGTAAGGTAATATTTATTTCATTAGGTGGTTATGTAAGGGAATGTCTCGTACATTAAGTAGTGATGTAAGGTAATATTTATTTCATTAGGTGGTTATGTAAGGGAATGTTTAGTACATTAAGTATTGATGTAAGGTAATATTTATTTCATTAGGTGGTTATGTAAGGGAATGTTTAGTACATTAAGTAGTGATGTAAGGTAATATTTATTTCATTAGGTGGTTATGTAAGGGAATGTTTAGTACATTAAGTAGTGATGTAAGGTAATATTTATTTCATTAGGTGGTTATGTAAGGGAATGTGTAGTACATTAAGTAGTGATGTAAGGTAATATTTATTTCATTAGGTGGTTATGTAAGGGAATGTGTAGTACATTAAGTAGTGATGTAAGGTAATATTTATTTCATTAGGTGGTTATGTAAGGGAATGTCTAGTACATTAAGTAGTGATGTAAGGTAATATTTATTTCATTAGGTGGTAATGTAAGGGAGTGTTTAGTACATTAAGAAGTGATGTAAGGTAATATTTATTTCATTAGGTGGTTATGTAAGGGAATGTCTAGTATCTTGCATTATATAGTCATGTATGGGAATATAAAGTGCATTATGTAGTCGTGTATGGAAGTTTTAGAACACTGAATAGTTGTGAGGAGAGTGTGTTATATAATGTATAATGTTTCCAATGACAAATGTGCGGTACACAGACAACAGTAACTTTGGAATGTATGTTATATAATGACTAATGTTTCCAATGACAACTATGTGGTACACAGACAACTGTAACTTTTGAATGTATGTTATATAATGATTAATAATTCCAATGACAACTATGTGGTACATAGACAACTGTAACTTTGGAATGTGTGTTATGTAATGACTATAATGTTTCCAATGACAACTGTGTGGTACACAGACAACAGTAACTTTGGAATGTATGTTATATAATGACTAATGTTTCCAATGACAACTATGTGGTACACAGGCAACTGTAACTTTTGAATGGATGTTATATAATGACTAATAATTCCAATGACAACTATGTGGTACACAGACAACTGTAACTTTTGAATGTATGTTATATAATGACTATAATGTTTCCAATGACAACTATGTGGTACACAGCCAACTGTAACTTTGGAGTGTGTGTTGTTATATATTGACTAATGTTTCCAGTGACAACTGTGTGGTACACAGCCAACTGTAAATTAGGAATGTGTGTTGTTATATATTGACTAATGTTTCCAGTGACAACTATGTGGTACACAGCCAACTGTAAATTAGGAATGTGTGTTGTTATATATCGACTAATGTTTCCAGTGACAACTGTGTGGTACACAGCCAATTGTAAATTAGGAATGTGTGTTGTTATATATTGACTAATGTGTCCAGTGACAACTGTGTGGTACACAGCTAACTGTAGGAATGTGTGTTGTTATATATTGACTAATGTGTCCAGTGACAAATGTGTGGTACACAGCCAACTGTAGGAATGTGTGTTGTTATATATTGACTAATGTTTCCAGTTACAACTGAGTGGTACACAGCCAACTGTAGGAATGTGTGTTGTTATATATTGACTAATGTTTCCAGTGACAACTGTGTGGTACACAGCCAACTGTAGGAATGTGTGTTGTTATATATTGACTAATGTTTCCAGTGACAACTGAGTGGTACACAGCCAACTGTAGGAATGTGTGTTGTTATATATTGACTAATGTTTCCAGTGACAAATGTGTGGTACACAGCCAACTGTAGGAATGTGTGTTGTTATATATTGACTAATGTGTCCAGTGACAACTGTGTGGTACACAGCCAACTGTAGGAATGTGTGTTGTTATATATTGACTAATGTGTCCAGTGACAACTGTGTGGTACACAGACAGCTGTAACGTAGAAATGTTTTATATATAATCACTTGTGTTTCGAATGGCAACTCTTCTATGCATAGACATCTGTAACATATGAATATTTGATACATAATAACTAATGTTTCGAATGATAAATAAATGACAACCATGCCATTGTACTCTTTGGTATATAATGACCAATGTGTCCAATGGTATAAAATTACCAATGTGTCCAATTGTAACTTTGGTATATAATGACCAATGTGTCCAATGGTATAAAATGACCAATGTGTCCAATTGTAACTTTGGTATATAATGACCAATGTGTCCAGTGGTAACTGTGGTATATAATGACCAGTGTGTCCAGTGGTAACTTTGGTATATAATGACCAATGTGTCCAATGGTAACTTTGGTAAATAATGACCAATGTGTCCAGTGGTAACTTTGGTATATAATGACCATTGTGTCCAGTGGTAACTTTGGTATATAATGACCAATGTGTCCAGTGGTAACTTTGGTATATAATGACCAATGTTTCCAGTGGTAACTTTGCGCTGCATGAACAACTGCAACATAAGAATATTTGTGTAGTTGTAGGTGACTGTTTGGTTAATGCATAACATTACTGTTGCCCATGGAATATAAGAGTACGCAGCCTTCTGTTACACAGAAATACATTTTGGAAGTTAGTTTGTGTTTATGCATTAGGGGCGTGATTCTGATGACGCATTAAATTAGACACAACCATTATCAATGAATTAGCACGTGACCATATCTTTCGTTACCAAACGCTTATTTCAATTCAATAATTCCATTTGATAAAGCAGACGAACTTCATCGAAACTTAAATTTCTAGCAGAACCTCACAGGTTCACCTAATTTGCCGTTGATTTGATGAGTGGCGTCTAAAACGATTTCCTAATTATTAAAATACATCTTTATCGTCTGCGTGGTTAAAACACAAACATTTCTTCTTATTAGTGTCATCCACAATTAATGTCTGAAGCATTAAAACCGTTTATATCGGACCACTGCAGGGAAGTGTAAGTCAGCCATGTGCGGTTGCTTATTACATATCTTGTTCTGAAATTATCAAGTAGTTGTGTATACCTCATTGGGGTCTTGCACTAATCGTGTGAAAACATTATACACACACCGGCGGGCCAAGTCAAAACTGTAGAGCACATGGTCCAGTGGTAGAGCATCGGATTCAAGATCGGGGCAGGGAGTAATGGGTTCGATCCGTCATCACGGCTATGTGTGATGTCCTTAAGCAAGACAGAGTATTCGCATATGATAAGTACTACTTCTATCCAAGAATACTCCAAGCGTGATTTGTCTAACTTGTAATATTTGTTTTCAAATAAATAAGTTTAAAACAGTCCAAACTGTTAATCTTGCTAGTTTATCATTCACTAATAAAAGAAAGGATGTTCGCAGATTTTAATGCCATATATGTGTATTCTGCACAATGGAAATCGGTTGCGTATTTATTTATATTTCAATATCTAACATCAGATACAAGGTAAAGAATGAACAATATGCCAATAACAATAGCAGACTTGATTCCCTTGGAATAGTGAAATCTGCAACATTCTCCCGCCGACTGACACCGTCTTCAGCGGATTTCTCGGGCAACACTGGATGTGCTCTATGATTCAAAGTAGTCAGAAATGGAAACAACACCGAGTCAAAGTGAGTCAAACACTGAGTCAAAGTGAGTCAAACACGAATCAAGCACTGAGTCAAAGTGAGTCAAACACTGAGTCAAGCACTGAGTCAAAGTGAGTCAAACACTGAGTCAAAGTGCGTCAAACACTGAGTCAAAGTGAGCCAAACACTGAGTCAAAGCGAGTCAAACACTGAGTCAAAGCGAGTCAAAGTGAGTCAAACACTGAGTCAAGCACTGAGTCAAAGTGAGTCGAACACTGAGTCAAAGTGAGTCAAACACTGAGTCAAAGTGAGTCAAACACTGAGTCAAAGTGCAGGGGCGGCATTTTATGTCCGCCACACACAACTCGTAAGACTGATGTCGTGAAAACTCATAATTTGAAAAAGAATGTCGCATTTATTTTCGTCCATTAAGCAATATGTAGTGTTGCTTGAATGTGCATGATGCATGTATAGAGGGTTTCCAAATACTTATATCAATCAATAAAGCATTCAGAAAATAAACCGTTCTACCTCGATACCGCATTTCTATCTCCACAAACACCTGTCTTTATCATTTAGTAGCTAATTTATAAAACATACCTATTACATTATTGACAAAAGTAACAGTACACCATGAAGTAAGGGGAGAGCATTCGCTAAAATTGTTGTACAAACCGGTTATTAGCCGTTATTTAAAACCAATAAAATATTTTTACACCATATCACAATTGTTTTCTTTACACCATAACAACATCATAAAACAAACTTAATTAATTTAAAGCGTTATTCAATAAAATAATAAAAATACCAGCAGGTTATTTCCCCAAATTCTACCTGTTACATTGCCAACGTGTTTGGTACTACGTTTTAGGGAAAACAGATTCGCTGAAATCTCTACAGCGTGACAATTCCGTATAATATAATTGTAAGTCGATTAAAGATAGACGCATACGAAACCTTTACACTATGATATAAGGGAGATAATTCATTAGAGAAGGCCAAGGGAGGTAAACTAAAATATCCTCTCTGCACCAGTCTAAACAGCCATTTTATATAGGGGGTACATTGCTATTTTACTGTCATATTTTCGTTGAAACTCTACCCTTTCCTTCCCATGATATAATAATGTTCCTGTTTTCTGGTTTTCTCCAATATTTTAAGGTATTTAGACGGTTTGGTCAATATAGTTTCTCGTCGTTGGATAGTATGTAAGTTTAAACATATTAATTATTTTCTTCGAGTGTGTGTGTGTAACAAGTTCTTACAACTTAGACAAATTACGCTCGAAGTCTTCCTGGGTAAAATCCATTACTAAGCATATGTGGGAAAAGTTTCTTGGTCAATGATACCACACATAGCCGTGGCGGCGGAGGATCGAACCCATGACCCTCCGACCATGTGTTCAATGCTCTACCACTGGATCACGCGCTCCGTTCTTTAATTTAGAAGCCTGAGAAGGATAACAAGCGGGGCGGTGGTCTAATGGATAGAGTATTGGCTGCTCACGCCAGAGGTTGCGGGTTCGATCCCCCAGCTCGACCCGATGCCTCTTATAAAACAACACTCAGTACTGGTTCTACCCAGGAAGTGGATTCGATAGCGGTTCATATAAGCTCTGAGCTTTCATCGCAGTCGAGCTAAAATAAATAAGTATAAACTAACTAACTTGTGTCGTCACAATGGGGTTCAAATTCCGGTCATATCATGTATTGTACTCAGCGGAAATATGACCAGACCTAACAACTTTACATGAACATTTACACGGCTACTGTTGTCAGGTTTATTGTCTGTTTATACTGTCCTGTAAACGTCTCGCTACACAGTTGCGCCCCTTTCTGGTGACGGTATCATGATTCTTACGCTAAATAAATCTCTGTAAAACAGATGTAATTTGGTTCAAAATATTTTCAAAATGGTTCATATTGACTGCAGATGAGAAAAGCAAACGCGTCTTGTTTCCATAGACTCCGATGCAAATATGCAGGAAAATATTGGTATGATCAGATTGTTTTTTCACAATTTTAAATAAATATAGTTTAAAAACACCCTATTATTTCTGGAATGTCGACATATGTAGTATAGTGTATCATTTTGCACCTTTAAATTGTCGTATCTTCATCCCACATAACGAAATGTCGTCCAAATTTGGCAAAAACTCATGAAAATTATTAAGTTTTCACATCTGTACAAGGAAACATAACCATTTTAAATATTTTCACCAACAATATATGCTCAACCAATTTACGCTGCTCTAATTTCTCGGGCGCAAAACTGCTACGCCACCAAGGGAAGGTGAATGTAAAGTGTACGACCTATAGACATCGTGTCCGGTGTTA
Source organism: Panopea generosa (assembly GCA_029582155.1). Classification (NCBI taxonomy): domain Eukaryota; kingdom Metazoa; phylum Mollusca; class Bivalvia; order Adapedonta; family Hiatellidae; genus Panopea; species Panopea generosa. Next base: position 28,381,176 of record CM055896.1, on the reverse strand, counting down.
AATTGTGATTCTTAACTCCAGTTTTATGCCAATATCAGCCTCCTATATGTACCTCGTTATAACTGATTGATGCACTCCCTTACCTAGACCCTTATTTTTGGCGTTTGAAGGGTCTTTGACGCGAAAGCATGCTTGTGAAAACGGGCCTGCGTTACAACATTTACTACATTATGTATGTTTTATTTCCCATTTCAGGTTTTATGTTTCACCTATCTCGGTACAAGGTATATAAAGATGATAGAATTAATAATTCTGGACTAAACAGCTTTCATGCACAATTTACGATCCGGGGAAACATTGATAGAATACATGTGTTTTAGTTTCCGTTTCTAATTTAAAATATTTGAAATGAGATGGTATTGTTCCTGCTCCGTAACACATTCTGCGTTGTTGGGGATCGGCGTTTGGTTATTGTCGTCTGCTGGTATTGTTCCTGCTCCGTAACACATTCTGCGTTGTTGGGGATCGGCGTTTGGTTATTGTCGTCTGCTGATTAAATTTACATGTTTTTATTATTTTATATAAAATGTGTATTTTTCTCTTACATATTTGTGGCATCATTTATATTATGGTTTTATTGGAGAAAAGTATAATTATTTCTGTTTTTTACATGCCGGAATATCGATGTTGTTTACTCCTATCAAATACGCTGTTTATATAATAGTATTAAACATGAAAAATTAGTGCTCCTAGGCAGGTTGTATTCGTGAATTAATGAAGATAGCATTTTTCGTTGATTTGTTCGTTGTTGTTGTTTTTTTTTGTTTTTTTTGTTGGTTTTTTTTGTTGGGAGAAAGGGGGTGGTGGGGGGGGGGGGGGGGGGGCTTTATGTTTGTATTTATTTTTTATATAATACATTACAGATTTTGCGTTTATGGCAATGTCTAGACACAAATTTTTAGTATAACGTCTCTAAATAAGCAATACAAAATCCGACCAAGCTGTGGTGCTGTACTGGAGATAAGGATGATTTCCGGTATCATTCTTTCCCCAATTTACAATTAAAAAAATCATAATTAATTTTGTTCATAGTCACGAGTTATGATAAATTACAATTTTCGCTATGTAAAATGTGCTAATATACGCCACATAGACATTGTGAACGTATTTAATACGTTTTGATCCATTCGTTTTGTGCTTTAACAATTAGTTTATAATAAGCAATAAGTCATTAAAATCATTTTATTAAATATCATTTACAAAGAATCCTTTTTATATCATTTTATCACACACATGGCCGTAAAGGTTTATTATTATAATGTAAAATGACACGTTTACCAACTCATAGCCGAGTCAAAATGATTCCATTTACAAACAGATATCAAAACGAGTTTAAAGAATGATTGATTGTTTGACATCATGAGATAAATTGAAATTGTGGTGTTTTTTATCATGGAGATGGTTATCGGAAGAAACATTTCTCCCGGTATCATCTCCGTTACATGTGTTTATTGTTAACTGTTTATACGCTTGCACTTTTGGGTTAATAGTATAATTTGTATGAAAATTACTTTTTCCGCCAATGTATTCAATTAGAAGATTTTAACTATGTGATATGTTAACATATGCTATGAATAAATTCACAGATGTATTAATTTACTTTTTGTCACTTGTTATATCTAGATTTGATATTTCTGTATGAACTGGTGTATATCTTGTAAATCTTCGCCTCAGTCATTGTTACTTGTTTGCTTCTTTTTATCCAAATATCAAGTTACATTTTGGTGATCGAATTGGAAATCAATCATTTATTTTACTTAACTTTATGACTGTTATCTCCCGTTAGGATCATTTAGATTCGTGTGAGAACTTGAAATAGTTTCAAGATATTGGTAATTATTGTAATGACAATTATAACAACGGCGATGGTTTTATATAGTTACGAAAAGGAGATTGAAATTTAGGGAATGGGATTGTGAGAAAAAAAACGAGTATAACGTAGATGTTGAAAATGTAGAACAGACAAGTATAAGGAGAAAGAAATTGGCAGAAAGGTGGACGTGTTAAATGGAAGTTAAGGAGATATGGGAAATAAGAGGGAACGTGGAATGAGAATTTGGCTTAAAGTTAATGTTGTTGTTGTTGTTGTTGTTGTTGTTTTTGTTGTTGTTGTTGTTGATGTTGATGTTGTTGTTGCAGCTGTTGTTGTTGCTGCAGCTGATGTGGTGGTGGTGGTGGTGGTGGTCGTCGTCGTCGTCGTTGTTGTCGTCGTCGTCGTTGTGCGCTATTGTTGATGCTGTTGTTTTTTCTTTGTCTTTCATGTTGTTGAAGTAAATGAGTTTGTGGGTTAGACAAAAAGAACATGTTATTATGCATTACCTATAAGAAAATACAAAGAGTTGACTATTGGACAAATTAACCAGTATGTTTTGTTGTTTTTAATATAGACTATATACATAAGCAAGTGAAATGCTGGCACTTGTATTGTATACAGATTACAATAGTTATGTGTTTAAGATGATACAGCTAGTATTTTACACTCAACAAAGTGCTTCAGATAACATTGTCTTCAAAAGAGTATCTTATTTCTTTTAATTTGTGTACAAAAAAATGAATCCATATTCAAGATTTTAATCAAAATGCTACCTAAAATAAAGCATTCAATATAAACCTTGTCAGTTGGATATCGAATCCTTATTTAAATATTTATCTAATGATTTCAATAATTTACTAGAAATTCCAATGCTAGAATACAAAAAAAAAATAGTGTTTATCTGCAGTATTTTTAAAAACATATTCTTAAAAGAATAAAAAGTGTATTTACACCTTTCCCTTCCCATGTAACGTACTATGTTCTACTTCTCTGTAAACATCTTCAGATCCATGTTTTATTATATTTGTATATACGGTATACAGCAGGCATCGTTTAATGTTTATTGCAATATTAAAAAATATATAAATTATATAGACAAGGTAAAACAAATTCCATCCGCCTGATTCCGCGTCTATATAATAACAATAACAATAACAATAACAAACCAACAAGACGCATTGAGAATAAGTGTTCCGGTACCCGTCTGTTTACGACAGAGCTTGATGACGAGTGGCCCACCCTCACCTGTCTGACACCCCTAAGAAAACACCAAATACACCGATTCATATTTCAAAGGAAAACTGTGTTGAAATTAATTGACGTTCTGTGGTAACGTGAGCCAGTAATTCTTTGATATTTTAACTCGTTTGACGAGTCATATGGAAATGTGCATGTTGATATATATATATGTGTGTGTGTGTGTGTGTGTGTGTGTGTGTGTGTGTGTGTGTGTATGTGTGTGTGTGTGTGTGTGTGTGTGTGTGTGTGTGTGTGTGTGTGTGTGTGTGTGTGTGTGTGTGTGTGTGTGTGTGTGTGTGTGTGTGTGTGTGTGTGTGTGTGTGTGTGTGTGTGTGTGTGTGTGTGTGTGTGTGTGTGTGTGTGTGTGTGTGTGTGTGTGTGTGTGTGTGTGTGTGACTACGTTGATTCTGTTTGTAGCTCTTACGATGGTATGGGTAATCCTATATATGGGTGTGAATACCCCTCCCCCCCCCCTCCTCCCCCCCCCCCCCCCCCCCCGCTCCTACACCTATGGCATATTTAGCAGCTAAGTTAAAGGGGTAACGTGTGTGAATCTAGTTCCCAGAAAGTACAATAAACAGTGATTTACACTATTCTAGAGGAGGATTTGCAATATTCTAGAGGAGGATTTACAATGTTTGAGTGGCACCAAGAATGTTAACTTTTTGCATATATAGTCACATAAACCATAACCCGGGGATATACATATTGCCCCGTACAGGAGAGCGTAAATCATTGTCTTAAATATAATGTTTTAAGGCCAATCAAATCATGACCTTGTTTGTTTTATCTAGACCGCTTTGTGCAAATTGTAAATTGACGTAGGACATATGGTAACAACTTGAATTTGCACAGCATGGTCATTGTTTGATGAGAAAGGGCTCATATATCATACTGAAATGTTCTTGCATTACACACGGCGTTATAACAAAGGTGGGCGATTTGGGACCATTCTGGTCCTCTTGTTTAAAATATGCTGAAAGCAGTAGATGAAGGTTAGTTTGTGATGCGTTGTTGTTAATGTTGGGGTGTTGTTTTGTACTTTGGTATTTAACTCTTTACTATTGTATGTATTAGATATGAAGATTGAATACTGAAAGACGAAAAACAAACTACTCACATTCTTCAGTCTGCTGTGAAAGCAGTTATTTTGGGGCTATTAATGCACTCTGACGTGTTCAGTTGCAACGACAAATCAATTGGGTAAATTTGCTTAATGAAGCATCGAAATTGCCGATAAGTTTTGTATAAGTTTGCACGTTTACTGAAACACGACAGCCGCAAAACAATAGTTTAGTTGCTCATTAATTGTGATTTAAAACTGCAGTAGAATCACCGAGCTGATAGTTTATTGTTAGTTGTTATAATGTCAACAACAACAACAACAATTATAGAGTATTTTAACAACAAAACTCATTTGAACACATTCATCTTTCCACGT